>VDFB02271358.1:383341087-383434651 GCA_007258455.2 Sequoia sempervirens | reverse complement strand
TGAACAACAGGAAGGAAACTTATCAAGGAGACAATATAGTATCGATGGGACCTTGAAGCTTGTCTCTTCGACATTTCGATTCATGGTAGGGTCTCTTCATCAGAGGGAATGATGGATTTCTTCAGGACATATATGATGGTCCCTTCGACATGCCAATAAGGTGGGATCCCAAGATGTGAAGGATAATGTCAACTATATGATCATGGCATGGATGACACATAGGAGATGGGGACCACCTGATCAAGGTTGCAAGGTTCGTCAGTGAGACCTCCTTATTTCTATGGGAGGTGTTACAACATCTCTTCGATATTCTGATGAGACTTCATCAACAAGTCTAAACCATGTAAAAAGGAGTTGCTAATCCCCCCTTAGACATCTCGATAGGATGGAGTGATAGATGTGTCAAGGTAAAAATGAGAATTCAAGGACATGGTTTCATGTCTCTTTGAAATTTTCATGGGATTTTGATGGCAGTAGAAGGTTATGATTAGGTTTATTTGTGACCATTTGTCTCATATGGAAGTTGGAGCAATTTTTCTCCTATTACACTTCTGAATTTTATACATTTAATGTAGTAGTGCATTGAGTATGATGATGATCAAAGCAATTGTAACATAATGTTGTCAGATTCATTATGTGAATCAACACCTAAAAGAGCATAGCTTTGTAACTTACATATGTAATATTCATTTTACTGTAATACAGTGGATTTTTTCCTGTAAGGGTTTTCCCACATAAATCCTATGTCCTTGTCTATTATGTTATTCATGTTTGTGCATCTTCATGTTTTGTAATTACAATTTTTTCAAAAAAAAATCTCTCTGAAAAATTAGTATTAGGAAGGCATTTTTTGCACTCTTCTTTCCTTTTTGTTGGTATTAGAGCCTGGCTAGCTTTGTTGTCCTTGTGGGTAAAATGGGTTTTTTGTGCTAATCTTGTTTAGTGGGAGTTTTGTAGAGAAATCTAGTTGATAACTTATTGTATATTTAAGATGGAAAGAACATCTGGAAGAATAGAGATTGAGAAGTTCAACAGTGGAAATTTTGAATTTTGGACACCCAAAATGGAAGACTTGCTTATAGACTGAGAGTTATGGGATGCAGCTTCCTCTAACAAACCATCATAAACCTCACAAAATGACTCAGATGCAATGGAACAAAAAGCCAAGGGTCTAATTAGACTGTGCTTGGTGGATTCGGTTCTCTTGAACATCCATGAAGAGAATACAATGAAACTTATGTGGAAGAAGCTTGGTGACATTTATCAGGAGAAATTTCTAGTAAATAAGTTATTCCTAGGGAAGAAGTTGTATTCTTTGAAGATGGAGGAAGGAGTACCTGTTGTAGATCATTTAAATGAATTTAATATGATTGTTGCTCAGTTGGGATTTGTAGGTGTGACAATAGATGTGAGTATCATTGCATGCTCCTATTATGATTTTTTTTTGGCACATGGTATCACCTAGTAATGGCTATTGGGAGTACGACAACCTCTTTCAAGATGGAAGATGTGGTTGCTCCACTATTGTCAGAGAAAATGGGAAGTAAGTCTTCTAAGATGGCAAAGGAGGCCGTTGCTATTTGAGGAAAATTAAAGGAGAAAGGAAAGCAGAAAGACAAGAATTCTAAATCCAAATTAGAGGGAAGATCAAAGTCTCCTGGTAAAAATTCCAAGGTGAAATGTTGGAACTATGGGTATACTGGACACATCTAGAAAGATTGTAAAGAGGAGGAGAAGAAGAAAAATAAAAATAGTTCTTCAAAAAATGAATCTTCTAAGAGTGTTATAGATGCCTTGATAATAGCCTTGGTGAATTAGGCATTAGAAGATGTTTGGTTGATTGACTTAGGTGTGTCCTTTCATATGACCTCTCATAGAGTTGGTTCTCAAAATATGAAAAGTATGTTAGTGGAAGGGTGTATCTAAGTGATGACTCTCACCTAGAGATTGTTGGTTGTGGAAGAGCTAGAATTAAATTTTCTAATGGAAGACTGAAGAGAATCGATGTTGTGATGCATATACCAAGTCTGACTCAAAATTTACTTTCTATAAGTAAGCTTAATGGTGTTGGTGTGCAAGTCTCTTTCTTGAATGGTGTTCTTAGAATAACTAGAGGCTCTATGGTGCTAGCTAAGGATGCATGAATTAGAACTCTATATAAGCTAGATGCATATGCATTACAGTGTAATAGTTCTTCTGCAAAGTCAAGTAAATCTAATCATGTAGAGAAAGGAGGTGTTATTCTTGAGAGTGAAAACTCTTTGGAGATGAAGCTCCCAGTAGAGGAAACAATGTTGTGGTGTTAAAGCCTCAGTCACATTGGTGAAAAAGGCTTAAAAGCCTTGAAAAATAAAATATTGGTTGAAGGGATTGATGATTGTAATCTTGAGTTTGATCTTTGTGAACATTGCATATATGGAAAGCAACACCGTGTTTCATTTTATTTTATTCCTCATAAATATTTTGGAATTTTGGATAATATTAATGCTAATGTGTTTGGTCCAGTTAATGTTCCTTCACTTTCAAAATCTATGTATTTTTATTTGGTCATAGATGATTATTCAAGAAGGACATTTGTTTACTTTCTTAGAAGTAAAAGTGAAGTTTTTAGTTAGTTTAAGGAATTTAAAAACTTGGTAGAAAATTAGACTAGTAGGAAAATAAATTGTTTGAGGACAGATAATGGTTGGGATTTTTGTTTAGTAGACTCGATAAGTTTTACAAGGAACACTTAAATAAAAGGCATAAACCAACTCCTTACACTCCATAGCAAAATGGAGTTGCGAAAAGGATGAATAGAACTCTAATGGAAAGGGTGAGAAGCATGTTGAATAGTGTTGGTTTGGAACATAAGTTCTAGGCTGAGGCTATTGTAACTAAGGAAATTTTATGGTTAGCAGATTGAAGCATTAACATAAAAACCCAAAGCTAACTATGAAGAATAATGGAGGAAAATGAATAAAACAAGAACAATTATACCAAATATCCCTCAAAACCTCCACAAATTGCCTTCATTGCCCTTCTCAACTCACTATAGATGTGATGTTTCCCTCATATTTAAGGTGAGCAATCTAATGACTATGACAATGAAAAAAAAATGTTGAAGGGTTTGAGATAACTACATGCAACACTATGCTATCATGCAAATGGTAAGCATCAAAACTATGGCTAAACTATTCCAAAGGAAATGTAAATAATCCTATGATAAAATGACAAGAATGCAAGATTGCCTAAGACTCAAAAAGCATGAGAGCAAGTATACAAAAGATGAAATGCTAAGAAGTGTCCAAAATGAGAGAAAAATTGGCATTTGATAGAAAATAAAATTTTGGATCGATGATCAAGATTAAAAGTTGATGAATGCCCTAAAATTAGTGGTCAAGATTGCATGTGACAACCCATAATTACGGTTAGGGAAAAAATTTGAAATGAGTGGCCAAGATGCAATTTGAGAAAATCAAATCAATGGTTGAAAATAAATGTGATAAGAAGATAAAGATTGGACAGAAAGATAAAGATTTGGAAAATAAAATAATTTTAGAAATTACTTGATTTATAGAAGAAAATTACCATTTTTGAATTAAAATTAACTCAAAAATGTGGAGTTATGTGACAATAAGTAATTGATTTTGAATTATTTAGTAAAAGAAGTGGAAGTTAGCAATGTGAGACCATTTGAATAACTAATTTTATTTAAAATGGAGGAAATGCCAAATAAGCCAATTAAATAATTAAAGATAATTATTTAATTAGAGAAGGTGACCAATAATTAAATAAATTAAAGAATTTATCTAATCAAGAGGAATTATTAGACAAGGATAATTAAATAAATTAAGAAATTTATTTAATTATATGAAGGCATTAGACAATTAGTGACATTAAATAAATAAATAAAATTTATTTATTTAGCTAATCAAGAGGAATAAAAAGACATGAAATAATTAAATAATTATGAATTATTTAATTATCAAATGAAAGTGGGTCAAGGACATAACTAAAGTCTCTTAATTATGCTAGGAAGAAAAAGATGAATAATAAAGCTTGCAGGGCTAGGTCATTTTTATGTGTTTACATTTTTCCCCTCTTTCTCATAATCCAACCTGTCGCATTATGACAAAGAAAATAAGTTAAAGTCATGCCCCAGCGAAGGTACAAAATATCTATACCCCCTCGGGAAAGTTTTTAAATTTTGGACAAACTATAAAAAAATTGAAAAGTGTCCTGATAAGTCAATGTGATGACTAGAAAGACAATGGCACAAACGGTTTTGGATTTTGATGAGTTTAAGTCAATCAAAAGGGAGGTCAAAGTTGGTCAAAAGAGCCTCCAGTAATAAAAGGTTTGAAAAATTCCATTTTGACCTTATAGATAGGTTGAAAATGGGGAAAAAATCAATTCATTTTCACTTTTAACCTTTGTAAAGTTGAGAGCTCAGAGCAAGGAGGAACTTGGCAAGGATGGTGATTCCAATGACCGAGCACCATGGGTAGATTGTGTGGACCTACAAATGGCTAGAGGGTTCAGAGCCAATGGTACGTACACCTAACTTGCTTTGTCATTTCTCATTTTTTGTGTCATTTTTAGGTTTTTAGGTCAAGTAATGAATGTCTCATGATGCATATGTGTACACATAAGCCGCATTCATGTTCACATTCAATGCATTTGACGCGTCATGATGCAAATGCAATGGGTCATTAGGATAGGACAACAAAGTGTGATGAATTTGTGCAAAACCGAGCCACATTTGCAAAATTGTGCTGCAAAGGAGGGATATAATGTTGCATTCACAAAGTTGTGAGGCATTCACAAACTAAAATGACACATTTGAATAAAGTGATGCATGTGCCAAAAATCACGATGCAAGTGCTCTACTAAGACACAAATGCGAGGGGGAATGACGCAATCACTGGATTATGATGCATTTGAAGTACAGAGTGATGCAAATGCCTTATTGTGATGTGAAGGACATCATCATGATGCTTTTGACTTTGAATTTGACCAAGGTTGGATTTGTTTAATTTCAAATTTTGAAATGATTTTGAGCTAGGTAATATTGGAAACATATGCCTCAATCTCACAAGCTGAAACCTCTAAGAGAGGGAAGTCGGTGTGACATGATTTGAGTCTGGATGACTAGCAGCTTTGGATCTTGTGGTTTGTACAGGTCACCGAGACAATGTTTAAGTCATGCCGAAGAAGCTTATCATTGTGACTTGTGACTGCCATTGTAACCCTATGCCAAGTGGAAATCTTTGGCCGACAGGCCATTCATATCATATATCGGGGAGACCCTTGGCCGAAAGGCTTACTTCGGTGTGAGGTCCCAATGAAAGCTATTGTCTTGCCGACAACGTTTTCTGTTGAAGTCTTCGGGAAGAGTCTTGGGTGTTTGTAAGAAGTCTTACCGATAGGAATGTCTCACCAATAGCATTTGCTTGGTGTCTTTGGGGTAACATGGAGGTTTTCTATGATCTCCTGGCAACAGTTGGTTTATCTCACCAACAGTATATACTCGAAGTAACATGCGATGGCTCAGTAGGAAGTCTTACCGATTTGTGATGTCTTTCTGAATGATTTTGCATTGAAGTCATCAAGATAACTAAAGGGGTCTCGGTGTGGAGTCTTAATGATGAATGATAGTCTTGGCAATTGTTGATCACTTTAGAGAAAGTCTTAGAGCACGGTGTGATGTCTTGGCAAAAGAAGTTTTTCTTGCCGATGTGAACACCCATGTTTGTGTGACTTCAAAGCTTCGGTATGATTTTTCACCGATAGCTATATGTCTTGGTGATAGATGAGCACTTCAGAGTAACTTTGAACCTCAGTATGATCTCTTGGTGAAAGACGATAGTCTCACTGATGTAAATTCTACTATTTATGTGACTTTGGAGCTTTGATATGATGTCTCACCAAAAATGATAAGTCTTGTCAATTGTTGAACGTCTCGGTATAACATAAAGGCTCGCTATGAGTTCTTGTCGACATGGCTAAGTCTTAGCAATAGCTCTCTGGACTCGCTGTAACATCTTGGTGATAAGGATGACTCTTGGTGACATCAATGGTGAATCCTTTGGGCATCGGGGAGACACTTCTTGTGTCTCACCAACATGCCAACATAGGTTGATTGCTTTGACTAAGAGAAGACCATCCTATGTGGTGAATGAATGGCCAATCAGAGGAGCCGAATGGGAACCGTTGGAAGATAGTTTGTTGTGGTAGTTCTGTGAGGAAGCTCGATAGACAGGAATGACATGAATATAGTCTAGAGTAGTAGATGATGTCTAGTTCGATGGATCGACGGATTGTTGTGTGATTGTATGATCAGTGGATGAATTCTATTCTGTGAAGACTATAACATGAATGTTCTGTAACAATGTTGTTCATGGTGAATGCTGCTGTAGATTGACATCAGAAAGATAAGTCAGATATTTGTATGTAATCTTTATTACTGTAATACAAAGTGACTTCTCTTGATGTGGTGGGTTTTTCTCCCATAAGGGTTTTCCCACGTAAATCTGGTGTTCATATGTGTTTGTCAAATACTTTGTTTCTGTAATCTCTTTCATGTGCATCTTAATTGAACTATAATTGTAAAATTTAAAAGGTATCTCTACATTCTTCCCTGATGTTTTGATGTTAGGAGAGTTGCTTCCGCATCTAGCTTTCCTTACAGGTAAATGTTGATGATAGTCAATAAGGTGCTAATGCATGTTTTCACATGTGTGGAGACAGTTAACACCCATTTATATGTGAGAGAGCAGGCCATCTACATACAAATTTTGAGACCAATTGTGGGAGAGAGAGAGAGAGATGATGATTGATGTGACTGGGGTTCTATTATGTCACCTATATGCCCATTATCTAGGACTGCACTTTGTGAGAGGTGTCATTCTAAGACCCACTCCTTCCATTTACCAATGAGCGAGGCTAAAGTCACCCTCAAGGACATGTATCATATTTTTTTCCTTTCAATATGAGGAGAGCAGATCGTGTATGATCCACAACATGGCTATCAGACATTTATAGCATATTATCATGATCAGGGTGTAGGGCTGGGGATTGAGAGATATGAGATTTGTTGAGAGTTTATGGTAGAGCATTATGGGTGATTCGATGCCCTATTGGTGACATTGATTGGAGGAGTACTGATTCATGGCTACCAAGGACACGTATTTCCTATTGGCTGGGGAGATGCACTTGTCGAGATGAGATGGGACAAGACCGTGTATGCCTAGGGACCTTTCCTATTGGGGATGTTATGTCATCAACTACATGAGATGGCCTATGGGAGAGCACAGAGTATTAGCTATAGGGAAACACTCCTAATCATTTGGTTGTGGGAGCACATTGCTATTTTCCTTCCACCTATCGAGAGACCACAACTATCAAATGGTATGCCATATGTCTATTATTATGCAAGTTTGTTGTAGCAGACCTGAGTTGGTTAGATAGGTTGGCGGCATCAGCATATTGAAACCATGATATCTTTCATCTGGAGGCCATACAGGGACTGTAGATAGCGGGACAATGAGTCTAATCACCTTAGTTTTTTCTGGTAGTTCAAGTACCTGATTGGTAGGACTATGCAGAGTCAGCTCATCATAGAGATGTACTTGGCTTAGAGGGTGTTCCTATGGGTACAATTGAGTATGTTAGGTCCTCTAGAGAGTCAACATGGGGTCTACTAATATTAGTGTCATTTTTTTAGTAGCATATTGATGGGCTAGTAGCCCAGTAGTGGGGATGGAGCAAAGGGGTTGTGAATCTAGGGACCATAGCTGACTATGATTTATGGTGGTAGATAGGCCAGTCCCTTTGACAGATCTAGATGGACCAGCACCTGTTGATAGGAGATCATTCATACCACATGTGTAGTGAGGTGGTCAGGGAGGTAAAGCTAGAGACAGGGGAGAGGAAGAGGCTGAGGGAGCGATGGAGGTAGGGGTGGAGGGAGAGATGGAGATGATAGAGATGATGGGGGAGATGGCAGGAGGAGGAGGAGAGGAGGAGATGGTGGGAGGCAAGCCCAGAGGGTGAGATAGTGTGTGGACTGAGTTCCCTTGGTACTGATCCCCAAGAAAGTTAAGGAGGAGGAGAGAGAGGAGGAGTTGAGGTAGGAGGAGCATGTGGCAAAGGAGGAGGCCAGACAAGATAAGCATGTGGTAGAGGAGGATGCCATACAGGATAAGCATGTGGTAGAGGAGTAGGCTAGACAAGAGATTTGGTAGGAGGTGGAGATGGAGGTTTAGATGCCAAGGGATGAGGGAGTCGGAGGAGAGGAGGACATGGGAGAGAAGGAGGATTTATGGGATGATGATGATGCTATAGATGAGGTGGAGCGGATATTGAGGTGGATGCACCTTTAGGATCACCACTGCCACATGACGTGACTACAGATCAGTGAGTGGAAGACCTATAGAGGATGCTAGATGAGAGTAAAACGTAGGTTAGGGCCTTGTAGGTAGAGCAGGAGGTGGTCAGAGCAGATCAAGATCAAGTAGTGATATTCCTGTAGGAGTCGGCCAGGTGGTGTATAGATTTTTTGGAGCTTTGCGCAGGCCCATCAGGAGATCTGGCGAGAGAGCTAGATAGGGTGAGTACCCATTTGGGATGGTACAAATTATTATATGAGTAAGTGGTGCCACCCAAGAGGCGAGATTCCACCTTGACATGGTCACAAATGAGGACAAGTAGTGGTAGTAGGTTAGGGAGTGGTAGAAATTGTAGGAGTTAGAGCAATGTAGGAGGATCTACCTCCTCAAACCATTCATTAGTTAATAGGTCTAGCCACTCCCACAAACATTTGTTGAGTCACAGATCAGGTCATAGCCATAGGTCATCTCATAGCCAACCTCTAGTGACAGACCCATCATCTTCTTAGATGCAGCCAATAGTGTCATCCTAGGTGTACACTATAGTTCAGATGATGCCCTCAGTGACAGTACCATCGAGCTTAGTTTCACAGACACAGGCCATAGTGATAGATCCTTCAACCTCCTAGGCATAGGTTATAGTGACTGTTGGAACTATAAAATTTTAATGATTTTACATGTTGTTCATACTCATAAGTTCCCAAATAAGTCTTTTCATGAGCACATTTTCCCCATATTTGGCCATATAGTATCATAAAATCCATCTAGTCTTGAATATTTCACATTATAGTCCATATCGGCATGAGATTATCAAGGTCTCCCCGACCTATAATGCATTCTTGTTAATATACATCTGTTGTTGCCTATTGGCAAGACCTCAGGGATGTCACAGCGATTGAAATTTACCTACACACACCTATTGGAAGGACATTTTCATTATCTCGATGACTCAAAATGATTATTTTCAGCCAGACAGACTTTGGGGTGAGGTCTTACCGATTCCATTATATCTCAGTGACTAGCACATAGAATGATGTATCAGCAAGAGTTATGTCTTTGGTATGTGGTCTCACCGAATGGGTCATGTCTCACCGACCATGTGCACGTGGACATACTTCTGCCAAAAAAGTTGTATTTGGAATGAGGTCTTGGTGAGATCTTATTGTCTCATCAACTGGTGACAGAAGGAGCATGTCGGTGAGAGATTTTTCTACGGGGTGAAGTCTCGGCTAACTCTTATTGTCTCACTGACTAGCACGGAATGAACAAATCCTTTGGCAAGAGTTATGTCTTCAGAGTATGGTCTTGGCGAGAGCATTGGGTCTCGTCGATAAAACACAAAAGGATTCTATTGGTGTGATGTCTCACTGAGTGCCTCTGGTCTTGCTAACAAAGTGCAAAGAATTATATCGAGGGTTTTTGGTGTGAAGTTATACAGTCTTTTCGACTCGTTTTGTTACATCGACATTTTGTTACATCAGTGTGAGAATGATATGGTCATGGCAATCAACTGTGAACTTAAGGATATTTCTTGGTGAGACATAAGGTGCCTATGAGATGTCTCCCTAACATTGGAATGTCACAATGAAACATATGGGATGAAAGGATATTCATAGGTGAGACTCAAAGTGTCGATGAGACAACATGATATCATAGCGATGAATAGCAGGATGACTGTCTGTGTAACATTGAGGATCGGTATGACTACATAATGTTTTGACGAGTGCTTAGTGAATAATGGTAGAGCCCGAATACTATTTTTTGACATTGGAATATGAAGCGATGTGTCTTTTCAGATGCAAATGTATAAATGTTCATTTCTGATTGTAAATGAAGACATCAAATAATTAGATTAGATATGAGATACAGTAGATAGATTAGAAATGGATACAGTGGAATAAAAATTTCAAATCAGAGACTATGATGCATGATTTCAAATGGAGATATCAATGAAAATGAGTTAATGTGGCAGTTCATTTTTGCTGTTAATTGTCTATTGTGCTTATTGAAAGTATTACTAAGTTGTCTCCAAGACTGATGCTTTCTGCTTGTTTAAATTGATATAACAAGTTTATATTCAGTTTATTAGTGCACATTTGTTGTATCTATGTGGTCGATTGATTGGTTCTTCAAGAAAAGATTAAATCCTTTTGGTTGATCATAGTAATCAGGGAAATTCATCTAGATCATTAAGAAGAGCTTAGTAATCACAATCTTGCATGTTTATACAAGTTATAAACAAAACATATGCCAACCAATTTGAGTGTTCTCTAGAAATAATTTTCCCATTTCTATTTCATTTGACTTCGCATACCCAATAAGGCACTAGTCTCTGCATTTCACCATTTAGATTAATTCATTCTCTTTTACATCTATTAACTGAGCATATTAGGATTTAGCTTTGAATATTGCTATACAATTTATACCAAACCTAGTTTTATTTGTGCACTCCCATCTGCCATTGTGGGAAAAAATTTCAAAAAAGATAAGCACATTAATTCTGCTTCACTCATATAGGTACACCCACCTAGGTCTAGCAACACCTGAAGAGTACGAGGTCTAAACTGTTTGACCTTGTGTGTTACCCTAAAGCGTATCAAGAGATTGGAAGCCTCTTGAGTCATTTCGCCAGTGTTTTTGAGAGCTAACAAATTGGCAACTCTACTGGTGATTCAACTCAGAATCAGGACCTTAATCATAGAGTCAGAAACCTTGTACAGACTCCGCTGGGAATAACAAGTAACAAAATTTTCTCACTTTCAATAAAGTGAGTGGCGACTCTAATAAAACATTGCAACATGAATGGAAGAAGATCTCAATATAGGGGAGGTCATACTGGAGCTCCTGCTAGTAGCAGTAAGTGGACACACAAGGATGATAGAGTTGAAACACAAGGATGATAGAGTTGATAAGGGTAAAAGGATAAGTGAGGACATGTGCATGATGAACAAAGACAAATCATCAATACCACATGGTGAAACATATCACTGTTATGATACATGGAGAGATAATTTCACTACAGAACTTTGTACCCCTGAAGAGCAAAGAAATCCTTTTTGTGATCTTCAAGAACAGGCTGAGTTTAGAGCTGAACTTGAGGCTAAACAAATCAGAAATCAGCATGAATATGATTTGAAAATGGAAGGTAATCAGAATGGACCTCCTGATTATGAATCTCCTCAAGATGATTATGAATCATTAACTTATGAAGAAATCAAAGCATGGTTTGAATCTCAGAGAAAAGAGAGAGAAGAATAGGAGAAAGCCCAGATGATACAAGCAATGAGAGAATTTAAATTGTAGAAAACTCAGAACATTGCTTAGACAGCTGGTTGCCCCCCAAAGTATGTACCACCTCATAAGCAGGGTAACCATGGTGTAGGGCCTTCTAATCCACCAAGGGTTCCTCACCATCAAGCAGGAAATCAATACAAACAACCAAATCATCCACCTCATATTCCCACACAATATACAAATATACAACCACCTCATAATCAACATTATGTACCACATCACCATACACAATTCAATAATCCAGTGTACCAATATCAGTATCCACCTAACCCTCCCCCTCACCAGTATACAACAATGATCAGACAAAATCATTTAGCAGGGTTTCATTTATACCCTTACCCTATGGATGCTAGTTGGAGAGGTCTAGTGCCTAAGTTTATAGGGAGTAGTGCAATTTCTACTAAAGACCATTTAAGGAGTTTCAATGCCTTCATTCAAGATTTGGATGTACCTTATGAAGATTTACATATGAGGTTGTTCATGATGTCGCTTACTGAAGAAGCCATAGATTGTTTCAACAGCCTAACAATAGCCTCTATTGATTCTCTCCAAATATTTTAGGACTGATTCCTCAAGCAATATGGGAATCAAAGTGCACCTGATGTTTCTCTTCATGAATTGATCTGAATTCAAAAAAATCAGAATGACTCAATTTATGATTTCAACCGAAGATTCAATAAACTGCAGAATAAAATTCCTCCTGGATCAAAATTGCCAGACTCTATCGCATTGAGTGTTTATTTGAATGCATTTGATCCTAAAACAGGGTATGAACTAAGAAATAGGTTCCCAAGAGATTTGGTTAAAGCCCAGAAGACAATATTAACAATTGAAAACAATAGGAGGGCTGCTTGGGATAATTGATAAAAGAGACAATCCTAGGGTTCCTCAGCAAAGCAACAATTATCAGTATAGATAGGAGAATACATATAGAAATGAGGGGCCTAGGCTGCATGACATGCCCTATAATACAAACTAGAAGGATGGAAAACCTATAACAAATAGGCCTAGAAACAAGGAAACTCCTGATCCATTGAGGAAGAAGGGAACCTATATGGTAAATAACAATTATTTCTGTAAAGTTTGCGATAAGCCGCATTCCCTAGACTATTGTGTTGTAGCCCAAAGAATGCAAGAAGAAGGAATGTTGATGGAAAATAGTGGAGAAGATCATAGTATATTTGACCACAAATACTATTCACCATGTTGAGGAGAGATACTCATCTTCAAAGGATGAAGGTTATGAGTATGATGTTTCAAATCAAAAGGACAATGTCTACATGGCTTAATAGCAGATCCCTTCTGACTTTGAAGAGGATTATATAGAGCCACATTCTGTTGAGGTGCCTACTCAATGCAGTATGAGGAAACTTACTGAAGAGGAGATATAGAGATTAACTGTTGTTGTAGTTGAAGAAGAAAAGAGTAAATACTAGTTGAGAAATAGGATAGTAAATGAGAAGGAAGGTGTCCCTAGGGGAATCTTTATGAAAGAGCAAAAGGCGACACAAGGAACTGTGAAAAGGGCTGAAAATAAACAACATGATAAAAGTGAACAGAAGCATGTCAAAAAGGAGGAAGTGAAGGAATTGCAAAAAGAAATGCAAAATCCTGATCAGCCAAATAAAAGAGAAAAGGATGAAAACAAAGGAGAAACATCAGAACAAAAGAAAATGGTTAAAGTGGAGGGTTCTTCTTTTGACTTCACTCAGGCTCTATCTCAGGTAAAGATGTAATACTCCCATGTTGGTTGACTCATTACATACTCTTGATACTTTTTGATCTTGTGGATACTCTATGATACTCTGTGTAGTGTTTTTATATTTGATCATGTGTGGTTTCTTAGTTGATTTGCTTACTGCTCTTGGCGTTATGTGTGATAATTGATGAAACATTATACATAGATGATTTGATTTATTATGCAATGGTAGTTCTTTAAATTTATATGTGATAATGATATTATGTTTACAATGTCATGTTCCATATGTTATGGTGGAAGGACGGAGTAGTACCACTCACTCGCGAGTGTCCTATTACCCCGCTAATTCCTTTCACCATGTGTTTCAGTGGAGATTACTTGTTACTTGACGGTTACCTGTTTGCAGGAATTACAAGATTAAAGTCTCGACTCCACCTTCTTCGACAGGACAGGGCGAGCACAAATTAAACCCAACGGGTATGATGTGGTTAAAAAGGAGTTGTTAAGGAAGAATTTTCCGATCCAAGTCCGTCATTTTGTATGAGATTGTTGGGTCATGTGTGGATTCGATTTTTGTCTTGATATTTCGATTGTTTTGAGTTAAATGAGTTATTTAATTTAATTATGCTGGTGATAGTTAATTTAATTATTTTAGAATTAAAAGATTAAATTTAAGTTATTTTTATTAATTAAGAGTTAATAAATATTGGGGTTTAATTATATTTTAAATAAAAAGTTAATTGTTTATAAAAGTTTGTTTTAATTAATTTTAGAATTAAGTGGAAGTAATTTTTAAAACAAAAGAAAATTTTGTTTAAGATTAAATAAATAAATCATAATAATAGTAAATAATTAAAACTGGAGAAACTTGTGGGAGTTATTTGGGAATGAAGTTAGTTATTTTCTTTTGAAATCTTTATACGGGAGGAAGAAAGAGGTAGACGGGAGCTTTTTCTTTTTGAAAAAAATTGTCTGGGAATTTTTGGTTTCGGAAATGAAGTTACAAAGAAGGGGCAGTATTGGAAAGGAGAAGGAAAGCATCAGGGTTGGGTTTCTTCTTCAGCCATAGGACGCCAGGTGCCTTTCAAAATTTCTATTCTAATTGTTATGCTTTCGATTTTATTTGGCTGCACTGGTTGTTGAGTGAATCTGTGGCTGTGTTAAATTTTATGTTTGAAAATTTCTATCGATTGAGATCTTGCAAATTGTTCATTTAGAACCAGGGAAAAACACTGTCCAAACTTCCCTAATGCAATTTGATTTAAAAATAATAATAATATTATTGACAAAGAATTGTAACAGATAATTGAGTTTTTACCCAAGTCTAGAAAGTTCTTTTCTTAAAACAAGATATTGGTTTTGGGGACTGTGAACGAGGGTTAAAATAGGTACATTTACTTATTTATTCTTATCTCCACGGATTCACTGTTGCTTATGTATATAATTTTGGTAAATATAATTATTCCCTTTATTTTACTGGGAAGTGTTTTTTTATTTGTGAGATTGGGTAGTCTTCATTTCGAATAGAAGAGTGTTTATTTTTACTCTGTGGACGATTGACTGGATTGCAATACTGGGTATTTTATTGTTTATTTTATTGTACAAAATTTATTTATATTGGATAAATATTTATATTTATATAGATCAATTTTGGGCTTTTGTATTTGATTCGTTCTTTTGGATTTTGTAGAAGATATTGTATTGTTGCGTAAATCGTGAAATTTACCTTTGGTTTAACTTTGGTTGTTCTAAATCGTGTGATGTCACAGGATTTCGCATGTTAATTATTTTATATTGAAACTGTAGTATTCTTCCAAACCGCAAGACTGTGCAGAAATCCGCGTATTTTAAATTAGGTTAAGGAAACCCTAGTGTTGTTTTAATCTCTGTATTGATTTTTCCGCATTTTATGTTTTTGCCCCGATCCAGTTTTCTGTGTGTTGGCGGCGTCCTTCTTTTCTGTTCTTCTTTTCCAACAATTGCGAGTATAAACTTCTATGTTCTTCCCTGGGGTGGATTGCTGTTTATAGGGGCATTTGTCCGCTATCCACTGGTTGTGCTTACTGCGTGGTTCTCCCGTCCTTTCCGTGTGGCATTTAGTTCATTTGTTCTTTTTCCTTCTGATGCTGAATTTCCCTGTTCTATTTTCGTACAGTGTGCTAAGACATCTGGCTCTTTATTTTGCTGTATGGTATTCGCTGGGTAATGAGTTTTACCGTTGATTATTTCTCAAGCATTGTATTCATCGGTTATTGTGTGTGTTCAAATTTATTGGAAGTTAATGTTTCCTCCGCGCCGTACTTTTTTTGACATAGATATTTTAGATTCCGTATCGAAATGTGTATTCGCTGGTCCGTTAAATCTATATTCAGTGAGATGTGTTCTAGTGGGTTAAAATTTTGTACGCCAAATTTCAGGCATATATGAGAATTGTGGTGGGATATTTTTTGTTCATATGTAATTAATATGGGAGTTCATTCATGTGATGTTCGGTGGGTAATGTATTTGGGTCATAGGTAATTAATCAGAAATCCAAATTATATATATATATATTTATCCATATCGATATATATAGTATTGGGGTTAATTTAATATTTATATTAATATTAATTTTAATACTATATATATATATATGTGTGTGTAGAATTATATATGTAAATTGTAATTTTTATAGTAGGTTAGTTTAAAATTGATATTAGGAAGATAGTTTACAATTATTTTATTCGTTAATAGGGCATTTCTAGGAAAAAAAAATATATCGGTGAAACGTAGAATTAAATTGGATGTTTTTAATTAAATGGAAATTTTGTGTATTGAATTACATTTCTGATGTGATTGTTCCATGTTTTAAGATGTGTTCCTTTTGTATGGTTAATGATCCTTTTTAATTATATCATTTCATGCAATTTGGATTTTCTTGTTTTGGGGAATCCGGTTCTATAAGGAAACCCTAGAGTTTAGCAATTCTGTTAGGAACCTAAGTGATTCCAGAGGTGGGATAATGTGGAGGCTTTTGATTTTGATTTAAATTTAGACTTGGGATGTGTATGGTTTGGTTATGTATTTGGATTGTACCGAATTGTGGAAGTGATTCCTTGCAGTTGGTGAGATGGTCATGCCTCACTTTTGATTGTCCTTTGATGTAGTTATTTTATGTGGTGCAATCCTTGATGTTAATGTTTTGTGGTTGAGTGTTTAGAGGGAGTGGCTCTAAGTGGGTGGTCGGTGCACAAAGGGGCGCCAGGATAGCCCTCATTAGAGTGAATTTAATAAGTGATAATTTAAATAATTAACTAGGGAATGGGTAGTAACACACTAAAAAGATAATTGTTGCCTCATCCACCTTTTAGTGCTATTACAGACTAAAGGGGATTGAGAAGGTCGTGGTTTGCATGATCGTTTCCTTGTCTCCACGAAAGGTAACGGTTCCGCATGAGCAACCCTATGGGGCGGTTCCTTGAGATAGGTAGCCTGGATAACCATAGATGGAGGCGGTTCCTAGTGCTTGGTTGCCTAGATAATCCGTCAGTAGATGGAGGCGGTACCTTGCAATAGGTAGCCTGGAGAATCCATTTTAAGCCATGCGATGACACTTCCCTCTAACATTAATATTTGTGTTGTCTTTTGGAAATCCTCTGGAATCAGTCTCTTGCCTTGTATCGATGAATTTTGTTGTTGATTGGATATGAGTGTTTTTATGTGTTGTGTGATTCATTTAGTTGGTTGTGAGTTTTTACCCTGTTGGTCTTGGTTAGGAACCCTTCCTAAGTAGCTCCTAGCATGGGGGTGGTCGGGTGGATCATGTTTCGCACCCTGTTGGGATTCTCTCTTTTTTATGCAGGTTCATCCTTCAGTGTTGAGTTGCAGTTTGAGTGGATTCTTGTTCGAGGGTTCTAGATTTCATGTATTTATGTGATTCTTTTTATTGATGTATCATTTCCACCTAGTTGGGAAAGTCTTGTATATTATTGCACATGGTGCTATTGTAATGTACTCTTGTAATGATGCATTGTAATTTTATTGTAAACTTGGTTATGAGGAGAATTTATAATGATGTTATAACTTTGGATATTATTTGATCTTATGGCTTTATTGTTATTACTTGTGTAATGGTACTTATAGATGTAGGTATGCATGGTTTATGTAATGATTAGTTAGATGTTCATATTGTTAAGAGTTAGTTCCTAAGTAATGACCTTGTGTTCCTCAAAGGATTAAGTTATGCAATTTGATCAATGGTTATGTTATGTTATTTACTATTCACTACTGTAAAAAAAAAAAAAAAATGGTTGCATTTTACTTAATTCCTTTGGGGTTGCGTGGCGGGGCGTTACAACTTGGTATCAGAGCCAAGGTTGCTAATGCTGGGTTCTTTGGGTAGTTGGTGTCCGTTAGGCAACCTTTGTGCTAGCTTTGATCTTACATACTATAACTGTGTGCAGGATCATGCCTCGAGCTAGAGGTCGTGGCCATAGAAAAGGCCGAGGTGGTGGTCGAACAGTAAGTCATCATAGCCCATCCCCACTGAGTCTCCATGGTTTGGGACATGAGGAAAATTCAAATCCTCAAAGTAATCCACTAGTTGGTGACCAGAATCAGGGATAGCCTAGTTTGGATGGTCAGTTGCAACGTCTTCTAGGAGAACTCCTTGATCGTTTGGGACCTAGGCCTCAGGAAGAGTCACAGATCAAAAGAGAGAGAGAAAGGTCTCCAAGGCATAGGGATGTTCAAACAGATTAGGATGCAGTTATAGTAGGACATATGAGGGATTTGTTGAGAGCTCACCCTCCTACCTTCGATGGCTCGGGAGGAGGCTTGGAAGTAGAAACTTGGTTGATAGATTTGGATCGTTGCTTCACAATGCACCCATTCGGTAGCAATACCAAGGCTCGATGTGTAGTGATGCATTTGCGGGGTTTCGCCTCTACTTGGTGGAGTTTAGAAGAATAGAAGTTGCACCTGGATATTAGTGTGGTTACATGGGAATTATTCCTGGATAGGTTTAGGGCTCGGTTTCTCTCTGGTCATTGGAGGCAGCGCAGAGCCGATCAGTTCCATGATCTTAAGCAGATGTCTATGTCTGTTGAACAGTCTGAGTGGCGGTTCTACAAACTCAAGCAATATGCTGGGATTAATCACGATGAGGGGTTGCTTGTTCAGCATTTTGTTTGGGGTCTAAATGCACGTATCAGTGGTGGAGTAAGAGTCTTTGAGCTAAAGACCATGGAAATGGTAGTGGAGAAGGCTCACTTGGTAGAGGAAAACTTGGCTATGGCTCTTGGAGGGCATGTTGGAGTTCAGATCGGTAGTGCTCTGGCACTAGGTACAGGTTCTAGAGGTGGGCAGTCTCAATTTGTAGGGTCTTCTAGGAACTTTCAGATGCCATCTAAGGGTGGTTCACATCAATAGCAGTCTCAACCTAAGTAGAATAAATCACAGTCTCAGCAGAGGGACAGGTGTCAGGGCAAGAAGTTCCATAGTTGGCAGTGAGATAAACCTGATTGTTCTATACAGCCTTCACAAAGTGCACAGTTGGCACCATCCAGAGGTAGTTTTCAACAGTCAAATGCACCTTCTAGGGGTAGAGGCTTTGGTAGAGGAATAGGTTACTTCTCGTGTGGGCAGCAAGGGCATATTTCCAGGCAGTGTCCATAGAAGACTATTGCAGAATTTAGTCAGAGGCCAGCCGTTTCAGAGCCTAGAGTAGGTGATGCGGGGAGAGCTCATTAGGTTTTTACGATAGTGGATAACCGGAAAGCTGAGCATTAGGGTACTATGATTGAAACATCAGGTGTGTTGAAGGGTACTAAAGTCTCCATACTTTTTGATTCTGGTGCTTCTGATTCATTTATATCTCCCTCCGTTGTGGAGCAATGTGGTTTGGTGGCATCTAGGCAAGGTGTAGCTTGGCAGGTTGAGCTAGCCTCAGGGTTGAAGGTTTGTGTAGAAGAGTTTGTTTAGGGTTGTAAGTTAGATTTGTGAGCCTTTTCAACTCAGGTGGACCTTCAGATCTTACCCCTGGGCTCATATGATATAGTCTTGGTAATTGATTGGTTGTGTTCACATCGTGCTTTGTTGGATTGTCGTCGTAAGGTAGTACAGTGTACCGATGATTCTGGAAAAGAGGTGGAGATCGTGGGCACTCAAAGGCCTATTTCTTTGCGGATGATCTCTACAATGCAGTTAAAGCGGTTGTTCCATCAGGGTTGTTAGCTCTTTGCAGTAGCAGTGCATGATCTCGAGACTAATGATAGTCGAGAGAAATCATTGGATGATTATCCTCTTCTTAAGGGGTTCGCTGATGTGTTTCCAAGTGAGATTCCTAGAATGCTGCCTAAGCGGGATGTAGATTTTCGGATAGACCTAGTACCTGGAGCTGAGCCTATCTCTCAGGCTCCGTACCGAATGACCACGCAGGAACTTCAGGAACTCCATCTTCAGTTGGAGGAGTTGATCGCAAAAGGGTTTATTCATCTGAGTGTCTCTCCTTGGGGAGCACCCATGATTTTCGTGAAGAAGAAGGATGGTTCTCTCCATCTATGCATTGATTATAGATAGTTGAATAAAGTAATAGTGAAGAATCGTTATCCCCTGCCTAGAATAGATGATCTCTTTGATCAGATAAGAGGGGCAAAGATATTTTCCAAGATTGATCTGAAGTTTGGATATCACCAGTTGAGGATTGCAGAGCAGGATATTCATAAAACCACATTTTACACTCGATACGGTCATTACGAGTTCATAGTGATGCCATTTGGGTTGACGAATGCGCCTTCAGTATTCATGAGTTTGATGAATGGGGTGTTCAGGACCTTTTTGGATAGATTTGTTCTTGTGTTCCTTGATGATATTTTGATCTATTCTAGGTCTATAGAGGAACATGAGGAACATCTCAAGCAGGTATTGCAATGTTTGAGGGAAAACCATTTATACTCCAATTTGGCAAAGTGTGACTTTTACAAGTCAGAAGTTCAGTATCTTGGCCACGTCATCTCAGGTGAAGGGATCTTTGTGGATCCTGCAAAGATTCAGGCTATTGTGGATTGGTCTGTGCCTTCTAATGTCTCAGAAGTTCACAGCTTCATGGGGCTTGCAGGTTATTATCGGCAATTTGTCCAAGAATTTTCTAGGATTGGGCATCCTATTACTTCTCTCCAGAGAAAAGGGAATAAATTTTTGTGGATAGAAAAATGTCAGTAGGCTTTTCAGACTCTTAAGGAGAAACTGACAAGTGCACCTATTTTGGCAGTACCAGATCCTGCAGGAGAGTTTGTGGTGTGTACTGATGCCTCCTTGGAAGGCCTAGGGGCCGTCTTGATGCAGGAAGGGCATGTGATTGCATACGAATCCCAGAAACTTAAAGATCATGAATTGAACTATCCTACACATGATCTTGAGTTGGCCGCAGTGGTTCATGCTCTGGTTAGATGGAGACATTTTCTCTTGGGGCATCAATTCAAGTTGCATACTGATCATCGTAGTCTACAATACATATTTACGCAGCTGAATTTGAATGCTAGGCAGAGAAGATGGATGGAATTTTTGTGCGAGTATGATTTTGAAGTAAAGTATATTTAGGGTAAGGAGAATGTGGTAGCTGATGCTTTGAGCAGGCATAGGCATGAGTTTTCTGCTATGACTCTTGGGATTGATTTGAAGAGGCAAATTCTCAATGCTCTCTCTGCAGACAGTTGGTATTCTGAGGTGAAGTCTGAGATCGAGTCAGGATCATCTCTCGAAGGGAAATTTGCTGGGTATTCTTTGGATTCTGATTGTGCTTTGCGTTATTCAGGACATATGTATGTACCTCCTGTAGAGGGTCTCCATACTCTAATTTTGACTGAAGCCCATAGGGCACCCTATTCGGCACATCCGAGAGTTAAGAAGATGTATGCAGATCTGCGTTCATTATATTTTTGGTAAGGAATGAAGTGGGATATCATTGATTTTGTAGCTAGATGTCTAGAGTGCCAGAGGGTTAAGGTAGAACATCATCATCTGGCAGGATTACTTCAGCCTAATTTGGTTCCTGAGTGGAAATGGGATATCATTTCTATGGATTTTATCGTTGGTCTGCCCATGTATTCTAGGTGTCACGATGCAATCATGGTCACTGTGGACAGATTAACCAAAGTAGCTCATTTCTCCCCTATCAGATCATCTTATCCTGCATCTGTAGTAGCGAGGATTTTTATGGAGGACATAGTTCGATTACATGGTAAACCACGAAGGATCATATCTGATAGACACCCAGTGTTTACCTCGGCACTATGGACTTCCTTGCAGCGGTCTCTAGTGACTCAGTTGAATTTTAGTTCTGCCTATCATCCTGAGACTGATGGTCAGACTGAGAGGGTTAATTAGGTGCTAGAGGACATGCTCCACATGTACATCATGGATCAGCAATCTCATTGGGAGGAGTATTTGCATTTGGTTGAGTTTACCTACAATAATGGTTATCATAGCTCCATTGGCATGGCACCTTTTCAGGCGTTGTATGGTCATCCTTTTTGTACCCCTTTGAGTCGGGATCGGTTAGAGGACAAAGTTCTTCTTTGACCTGACATGCTTTGAGATATGGAACAGCAGGTGGCGCGTATCAGAGAGCATCTTATTGCAGCTCACGATAGGCAGAAAAAGTATGCTGATGCACATCGTGTTGATCAGTAGTTTGCAGTTGGGAATCATGTGTTTCTCTGGGTACGTCCACGAAAGAGTCCTATCCATTATGGAAAGGGTTCTAAGTTGGCACCCCGTTTTGTTGGGCCTTTTGAAGTGTTAGATAGAATCAAACCTGTTGCCTACTGCCTAGCCTTGCCACCTTGCCTGTCGCGGATTCACAATGTTTTTCATGTTTCTGTTTTGAGGCCTTATTTTCCTGATGCTAATCATGTGCTGGATTGGAATGCTTTGCAGGTCGAGGATGGGCAACTAGCTTTAGAGCCCGTGGTCGTGCTTTAGCATCAGAGTCTCACCCTCAGGGGCAGAGATATTGAGCAAGTGTAGGTCCAATGGGATCCAAATGATGAGACCTCGGCGACTTGGGAGGATGCATCTCTCATTAGGGAGGCTTACCCTTATTTGTTCTCTAGCTTCCTGGAGTAAGCCATGTTCTAGGGGGGGAGGATGTAATAATCCCATGTTGGTTGACTCATTAGATACTCTTGATACTTTTTGATCTTGTGGATACTCTATGATACTCTGTGTGGTGATTTTATATTTGATCATGTGTGGTTTCTTAGTTGATTTGCTTACTGCTCTTGGCGTTATGTGTGATAATTGATGATACATTATACATAGATGATTTGATTTATTATGCAATGATAGTTCTTTAAATTTATATGCGATAATGATATTATGTTTACGATGTCATGTTCTATATGTTATGGTGGAAGGACGGAGTAGTACCACTTGCTCGCGAGTGCCCTATTACCCCGCTAATTCCTTTCACCATGTGTTTCAGTGGAGATTACTTGTTACTTGATGTTTACCTGTTTGTAGGAATTGCAGGATTAAAGTCTCGACTCCACCTGCTTCGGCAGGACAGGGCGAGCACAAATTAAACCCAACGCATACGATGTGGTTAAAAAGGAGTTGTTAAGGAAGAATTTCCGAACCCAAGTCCGTCATTTCGTATGATATTGTTGGGTCATGTGTGTATTTGATTTTTGTCTTGATATTTCGATTGTTTTGAGTTAAATGAGTTATTTAATTTAATTATGCTGGTGATAGTTAATTTAATTATTTTAGAATTAGAAGATTAAATTTAAGTTATTTTTATTAATTAGGAGTTAATAAATATTGGGGTTTAATTATATTTTAATTAAAAAGTTAATTGTTTATAAAAGTTTGTTTTAATTAATTTTAGAATTAAGTGGAAGTAATTTTTAAAACAAAAGAATTTTTTTTTTAAGATTAAATAAATAAATCATAATAATAGTAAATAATTAAAACTGGAGAAACTTGTGGGAGTTATTTGGGAACGAAGTTAGTTATTTTCTTTTGAAATCTTTATATGAGAGGAAGAAAGAGGTAGACGGGAGATTTTTCTTTTTGAAAAAATTTGTCTGGGAATTTTTGGTTTCCGAAACGAAGTTATAGAGAAGGGGCAGTATTGGAAAGGAGAAGGAAAGCATCAGGGTTGGGTTTCTTCTTCAGCCGTAGGACACCAAGTGCCTTTCAAAATTTCTATTCTAATTGTTATGCTTTTGATTTTATATGGCTACACTGGTTGTTGAGTGAATCTGTGGCTGTGTTAAATTTTATGTTTGAAAATTTCTATCGATTGAGATCTTGCAAATTGTTCATTTAGAACCAAGGAAAAACACTATCCAAACTTCCCTAATACAATTTGATTTTAAAAAAATAATAATATAATTGACAAAGAATTGTAACAGATAATTGAGTTTTTACCCAAGTCTGGAAAGTTCTTTTCTTAAAACAAGATATTGGTTTTGGGGACTGTGAACCAGGGTTAAAATAGGTACATTTACTTATTTATTCTTATCTCCGCGGATTCACTGTTGTTTATGTATATAATTTTGGTAAATATAATTATTCCCTTTATTTTACTGGGAAGTGTTTTTTTTATTTGTGAGATTGGGTAGTCTTCATTTCGATTAGAAGAGTGTTTATTTTTACTCTGTGGATGATTGACTGGATTGTGATATCAGGTATTTTATTGTTTATTTTATTGTATGAAATTTATTTATATTGGATAAATATTTATATTTATATAGATCAATTTTGGGATCTTGTATTTGATTCGTTCTTTTGGATTTTGTAAAAGATATTGTATTGTTGCGTAAATCGCGAAATTTACCTTTGGTTTAACTTTGGTTGTTCCGAATCGTGTGATGTCACAGGATTTCGCATGTTAATTATTTTATATTGAAACTGTAGTATTCTTCCAAACCGCGAGACTGTGCAGAAATCCACGTATTTTAAATTAGGTTAACGAAACCCTAGTGTTGTTTTAATCTCTGTATTGATTTTTCCTCATTTTATGTTTTTACCCTGATCTAGTTTTCTATGTGTCGGGGGCATCCTTCTTTTCTGTTCTTCTTTTTCGATAGTTGCGAGTATAAACTTCTATGTTCTTCCCCGGGGCAAATTGTTGTTTATAGTGGCATTTGTCCGCTATCCGCTAGTTGTGCTTACTGCGTGGTTCTCCCGTCCTCTCCGTGTGGCATTTAGTTCATTCGTTCTTTTTCCTTCTGACGATTAATTTCCCTGTTCTATTTTTGTACAGTGTGCCAAGATGTCTGGCTCTTTTTTTTGCTGTATGGTATTCGCTGGGTAATGAGTTTTACCGTTGATTATTTCTCAAGCATTGTATTCATCGGTTATTGTGTGTGTTCAAATTTATTGGAAGTTAATGTTTCCTCCGTACCGTACTTTTTCTAACATAGATATTTTAGATTCTGTATCGAAATGTGTATTCACTGGTGGGTTAAATCTATATTCAGTGAGATGTGTTCTAGTGGGTTAAAATTTTGTACGCCAAATTTTGGGCATATATGAGAATTATGGTGGGATATTGTTTGTTCATATGTAATTAATATGGGAATTCGTTCATGCGATGTTCGGTGGGTAATGTATTTGGGTCATAGGTAATTAATCAGAAAGCCAAATTATATATATATATTTATCCATATCGATATATATAGTATTGGGGTTAATTTAATATTTATATTAATATTAATTTTAATACTATATATATATATGTATGTGTGTAGAATTATATATGTAAATTGTAATTTTTATAGTAGGTTAGTTTAAAATTGATATTAGGAAGATAGTTTACAATTATTTTATTCGTTAATAGGGCATTTCTAAGAAAAAAAAATATATCGGTGAAACGTAGAATTAAATTGGATGTTTTTAATTAAATGGAAATTTTGTGTATTGAATTACATTTCTGATGTGATTGTTCCATGTTTTAAGATGTGTTCCTTTTGTATGGTTAATGATCCTTTTTAATTATATCATTTCATGCAATATGGATTTTCTTGTTTTGGGGAATCCGGTTCTATAAGGAAACCCTAGAGTTTAGCAATTCTATTAGGAACCTAAGTGATTCCAGAGGTGGGATAATGTGGAGGCTTTTGATTTTGATTTAAATTTAGACTTGGGATGTGTATGGTTTGGTTATGTATTTGGATTGTACCGAATTGTGGAAGTGATTCCTTGCAGTTGGTGAGATGGTCATGCCTCACTTTTGATTGTCCTTTGATGTAGTTCTTTTATGTGGTGCAATCCTTGATGTTAATGTTTTGTGGTTGAGTGTTTAGAGGGAGTGGCTCTAAGTGGGTGGTCGGTGCACAAAGGGGCGCCAGAATAGCCCTCGTTAGAGTGAATTTAATAAGTGATAATTTAAATAATTAACTAGGGAATGGGTAGTAACACACTAAAAAGATAATTGTTGCCTCATCCGCCTTTTAGTGCTACTACAGACTAAAGGGGATTGAGAAGGCCATGGTTGGCATGATCGTTGCCTTGTCTCCACGAAAGGTAATGGTTCTGCATGAGCAACCCTATGGGGTGGTTCCTTGAGATAGGTAGCCTGGATAACCATACATGGAGGCGGTTCCTAGTGCTTGGTTGCCTAGATAATCCGTCAGTAGATGGAGGTGGTACCTTGCAATAGGTAGCCTGGAGAATCCATGTTAAGCCATGCGATGACACTTCCCTCTAACATTCATATTTGTGTTGTCTTTTGGAAATCCTCTGGAATTAGTCTCTTACCTTGTATCGATGAATTTTGTTGTTGATTGGATATGAGTGTTTTTATGTGTTGTGTGATTCATTTAGTTGGTTGTGAGTTTTTACCCTGTTGGTCTTGGTCAGGAACCCTTCCTTAGCAACTCCTAGCATGGGGGTGGTCGGGTGGATCGTGTTTCGCACCCCGTTGGGATTCTCTCTTTTTATGCAAGTTCATCCTTCAGTGCTGAGTTGCAGTTTCAGTGGATTCTTGTTCGAGGGTTCCAGATTTCATGTATTTATGTGATTCTTTTTATTGATGTATCATTTCCACCTAGTTGGGAAAGTCTTGTATATTATTGCACATGGTGCTATTGTAATGTACTCTTGTAATGATGCATTGTACTTTTATTGTAAACTTGGTTATGAGGAGAATTTATAATGATGTTATAGCTTTGGATATTATTTGATCTTATGGCTCTATTGTTATTACTGATGTAATGGTACTTATAGATGTAGGTATGCATGGTTTATGTATGATTAGTTAGATGTTCATATTGTTAAGAGTTAGTTCTTAAGTAATGACCTCGTGTTCCCAAAGGATTAAGTTATGCAATTTGATCAATGGTTATGTTATGTTATTTACTATTCACTCCTATAAAAAAAAAAAAAAATTGGTTGCATTTTGCTTAATTCCTTTGGGGTTGCATGGCGGGGCATTACAAAAGATGTATGTTCCACTACTTGAGATGATGAAAATTAAGGAATACAGAGACAGTGTTGTTCAATTAATAACAAATGGGAATGAAAAACATATAAATTCTAAAAGTAAAATGGCCACTAAAAATAAGCAAGAGAAGGAGAATATTCTAGAAGTGTGCCTTAATAGTGCATTATTAAATCCCCCACAAGTTGATCCTTTTTTCACTACATTTCTCATAAATAACAAATTGCTAAGGAATTGCATGATAGACTCTGGCACCGCCATAAATATTATGCCAGTAGGAGTAATGAAACAACTTGGCATGTGGGTGGATACAAGTGGAGGCAAGTGCTATGCAATGGATAACCGATCTGTTCTTGTGGTGGCTATAATGAAAGATGTTGAAGTCAAGCTAGCTGCTTATCCTCAGGTGGCTTATAACATTGATATAATAGTAATTGACACCCCTCCTCAGTTTGGGATGCTTCTATCAAGACAGTGGACAGCTACGGTTGGTGGAAATGTCTAGTTTGATCTCTCTTATGCAACAATTCTGGTAAATGGTTAGGAAGTGAAGTTATACATGGAGCCAAGGATGAACCAGGTTGTTGACTTTGTACCACAAAATCAAATCAATTGTTTTTTTGATGTCGATCTTGGGAGTTTTAATATAGAATCAGCCCAGCCATAATTAACCAATAGTGATCCAATTGAGAAACATGTGGCAGAAAACTCCAATGAGGTATGGAAGATGTACTTTGGTGGAGCATGGGAGCCTGAATCATTTTATTGGCCAGAATTATCAAAACAACATACCCTTGATCTAGTGAATAGATCTACTAATACCATGCAGGGGAAAAGGTATGAAGACAATGGTGATATCACGGATGAACATCAGAAAGTCAATTAGACACTGCAGCCAATAGAAGATGAGACACATGCAAGTCAATATGGTTCATATGATTACTTACATGAGGAAGATGAAGATATTGAAATTATTTCCTGCATAACAAAGTATGATAGGGAAAGTAGTGTGTGTTATGAGGGATCCAATGAGTATTTAGATTGTGAAGATGGGCTTGTGGATTCTGATTTATAGCAAGGTGATTGTTGCAATTCATGTAATGATCAGGAAGAAGAAGCAGTGAGCAATGCGAGTCCATTTGACAGTAAACAAATGATACCTCCAATTGCAGTGGAAAGCCATGAAGACACATTTGATGAAAAAGAGGTTTGTACATCTGAAAATGGTTTCAAAATTTTTTCAAACCCATTGTATGATGAAGAGTTAAAAGAAGATCAAATGATATTTTTCCAAGGTGTGTCCATGAATGAGTTTTAGGTATTTTCAAATCCACTTTATGGTAAAGAGGAGATATTTTTAGAAAAACAAAATGATGGAATAAATGATTGTGTTGGTAATATTTATGATTTCTCACTCTTTGAGGATTTTGGACCTCTTTTTGATGATGATAAAAGTGAAGAATACAACTGTAGTGATGAAAATGTAGAGACATGTTCACTCAGTAGTAAGCAAATTTCGGACTTGCTAACTCTTGAATACCAGAGATGTGCACATGAAGGTGATTCTGAAGTCTTGTGCCCAACTTACATTTGTTTTGATAGTGAAAGTTCTTTGTGCAATGATTCTTATGACTCCCAGTGCATTTCTTGAAATGATGAAGAAACCTTTGAAGTTGATCAAGAATCTTTGCCCATTCATGAAGAGGTACGTGATCTTGAAACTTCTAATTCATGTGGAGAAAACATTTATTTGCATACCAAGGAGGATAGAAGTCTAGCATTGATTGGTCCATATATGCATGATATTGAAGATATAATTCATACTCCAATATTGTTTCCAAATGGTGATACTGAAGAGGTGAAAAAGGTTTCAGACTTGTTTGTCTCAAATAGTGTTGATATGACATAAATTTTTGTTTCTCATGACAAGCACTCTAATGGTGAATTTTTAGTACAGCTGGGAGAATGTTTTATAATTCATAACAGTGAGAAAGATAATGCGAAATTTTGCATTGAATATGCATGTAATTTGTATGTTAAGGATAACAAAAATGTGTCCCATCATGATGGAGAATTTGAATTACAAAATAATGAAGGGAATTTGGGCCAAGCTAAGCGTGGTGATTCTCTAAGAACTTTCAACAACAGTGACAAGGAAGATCGCATGAATATCTTCAAGAAGAATCTGATGAACTTAAAGCAAAACTAGGTGTTTGATAGAGGAAAGTATGGGCCTTTCTTTTGGATGGCCTTGAACCATCATTTATGGTTTTAATTTCAGACCATAATAGTTCAAAACAGATGAAGTTAAAACATAGAGGATTAAGGGTTGCCAGTGCATGGACAACTCTTGATAATCCTCTTTAAAATTCTTTTCCATGCATAGTAGTTTAGGATTTTGTTCATCTCCATTTCCATTCATTCCATCTTGCTCACATGATCCATCACCTTGAGTTTGGTCTGCTCACCCAAAGATCTGGATCCTTGCAATGATTTTACAATCATTCATCCCTAGATAGAGCCACTATTGGAACTATAAAATTTTGATGATTTTACATGTTCATACTCATAAGTTCCAAATAAGTCTTATCATGAGCACATTTTCCCCATATTTGGCCATATAGTACCATAAAATCCATCTAGTCTTGAATATTTCACATTATAGTCCATATCGGCATGAGATTATCAAGGTCTCCCTGACCTATAATGCATTCTTGTTAATATACATCTGTCGTTGCCTATCGACAAGACATCAGGGATGTCACAGTGATTGAAATTTACCTACACATACCTATCGGTAGGACATTTTCATTGTCTCAGCGAATCAAAAGGATTATTTTTGGCTAGAGAAAGACTTCGGGGTGAGGTCTTACCGATTGCATTATGTCTCAGTGACTAGCACATAGAATGATCTATCAGTAAGAGTTATGTCTTCAGTATGTGGTCTCACCGAATGGGTCATGTCTCACCGACCATGTGCACATGGACATACTTTGGCCAAACAAATAGTATTCAGCATGAGGTCTTGATGAGATCTTATTGTCTCACCGACTGGTCAAAGAAGGAGCATGTTAGTGAGAGATTTTTCTATGGGGTGAAGTCTCAACAAACTCTTATTGTCTCACCGACTAGCGCAAAACAAACAAATACTTTGACAAGAGTTATGTCTTCGGAGTATGGTCTTGGCGAGTGCATTGGGTCTCGCTGATAAAACATAAAAGGATTCTATCAGTGTGAGGTCTCACTGAGTGCCTCCACTCTCGCTGACAAAGTGCAAAGGAATTATATTGAGGGTTTTCAGTGTGAAGTTATATAGTCTTGCCAACTCATTTTGTCATGCCGACATTTTGTTGCATCGGTGTAAGAATGATATGGTCTCGGTGATAAAATGTGAACTTAAGGAGATTTCTCGGTGAGACATAAGGTGCCTATGAGATGTCTCTCCAACATTGAAATGTCACAACAAAACACATGGGATGAAAGGATATTTTTCAGTGAGACTCAAAGTGTTGATGAGATGACATGATATCATAGCGATGAATAGCAGGATGACTGTTGGTGTAACATTGAGGATTGGTATGACTACAAAATGTCTCGGCGAGTGCTTAGCGAATAATGGTAGAGCCTAAATACTGTTTGCCGACATTGGAATATGAAGCGATGTGTCTTTTTAGATGCAAATGTATAAATGTTCATTTCTGATTGTAAATGAAGACATCAAATAATTAGATTAGATATTAGATATAGTAGATAGATTAGAAATGGATACAATAGAATAAAATTTTTAGATCAGAGACTGTGATGCATGATTTCAAATGGAGATATCAATGAAAATCAGTTGATGTGGCGGTTCATTTTTGGTGTCAATTATCTATTGTGCTTATTGAAAGTATTACTAAGTTGTCTCCAAGATTGATGCTTTCTAGTTATTTAAATTGATATAACATGTTTATATTTAGTTTATCAGTGCACATTTGTTGTATCTGTGTGGTCGATTGATCGGTTCTTTCAAGGAAAGATTAAATCCTTTTGGTTGATCACAGTAATCAATGAAATTCATCTAGATCATTAAGAAGAGCTTAGTAATCACAATCTTGCATGTTTATACAAGTTATAAACAAAACATATGCCAAACAATTTGAGTGTTCTCCAGAAATAAGTTGCCCATTTCTATTTCATTTGACTTTGCATACCCAATAAGGCACTAGTCTCTGCATTTCACCATTTAGATTAATTCATTCTCTTTTACATCTGTTAATTGAGCATATTAGGATTTAGCTTTGAATATTGCTATACAATCTATACCAAATTTAGTTTTATTTGTCCACTTGTATCTACCATTGTGGGCAAAACATTTCAAAAAAGATAAGCACATTAAGTCTGCTTCACTCATATAGGTACAACCACCTAGGTATCGCAACGCCTGAAGAGTAGGAGGTCTAAACCATTTGACCTTGTCTGTTACCCTAAAGTGTATCAAGAGATTGGCAGCCTCTTGAGGCATTTCGCCTGCGTTTTTGAGAGCTAACAGTGACTATGATGACATTCATTCCCTTTATAGAGCATCGATTCCCCAGATCTTCTCCTTAAGGGGATGAAGAGAGCTCGACATAGACATTCTCATTATTATGTTGTATTGGGACATTTTAGATACTTATGGCATTTATATTTTGACCGTCGAGCCTACCAACTCTTATTTTTGGGATATATCATGACCCTATCCTATGAAATATTTTTGAGATGATATATGTGATGGATTATGATGCGGATTATGCTTTATGCTATGTGATGATGCATTATATATGTTGATTATGCTTATGATGTATGCTTATGTGATGATGATAATGATGATGTAGTTATGATGACTATGTGATGTGATTTATGCATTTATAATTCCTATCATGATGATGTGATGTTTATTTATGTCATGATGATACTATGCCATGATGATGATATGCATAATGTATTTATTTGAATGGATGCCATGTTTATGATTATGTTAATGCATGACTATCTATGTATGATGCAATATGTGATACAATGCATATGGTTTAATGATATAGGGGTATGTGCAGGATCATGATGGGCCAAAAAGTGGCGATGTAATGGGTATGTGGCTGACACCTTTTTTTTACCTAAAATTGATAAAACAAAAAGGGTTTTTAAAGGAGATTCTCAGCTTTCCACCAATATAAATTATGCTTTACTTTGAATTTATTAAATAATTATTATTCATTTTCTATTTGAATTATGACTAAAGTCCTGATTGATATGTTAATTGAAAAACATCTATAGATTTCAAATAGTATCACATTTTTTGAATCCAAAACATGCGTCACATTCTATGCTTCACATACTATAGGATTAAAAAAATAAAAAATGAATTTCATGAAGTTTTGACCAAGTTAAGGTGGTCAGACATATGAGTTTTTATATTTTTTAAAAGTTGTAATAAAAAATTCATAATTAATTATATACTTGAAAAAAAATCACAAAAAATATGCATCACATCAAGACATGAGTCAACTACTTATATCTAAAATATTATAAAAAATATTATCATTTTATTGTGGTTAGGGTGATGCAGGACACCTACTTCTTATTTTTCCTTGAAATTTAAGTACTACTACATTGAAATTTCAAATTTTCACCAAATAGATTTTTTATTTAAAACCCAGTAGTTTAGAAACTACATTCAATTTTTCTATAGATTATATTCTTACATATTTTTGAGATAATATGAATGCTTATTCAAATTTTTACGTTAAGTTGCATGCTTTGATTTTTTGATGGCCACTTAAGGGCATGTTTTCCATGATGATCCTGCACATACCCATAGGTGATATATGTGTGGGGGTATGTGCAGGATCATCATGGAAAAACATGCCCTTAAGTGATGATAAAATCAAAAAAATCAGAGTTAGAAACTTGATGTAAAAATTTGAATAAGTTATCTATAGTATTTTGAAAATATGTAAGAATAGAATCTATAGCAAATTGAATGTAGTTTCTAAACTACTATGTTTAAAAAAATTATTTGAAAATTTGAAATTTCAATGTAATAGCACTTAAATTTTAGGGAAAAAATAAGAAGTAGGTGTCTGTCTAACCACTCTAACCATAATACAATGATAATTATTTTATAAGATTTTAGATATAAGAAGAGACTCATGTCTAATGTGATGCATATCTTTTTGTAATTTGTTTCCAAGTTAATAATTAATTATGAATTTTTTATTACAAATTTTAAAAAATATAAAAAATTTGTATGTTTGACCAACTTAACCTGGTCAAAACTTCATGAAATTCATCTTTTTAAAAAAATCTTATAGTATGTGAAGCATAGAATGTGACATATGTTTTAGGTTCAAAAAATGTGATACTGTTTGAAAGCTATAGATGTTTTTCAATCAACCTATCAATCAAGATTTTAGTCGTAATTCAAATAGAAAATGAATAATAATTATTTATTAAATTCAAAGTAAAGAATAATTTATATTGGTGGAAAGCTTAGAATCTCCTTTCAAAACCCTTTTTGCTTCATCACTTTTGGGTAAAAAAAGTCATCAGCCACATACCCTACACATACCCATCATATCGCCAACAACATATCCTACACATACCCATGGACCTAATGCAATGCCTATATGATCATGTATGCACTTATATTTTTCTATGCCATCAGATATTATCATGAGATGGATGAGATGGTATGACAAGTTAGAAGGAGATGAATATTAGCACGAAGACCAAATCCTTCAATATATTGCCATAGGACTTTAATAATTATTGCTCTTAATCATCATTCTGTGGATTATCATAATGGCCAAAAAACACCACGGTATGACATAAATCAAGGTGTACAAGGTTGTACCATGACATGAGACAAGCAGTCATAGACAAGGATGATCAAGACTCATACTAAGAGCACAACTGCCCCAGTCCTTCTGTCACAATCAGCCATAAGAAGAAAAAGAAAAGAAAGACAAGTCATGAAACCTTGCTGCTCGTCTAAATCCTACTGTCAGGACATCCTCAAGGAACTAGCAACATGACTACCAAGAAGACAAGACAAGACAATCATCATGATACATCACTGCTTCTCTAAATCGCATTATCAGGACATTGTGGAGAAACTAGTAATAGGATGAAAGATCAAAGGACAAAATGCCAAGATAATGTTAGCCAAGTGTTTTCCAAGTGTGTTTGAATGTCAAGTGTTTTGATGTCAAGATGTCAGGTTTGACGATGTTGAGATTCAAAGGTGTCATGTTTTGACAATGTTTGAATGTTGAATGTCCAAGTTTTCCAGATTTAGGAAGGACACATCCTGAATAATGTTGATGTCAAGAGGATGAATCCTCAAATGTTAAGAGGATCTATCAAAATGCCATATGACGGTGACGATACCTAGGAAGGATGCATCCTAAGGCATAAATGATAGGGATTGTTCTTTAGAAGTATGCATTTGAAGAACAACCAAGAGTTGATAGTTTGATTGGTTATGACAATTTTACTTGTTTTGACTGCAGTTGATTGAAGTTTGGTTGTTGTTGACTACAGGTTGATGTTGACATGCCAATTTGTGTGATGTGCTTATTAAAGAATTGCCAATGATTTTTTTTAAGAAGTTTGCTTATTTTGAAATGACTTGTTTGTCTTGAGGACATTTTGATGTGTGTGCTAGTGTAGTGCTAGGAACCCTAATGGACTAACCTAGGGTGGCCTCAGGGGCTCATTGATTGATGGCCTTTCCTATGTCATACACTTAGAGACCTTGTAGTTCGATATGACCAATTTTTCTTGATGACCAATGATTGAATCGTGATTTTATTTTGAAAAACTTAAAAGGACTGACCTAATGTATCGGGGGCTCATCGATTGATGGAATTTCCTACGTAGCAAATGTGTAGGGACAACATAGTTCAGACAAATGAGAAAGGCTGACTAACTCAACGGACTTGACCAAAAATGACCTTGTCTTTTGCGTTTTTGAGATATTTTGATTTTTTTTGTGTGTTTTTCTTCAAGATTTTTTTCAATTTTTAGGTCTTTTTTAGGACATTTTTTGATTTTTAGGTCTTTTTTTTGGGGACATTTTTTGATTTTTAGGTCTTTTTAAAAGAAATTTTTCAAATTTTAAGTCATTTTTTATGACATTTTATGATGTTTTTGTCTTTTTTTAGGACTTTTTTAAGTGACAAGACCATGTGTGATACTCACTGCAATCAAGTAATAAATATTTTCCCCTAGTCAAGTCCAAGACTAGCCAACTACACAAATGCAGAAAGGATGCGTGCAGGTGACAAATGGGTGATATATAGGACTTGGTGTCAATCATTATCAACCATGGGAGAAAATAATAGGAATTTGGTGATGGGTGGCAAGATGTCAAAAAAGTGAGTGTCTATTATGGACTAAGGTAGATAGAGTGATAGTAGATGGTCGAGCAGTGACTGACTATGCATAGCGCCTATTTTATAGGTTTTCACCATGGTACTTATCCAAAGCCCTTGTTTGCCAGGTTTTCACTATTGGATGAATTATTTCTCTTTACTATTTTTTTCATCATTTTTTAAAAAAAATTTGGTGTCACTAAGACACGTGTTTTCTAGGTTTTCATCAGGGTGATGATTTTTTATATTTTTCAATATTTTTTATATTTTTTGGGTGTTCATCTCGACTTTCTGATGCTATGAATAGAACTTTCGAAGGCACAGACTATTGATCGTCTCTATCAATTGTTCACCATTTGGAGTAGCTAGATGATATGCTCCAAAACCAAAAGAGGACATAATGACATAAGGACCCAACCAATTTGGTTCAAACTTTCCAAGTTTTTCTCTATCAGCTTGATTCTTATGATTTTGCATGAAGACTAAATCACCAATGTCAAACTTCTTGACCATGACTCTCTTGTTGTAACTATGACAAAGATAGTTTTGATATGCCTATAGGTGGTTTAGGGAATTATGTATTCTTTCCTCTAACATCACCAATTTGTGTAAGCATGACTGTCTATACTCATCATCAGTTAGACCCTTTAGGGATACTCATAAGGAAGGAATTTCAACCTTGATGGGAAATATGGCTTTAGTTCCAAAGACCAGGGAAAATGGAGTGGCTCTTGTAGGCATGCGAATGCTAGTGTAGTAAGCCCACAAAGTAGGGTTAAGTTGGATGTGCTAGTTATGGCCAGCATCATTGACAATCATTTTTATAATTTTAAGGATGGTTTTATTAGATTCCTTAGCTTGACCATTTCCTTTCAGGTAATATGGCATTGAGAAATGATGTTGTATATGGAATCACTCACATACCTCACGAACATCTTAATTTTTGAATGGAGGTCCATTGTTTGTGATGGACTATAGAGTACCATACTGGAAAATGATGTAATTGAGAATGAACTTGGAAAAAAAATTTGGTTATGTACGTAAGGGGATGGCTTTGATCCACTTCATAAAGTACTTAGTGGTGGTGATGATGAATTTGTGGCCATTCAATAAAGTAGGATGGATTTTTCCCACGAGGTCAAGTCCCCATTGTGTGACAGGCCAAGGAGAAGCAATCGATCGAAGTTCCTACATTAGAGCATGAATTAAATCACTATGTATCTAGCATTAGCACCAAGTCCTAACATATTCAAGTGCATCTTTCTCAATGGTCAGCTAATAGTACCAGAGTCTCGTTATCTTCTTGGCCAAAGTAGGATAACTTGAATGAGATCCACATATACCCTCATGTAATTTATGTAAGGTTGTGTGTGCTTTGTTGGTGTCAAGACATCGAAGAAGGGTGTTGTCAAAGCTACGACGATAAAGGGTGTCACTGATGATGGTGTATTTGGTAGCTTTTTGGATAAAGGACTTTTGTTGGTTATTAAATAGGTTGGGGGGAAGGGTTTGGGACTTGAGGTAGTCATAAATATCTTGATACTAGGGCGAATCAGGACCAACAAGCTCACAGACCATCTCTGATTTGGGAATGTCATAAGTGGGGACCAAAAGTTGTTCTACCATGAACTCCAATTGAGGCATATTTCTTGGAATGTCTAGGAGAGAGCCTATCATAGCAATTGCATCTACTACCTTTTTTTGTGCTCTCAAAACTTTCTCAAAAGTCACCATGTGAAAATATGTTTGAAATTTTCCAATCATTCATTTATAGGGCATTAATTTCTTGTCCTTAGTGTCATAGTCATTGTTAAATTGGTTGATGACCAGTTGAGAATCTCCATAAACATGAAGTGTCATTATTTTCCATTTTATGGCCATTCTGACTCATGTAACAAGTGCCTCATATTCCACCACATTTTTTGTACATGGGAAAGCTATGCAAAAAGACTTAGGGATGGAATCCCCTTGTGGAGTGATAAACAATATACCTACCCCCAAGAAATGATTGGTATGAGACCCATCAAAATATAGCTTCCAAGGTGACTTAGGTTCTGTATGAAATATGGATTCATCTAGAAAATCTTCTATTGATGGGTGATCACTTTGTATAGGTCCATCTTCTAGTTGTTATTCTATCACTTGTCACTTTATTTCCTTTTTCTCTACATACTGGATATCATATTCACTCAAAACCATGACCCATTTTGTCAGAAATCCTATCAATGTTGCACGACTCAATAGATATTTCAGGGGGTCAATATTTGCTACCAATTGTGCCCTATGATTCAACATATAGTGTCTTAGCTTCTAAACAACAAAGACAACTTCTAGGCAAGCACGCTCAATTGATGTGTAATTTAGCTCATATCCAATTAGTATCCGAATGATGTCATATATGGCCCTTTCCTTTTCTTCCTAGTTTTTTTGTGCTAGTAATTCCCTCAGTACTAAAGTAGTGGTAGAGATACATAAAATTAAAGGTTCTCCTTGAATGGGAGGCATAAGGACTAGTGGTGATAGTAGATAGTATTTTATTTTTTGAAAGGCCTCTTGGCATTTATCTTTCCACATAAAGGGGATACCCTTGCACAAAAGATATTGAAATGGTTGACACTTATCAGCCAATTATACTATGAAGCATCAGATTGATTGTAACCTACCCTATAATGTCTTTAGTTCACTTATTCTTTTTGTAGGAGGCATGTCTAATATGGCTTTCACTTTGGCTAGATCGACCTCAATGCCTCTTCGAGAAACTATGTATCCCAAAAGTTTTCCAAATGTCACACCAAAGACATATTTCTTAGGATATAGGTGGAATTTTTATTCTTCTAGTCTCTTAAAACAAAATTCTAACACATTCAAATGATCTTTTCTTTTCAATGATTTATCCAAAAGGTCACCCACATAATCTTCCATTATCTTGTGCATCATGTCATGAAATATTGTTGTCATAGCTCTCTAATACATAGCACCTACATTCTTAAGACCAAAAGGCATGGAATTTTAGTAGTATGTACCCCAAGGACAAGTGAATGTTGTTTTATGTTGGTCTTTTGAGGAAATACAAATCTAATTATAACCTAAGAAACCATCCATGAGGGACATCTCATATCCTGCCATGAGATCTACTTGATGTCTATGTTTGGCAAGGGAAAGTCATCCTTTGGACATGCTTTATTTAGATCCTGAAAATCTATGTAGATGTGGATCTGACCATTTAGCTTTGTGACTAGTACAAAAATAATATCCATTCAACATTGTTTATGGATCGTATGAATCCCATGTCTAATTTTTTTTTAAGTTCTACTTTGACTAACAAGGCAATCTATGGATGCATCTTTCGCAACTTTTGTTTTATTGGCTTGGCATCTGGAAATAATGGAAAATGGTCCAAGACAAGTTTTGGATCTAACCCAGGCATATCGGCGTAGGACCACACAAAGTTGACCTTATGCTTTGAGAAGAATTTTTAGAACTCAGGTTTCTCTTCCTCTATCAAAGAGGTTGCCAAGGGGACTATCTTACGATTTTCTGTTATAGATATGTTTACTTCCATGGTGTCCTTAATGAGGATGGCTGATTTTTCTTGAGTCATGGGAAGAAAGTTCAGTACTCCATCTTTGGGTGCCTCAGAGAGGTTTTCACCCATAGATACATCCTTTATTTTTACTTTTTTACTGTCAGAAGGTGCCTTTCGGTTTTCACCTAAAGACATTTCATTTTATGACTAGAGGAAAGAGCAGTCTCCCCGAAGTAAGTTGACTAATCTAGGTCAATATCTAATCCAGTCTTGTGATCACCACTAGGTATGCCTTCACATAGTCCCATAAATTTTGCAATGGCCTCATCATTCTAAAATATGTCCATGACTGGTGGACCTTATTGGTCCAAATCGATTAGTTGCAGGTAGACTAAAGGAATACCATTGTCATTATTGGTGAATGATGGAGAGGATGTAGAAAGCATGTAAATGGATTCAAAGACATTGAAAATGAATTTTTCATCATCCAATTCCAAATCGGACTCTATCCAATATTCCTCTTCACTTGTCTCATATTCCTTAGCAAAGTAGGGGACACAAGGATTGGTGTCCTAGTTAGAAATTTCATGTGGCGATTCAGCTGAATCTGATTGATGGTCATTAGGTTTAGCTTACTAGACAGGTATGCTAGGATGAGGGTTAATGGGATTAGAGGAGGATTTTGGCTTGTCATTGTTCCTTGGGAAAAATAACCTATCCCAATTTTCTTGTTTCCTTAGGACCTTAGGATTGTCCTTATCAGAGGTTGGATCAATTTTAAACATTTTCCAAAATCTTTGTTCAGAGGTAAGTTCTCTAGGTTAAAGGAACAATTCATCGAGACAACCACTTAGGGATCATTGGGAGCCAAATTCCCACTCATGGGAGTCAGTTTTGGTAAGGGATTCCTCAATAGTCTTGACACTTTTCAAAGCATTCATGCTCTCACTCAAAAGTTGATTGTTATGTCGATCATCATTTTCAGGTGAACCATAGCCTAACTCGAGATACTTTGATCTTCTGGATAGAATTAAAGGTTCTCGCATCCCTATTTTATTCTTTCCAAGGCCAATAGTATTGTCATAGGCTTTTTTCTTCATTATGTCATAGCCTTTGCCATATATGTGGACTAGTAATGGGGGTAAGTCTTCCATTTATTTGTAAATCCATCCTAATATGTTGGTAATGTCTTTGTTGTTCATGTCTCCCCATCTTATGAAAACTATTTTTGGTGGAACTTTAAAAATTTCTTTCGGTTCCATTCTAAAACATGGCTGACCATAGACCTTAGGAGACTTGGGTATATTTGTAATGCAATATTTTGTACCTAGTTTGAATTCTCCATAGCCTAGGTCCTAGATCTTGACATTGGACTCAACCTTAGGAAGCGAGGAAGAAGATGGTGTGGTGGAAGATGTGGAAGGAGTGGATGTGGACAATGATGCGAGTTTGGATGAGTCAATGAATTTGGAAGAAGGAGGGCATGAAGCTTCTCAATTGATGGATACTAGATGTTCGGAAATACCCCTTAGATTAGTGGAATACTAAAAGGGGTTGAGGTCTCCATATATGGTGATTTATGTTTCGTCAAAGGGAAATTTCAAGCATTGGTGATATGTGGAGGGAATGGCCTTTAGGGCATGAATCCAAGGTCGTCCAAGCAAGATGTTATAGGGTAATTAAAGATCTAAGACTTGGCAAGTTTTGTTTGCAATGAATGGCCTAACTCTAATGGGAAGAGTGATCACACCTCGAGAGGAATGTTCTTCATGATCATATACCTTTATGACTATGCTCTTTGTAGCATCTAAGAAAGCATTAGAAAATCCTAGAGCCTTAACCAGTTTTAAGGAGCTTATGTTCAATCCTGCTTCACCATTTACTAAAACTCTTTTGATGTTGTGCTTATGGATGAAAACTTTGATGTGTAATGTGTCATTATGGTTGGTCTTGGGTGATGAATAATATTGATCATAAAATGTTACATGATGAGGTGTAGTGAGGTATCCCACCATGGCTTCAAATCAGTTGACATCAATGTCTTGCAAGATAGAGGATTCTTGCAAGGTTTTTTCAAGTATAGCATTTATGTGCAGGAGAAATGCAAAGCAATTCAAGTATGGAAATTTGCACAAGGGTTTTTCCTAGCTTGTCAATAAGGTTAAAGTGACTCTTAGGTCACCATTGATTTATGGATGATCCAGATTGTGATTGCTTAGCATACTAACTAGGTATTGTGATTTTTGGCTATCTAGGAGGAGGTAGACTAGCTATGGTGACTTTGCCACTTTGAGTAGTGGTGTTATATTGAGGTGCTCTTTTGACCGTGATGGTATTGACACACTCATCATTAGTTCATACATTGTTAATAATAGGTCCACTGGAATAGTCATATGTGGCACGAGCATAATTGGCTTGATTATTACTTGTCTTAGGACCTAATGTTGAAGCTTTATTAGAACCATTGTCTTGTAGTTGGTTTTTGTGAATAGTATGGTCAACATTTGATGCAAATTATGGCCTACCCAATTCAATAGTTCAATTTTTAATAAGGTCTTACACAATATTTCTTAGTTGTCAAAAAGATGATGTCTTATGCCCTTTATCCTAGTGGTAATCAAAGAAAGTGTTATCATCCCACCATGATGGTTCAAACTACCCTAGGTCATATGACTTAGGGTACTCAAGTGTGATGAGACCATTTTGGAGGAGCTTCTTAAGGACATCCTTAATTGGTTCTCCCAAAGTAGTATATGTTTGTCTTTTCAAGAATTGTCTTGTATGGTGGGGTTGTCCTTGACTTTGACTATTTTGACCATTTTGGTTATTTGGAATGACATTGGTGGGGGTGTTAGTATTGTTGTTTTTTTGTGTGGTTGAACCCCTTTTAGAGTAAGTACAAGACCCATCCTATTTACAACATTGGCATCAACAATGACATCATTAGTAACATGTTTATTTTTGACCCAATACTTATTTTTGTCTACGGATGGGCTTACATTTGTGTTTTTAGGGTCATATTTAAGCTCTCATTTTGCAATAAGAGGTTTCTCAACCTGGACACCCTTTTCAACTAGGTCTGTGAAGGATGTGTAGCAATGAACTTGTAATTCATATTTCAATGGGCCTAGAAGTGTTTGCACAAACATGTCGACCTCTTCTTTTTGAGGTATGTCAATGTGGAAATGACTTGCTAGACTTCTCCATCTTTGGAAGAATGGGATAAAATTTTTACTGGCATCTTCTTGTGTGAGAGTGCATAAGCTAGTGATGAAGGTGTCCATGTCAATGTTATATGCATAATTTTTTATGAATTTTTCTTTAAGTTCATCCCATGTTTTTATTCCTTTTAGGGTGGAGAACCATTCAAGGGTAGGACTTGTAAGAGTTTTAGAGAAGAGTCTCGTCAAGTATGTGCATTCATATGCAATGTCCATACAGTTGGTTGCAAATTCTCAAACATGTTCAACAAGATTCATCTTGCTCTTGTATTTGGTAAAGTTTGGTGACACATATCCAGGAGGAAATGGCAACATGTATAGATTTGTGTCAAAAGGATATACACATAAGCCTTATGACATTTGTGACTTCTTGTCAGAAATTTGCATATTTTCTATAGTATTTTGTAATTGCGCCACTTGGGCTATCAAGGCATCAATTGTAGGATTATTTGTTGCGTCATACATGGGAGTGATAGGTATACCATGGGTCCCCATTTGTGGTGAAGAGATGTTGGTGCTTTGTTGTGGGATGTGTTGTGAGATGTATGATGTGTTTTGGTTTGCATGTTTTTGATATTGAAAGTGTGTATTAGGGACTTCTTGATGGGTGTGAATATGTGATGAATATGTTGGAATGTGCCCTCTAGCTATTTGAGTCAAAATTTGGGGAATATGGTGACCATGAATATTTTGGTGTCTGAATGATGTCATATTTTGTGTATTTTGATTGCCTTGTACAAATTTCTAAAATTATCTATGGGGAATATTCGTATTTTGTCCTTCAGAGGTATTGGTATTAAATTGTGTTGATGTGTTAACATTTGGTTCTAGTCCTCAAATAAAGATAGGTCATTTACTTCCTCTGAAGGGATTAGATGAGGTACCAATGAGAGGATTTGATGAGGATGCACCCTGTCACTAGATGTAGCTACAAATAGAGGATTTGAATAGCTTTCCACATTGATGAGGCCCCAAAGGTGGCTCCAACCGATTGTGATGATATTGTGGACATTGTTGGCATTGATTGTGATATAGTTGGTGTCCCTCCAATGGATGTTGCATTGATTGTATTGGAATTGTTCTAATTATTGGAGGTAGAACTAATGGTGCTTGTGGTAGTTTGTGAGGTGGCACCAACAAAAGCATTTCTTGTATTTTTTTGAGGTGGACTAGTATTGGACATGTGTGTATTGTTGACATTATGGTCGGGTGATGTTGGTCTCAAAGTATTAATGTCAAAGCCACATGGTAACTTAACCCCTTGGTCCAAAAGCATGGCTAGATACTTTTGAATGTCATGCAAGACTAAATATTCCACAAAGTTGGCTACATCAAGATTTTGCACTATAGCTTCTAAGTCTTCTGCATATACATGTCCATGTTGATCTATTTGTATGAATGGTTAGAGGGGGTTACGCGACGAAGATGGCATACTCATTTCACTTAACGTATTGACAAAGGATGTTTCTTGGTTCATGTTTTGGTTAATGTCATTGGAAAATATGTGATTGTTGGTGTCTTGTCCAAAATGATCCATTTTTTTTCTCTTTTTTTGGAGCCTAGTCTCAACCATATAAAGGAATTGTTCAAATTAGGAAGAGGATGGAAAATGAAACCTAAATGACACTATTTGTTATTTTTTTTTTTTTTGATAATAAGGAATGACAATGCAATATGCCACTGCACACTATGTTTTTGGGATTTTGTAATAGTAAAGGAAATGACTAATGTCAAAGGACAATGAAGACTATATTCTTTTTTTGTATTTTTTAGAAAGATTTGACAATGTGACAATGTTGTGTATAGGAAGAAATGACAATGAAAATTAAGATGACAAGTTATGACACTAATTTATTTGGTAATTTTGGAGTAAGGTATGCAAAAAGAGGACTAGGATGTCCTGAATGTTGAAGGTATGCAAATGCAAAGGTCTAAGTGATTTGGAAAAAAAGGAGCTACTCAACCACCCTAAGCTTGATCTATGTCTTAATTTTGGAGTATCAAAGGACTTGTTGAAAGGACTAAAGGACAATGACAAGATAACTAAGTGAGGTTTCCTAACTTGACTTATGAGTTGGAAAGTCTCACAAAAGGACAATGACTAAAGGAAGATAATGATGACTAAGTCCAATGGTACACCTACTCTTGAAGGAAAATATTTGGCTAAGTGAGATAAAGTTTCCTAATCCAAAATTTGAAAATGAAATGAGGATGCAAGTATTGGTTTATGATTGAAAATGAGGATAATGATGCTTAAGGATGAAAGTAAATTTTGCAGGGATGAACCTATGGGTAAATGAAAACTCTAGATGCAAATTATGGAAAATTTGAGCAATTTTTTATCTGATTTTGAAAGAATCTTCTGGAAAAAGATGTTTGATGAAAATTTGGATAATTTTGAATTTGTTTTTTTGGTCTAGGATTGTGTTTTAATTTTTGCCAGGAAAATGCATCATTCTAGGTTTCAAATGCATTTCAATATGGTAGATGTGTCACAGTTTAAGTAGATTTGGCTCTATAGAAAGCAATTGAGGCTAAATGTTATGAATGTGGTGTTCTGCAAAGCGAATGCGATTTGTCAAAGCGAATATAGTTTTATACAAAGTAAATGTGGTTTAGGCTAGACAAATGTGGTGTTCTTCCAAGCGAATGAAATTTGACAAAGTGAATGTGATTTTCTATAAAAATGAATGTGGTGTAGCTAAGTGAATACGTCATAGCAGATGTGGTGCAAAATGCAAAAAGTCTTTTTTTTTGCAGTTTTGGTCAAAAATTTGAATTGTTTGAGGTTGACTATTTTTTTCCAGATCTATAAGTGATGTTTGTTTGTTTGAATTTCTAGAAAACACTTGGAAAGAAAAATATTTTGAGTGTGTAAACAATCACAAAGAAGACAAGCACAAACCTAGGTTAAGCCAAGACAATATTTGCTAGATTCCACGTGGGCTTCCCCAGCCGTATATTCTTAGCATGTGAATCTAGAAGCTTGGCCACACGAGCTCCCCCTTATAGTGCACTCACTTCTTAGGCCAACAAAGCTTCCAACCCCTATGAAACTCCCATGGTAGATTGATCACCTCTACTAAAAACTATGAAGATGTGGATGCCTTCACAATGATCCTTGCTACGATAGAAAATAGAAGGATTTTGGCTACTACACAAAGGTGTTTAGTTCGGGACCCCCATTTGAGTGGCTACACATGGGGCATATTTTAAGCTCCATTAAAGGAGGGATTCCAGCCTAAAGAGGTTATGCTGAATAGGGTTTTAGGGAATCCTACTTTGTGCATATGACACATCCACACTCATAATCTTAAGTTTTCCATTAGGATTCACATTTATATACCGATCGGGGGTAGCTCAGCCAAAGAGCTCTGTTGCCAGTCTGAGTCACCTTGGGGTGAGTACTTTTTCCTACCAAGGAAGGCCGAAGTTCTAGAGGCAATAAGCATTTCTCTTACACCCAGGATCACATGAATGCACAAGGGGAGAGGATACTTCAATTATTGCATCAAGGTGACAAAAATTGGAGACACTTGTAAATTTTAATTACCAAATGATAATGTGAGGACACACAAGACACTTTATTATTTTTAAATGTTTAACTTGAAATGTGAAAGACAAAGTTCATTTTAAACTCATGTCATGAGAATGCAAGCTCATTTTAACCATATGAGTTTCAATGCATGCTTGTTTTCATTTTAACCCAATTACATGAAAATGCAAGTAAATCTTAACCAAATGAATGTAAATGCAATATTGTTGTTTATTGTTTGTTAATTTTTTCCTGAAGGAAATTAGGAATGTGATAAGAGAATCCACAAAACAATGTTAGAATCCTTGCCACAAGTTGAAAACTAGAATATTAGTAACCCAAAACCCTAAGCTACTTAAATGGAAAAAGAAAAATCTAGAAAAAATAAGAAAAACTCAAAAGCAAAGTATACCAGATGAATGTGTCACTTTGCAAAGTGAATGCATCGCAGATCCATACTGTAGAATCTGTTAGAAAAATGTGTCATGAATCTCAAATGTATCAGAGTGAATGTGTCACAATACGGCGAATGTGGCTTGACAACAAGCAAATGCGGCATTTGGTACCTATACCTGCAAAAACAAAAAAAAGGACCAAAAATTGTACGAAAATCTGCAAGAAAAATGTCGGGTTCACCAATGTAACTAAGGAAATTTTATGGTTAGCATATTGAAGCATTAACATAAGAACCCAAAGCTAACTATAAAGAAAAATGGAGGAAAATGTATAAAAAAAGAAAAATTCTACCAAATACCCCTCAAAACCTCCATGAATCACCTCCATAGCTCTTCTCAACTTGCTGCAAATGTGATGTTTCCCTCAAATTTAAGGTGAGCAATCTAATGACTATGACAATGACAAAGAAAATGTTGAAGGATTTGACATAACTACATGCAATACTATCCTATCATGCAAATAGTAAGCAACAAAACTATGTCTAAACTATGCCAAAGGAAATGTAAATAAGCCTATGACAAAATGACAATAATGCAAAATTTCCTAAGACTCAAAGAGCATGAGAGCAAGTATGCAAGAGATGAAGTGATAAGAAGTGTCCAAAATGAGAGAAAAAACAGCATTTTATAGAAAATGCAATTTTGGATGGATAACCAAGATTAAAAGTTGATGAATGCCCTAAAATAAGCGGTCAAGATTGCCTGTGACAACCCATAATTAGGGTTAGGGAAAATATTTGAAATGAGTGGCCAAGATGCAATTTGAGAAAATCAAAACAACGGTTGAAAATAAATGTGACAAGAAGATTAAATATTGGATAGAAAGATAAAGATTTGGAAAATAAAATAATTTTAGAAATTACTTGATTTATAGAAGAAAATTACCATTTTTGAATTAAAATTAACTAAAAAATGTGGAGTTATGTGATGGTAAATAATTGATTTTTGAATTATATACTAAAACAAGTGGAAGTTAGCAATGTGAGACCATTTTAATAACTAATTTTATTTAAAATGGAGAATATGTCAAATAAGCCAATTAAATAATTAAAGATATTTATTTAATTAGAGAAGGTGACCAATAAATAAATTAATTAAATAATTTATCTAATCAAGAGGAATAAAAAGACATGAACTAATTAAATAATTATGAATTATTTAATTAGCAATTGAAAGTGGGTCAAGGACATAGTTAAAGTGTCTTAATTATGCTAGGAAGAAAAACATTGAAAATAGAGCTTGCAAGCCTAGGTCATTTATATGTGTCTACAACTATAGCTGTATCATTTTATTTGATTAATAGATCTCCCACTTTGGTACGCATGGACAAGAAACCTATGGAAGCATGGTCTAGTAAGAAGACCTCATTGAGACAAATTAGAGTATTTGGTTGTAAGGCATATGCATATGTGCCCAGTGAAAAGAGATCTAAATTGGAGAACAAAGCAGTGAAGTGTATCTTCATCAGTTATGGCATCAATGTGAAAGGGTACAAGCTTTGGAACCCAGTAATAGAGAAGGTGTTGTATAGAAGAAGTGTGATCTTCCATGAGCTAAAACCTTCTACAATTGATCTACAGCCAGAGGTGAAAGAAGTAGAAACAAAGGAGGTATTTGAAGTTCCTCTTACTCCAAATAAATATGAACTATTTACTCCTGGTTGACCTATTAATGAGGAGAGCTCAAGTAGCTCTAAATGTTTTGAACAAGATGAAGAACCTTAGCCTCAACTTGTGAGGAGGTCTACATATGTGAAGCAAAAACCTAAAAGGTTTGTTTATTCTATGTTGGATTCCAATTGTTCCTATGCTTTTATTGCTAACACTAATGAGCAAAGGAATGTTAGAGAGGCTATGGGTATGTCTAATTTAGATTCCTAGTTGGATTCCATGAATGAGGAAATTGCATGTTTGAAGAAGAATGAAACATGGGAACTGATACCTTTTCTTGAAGTTCAAAAGCATGTTGGATGTAAATGGGTGTTCAAGAAAAAGATAGGTTTTGATGGCAGTGTTGAGAAGAATAAAGAAAGGTTGGTCACAAAAGGATATTCCTAGGTGGAGGGGATTGATTATGGAGAAATATTTTCTCTTGTAGCTAAGTTGATGTGTATTAGATTTTTGTTGTCACTTGCAGTTGTATATGACTTAGACATTGAGCAGATGGATGTGAAGACAATGTTTCTTCATGGTGATTTGCAATAAGATATTTACATGTCCTAGATAGAACACTTCATTGAGAAAGGTAAGGAGAACCTAGTTTGAAAATTAATGAAATATTTGTATGGTTTGAAACAGTCACCTAGAATGTGGTACTAAAATTTTGATACCTATGCGTTGTCTTTGGAGTTTGTGAGATCAAATTTTGATCATTGTGTTTACTCTAAATCTGAAAATGGCAGTCTTCTTACTATTTCCCTATATGTGGATGATATGTTGTTCATTTGGAATAGTAAGGGTATGATTTCTAAATTAAAATCTCAATTGTCAGCAGAGTTTGAGATGAAAGATCTAGGTTCAGCTAGGTATATTTGGGGGATGGAAATCAGAAGGGATTGGGTCAATAGAAAATTTTGGCTCAGTTAGAGAAAGTATATAAATTCAAATAGTACATTGGTTTGATGGGCCTTGGGGCCTAGAATATTCAGTGACTTCAAGTGTTGGAAGGAGCTAGTAAGTTCTTCATCAAGTGGGAGAATGCTGAGAAAGGGTGTCTCAAACTTACTAGTCCCCTCTACATCCAGATAAGAACTCTGTGGGTTTTCATTAATTTTTTCATTGGGTTGATAGCCACATGTCGATAGGACTTAGAGATGAGTCTCCTAGACATCCTAATAGGTGCTTGACTTATCTCTAGGTGGTTTGGAGTTTGCATCAATGGAAGCTTCATCAACGAGACAAGTGAGTGTCGATGACATTGAATGAGTATTCTTTTCAACATACTGATAAGTGCTTCATCGATGAGACTTCACCATGTTAGAGGCAGCCACTTAGCAGTCCCTTTGACATTCCAATGAACGACGAGAAGAAAATTTATCGAGGAGACAATATAGTATTGATGGGACTTTGAGGCTCATATTTTCAACATTCCAATGGATGGTAGGGTCCCTTCATCAGAGGGAATGATGGATTTCATTGGGACATAGATGATGATACATTCAACATGTCGATAAGGTGGGACTAAATGATGTGAAGGATAATGTCAGTTGTACAATGATGACATGGATGACATGTAGGCAATGGGGACCACTTGATCAAGGTTGCAAGGTTCATCAATGAGACCTCCTTATGTTGGTGGTAGGTGTTACAATGTCTCTTCAACATTTGAATGAGACTTCATTGGCAAGACTTCACCATGTCAGAAGGAGTTGCTAGAATGTCCCTTTGGCATCCTAATAGGATGGAGTGATAGGCATGTTGCGGTAACAATGAGAATTCAGAGAGACATGGTTTCATGTCCCTTCGACATTTTGATGGGATTTCAATGGTGGCAGAAGGTGATGGTTAAGTTTGTTTGTGACCATTTGTTTGGTGTGGAAGTTGGAGTGACTATTCTATTGTTATGCTTGTGATGTTTATATGTAGTGTAGTAGTCCAATGAGTATGATGATGATCAAAGAAATCGTAATGTAATCTTTCCAAATTAATTTTGTGAATCAACACTTGAAAGAGTATAGCTTTGTAACTTGTATGTAATATTCATTTTACTCTAATACAATAGATCTATGCTTTGATGTGTGGGTTTTTTCCTGTATTGGTTTTCCCAAATAAATCTTGTGTTTTTTCTTTATTTTTTATTATGTTATTCGTGTATGTACATCTTTATGTTCTATGATTGCAAGTTTTTGACAAAAATATTATATCTCTCTCCTAAATATTAGTATTAGGAAGGTGTTTTTTCCACTTTGATTTACTTTCAATAATGCCCCTAAAGGAAGTCTTGAAGATTTCATCTTTGATCCTCAGTTGGTTGTAACTTTGCCTTAGATCAATCTTTGAAAACACAGCCGCTCCTCGTATCTTATCAAAAAGATCATCGATATGTGCAACAAGTAATTATTCTTTATCATAGCTTTATTACACATTTGATAATCTATACACAAGCATAGTGTACCATCCTTCTTCACAAGGATCGCTAGAGCTCCCTAGGGTGAAACACTAAGCCTTATCAAATCTTTTGACAACAACTCCTCTAGTTGTACCTTAGGCTCAATTAGCTCTATTGTACTCATTCTATAAGGAACATTGGACATTGGTTCCAACCTTGGTACAATGTTGATGGAGAAATCAAACTCTTTTGGGAGGCAGTCTAGGTAGTTCTTCTGAAAAGACTTCCATAATTTTTTGTAATATAGGATATTTCTCCATATTCGTTTCTCCAGATTCCATTATTTCACCTTCCTCAACACCTTGGTTTTCTTGTGACCCATAGTAGACAACATCATCTTGAGTAATCAATTCCTTAGATTCCTCAAGCTTTTCTATTTTTACTGCAAAGAGTTTACAACCTTTCTTCTTCACCCTAAGCATCTACATAACATGTATCTACCACAACTTGATTTCCCCAGGTGTCCCTTGCAATGTCACCTGATTACCTAGATTTTCTAAACACTACTATTTTGCATGAAAATCTACTTTAGGTCTATACTTCCATAGTCAATTCATTCCTAGAATGACATCATTAGAACCTAAGGGTAGTACGTATAGGTTTACCTTTATCAAGAAACTTGGAAGTTTGACCTTTTCCTCAAATAAACATGGTTCCACCATTTATCTTGACTAGTTTACATATTCTACAACCCTTGATTTTTCCATAAAACTATATTTTCTAGATATTTGATTAACTACTCTAGGTGAAAAAAAGTTTTATGTGGCTCTAGTATCAATAAGTATGGAAATAGGCATACCAAATCAAATACATGTAGTTTCCTCAAGAGTGATCTAATCATCAGTTTGTCAGATATTTATTGTTGCATGGATCTTTTCCTAAAATATAGTTTGCTACTATGGAAGAGGGTTCCCTTGTAGTTGAGACCATGAGGGTTTGTTGGGACATTGAAAAGAAAAATGATCACCAACAGAAGTAAAACATCCCTTCACCGGTCCCCTTCTCTTTGTTGTCCTTTTATAATTACTGCCACTCTCCCTAGTTTTACCATATTTTTTGATTATATAAGAAACATTTACAGGGCGTTGCACCCTTTACATGAGGATCCCAAAGGGACAAAAAGTATCAACCCAAAAATTAGCAAAAAAGATTATATAAATAACAAAATATAGATGTAGACATAGCCAAGTAACAACACAGACACAACATAGACATAACCCAAAATAGACCCAAAAGGTAATTGTATGAACCCTCCCATTTCTTGACCAAGAGGCTTAACACACCCTCCCCTATCTAGTTGGTGCCTTCATCAGTGGTTTTCTTGTTTATCTCCTCCTTAATTACATCCGAGAGAGTGAGAGGGGACTTGTGAATAACCTTGACAACAAACCAAACCAAGTAGTTAACCTTATGGTTCAACATAGTCATGTAGCCCTCCAAGCACATCTACTTTGTCTTCCTTTCTCTGGATCTCCATTTCAGCACCAATCCTAGTGCCTGAGGAATTAGTCGAGTCCTCACTTAGCATCCGGTTAAGGTCTGAAAAGTGACTAGGGTCTTCTATGGGTCGGGTATCATTCTTATTTTTAGTAGCTTTGATTCCTTCATCCCTACTACTAGACTTAACCAAGTCACTCGTAACAGTATCAACAAGGGCCTCTTTTTTTCTCTATGCAAGTCAGTGAGATCTTCTCACACTCAATTGCTCTGCCCCTAAATCATAATTAGCCCCCACCACAGTATCACCCTTAGAATACTTTTCCTCATCCAATTTACCTTCCTCAAAGACTAGAAGAACTCTCAAGAGAAGAGATACATTTTTCCCTTTCTTCTTAGCTATAGGAGTGCTAACCTTCTTAACTTTTAGATCATAGAACCCAATTGCCATAGTCACCTAAGACAAACTAGTCACAATTTTCTTTTTCTTCGGGGAAGGAGTGGCTATGGTATCAATACCAGGAACTTCTTCTAGGATAGGGGATTTTTTCTTGGAACCCACCAAAATAGTAGGGGAGGGGTTATTAGGGTTAACCTTAGGAGAAACCAATTCTTCCACCCTCATAGTCAAGATGGGTTTGGGTAGGACCAAAGCCGAATGTAAATGATAAATTTTGTGGCTCAAACCTTGGTGTAAGGGAAATGGAGGTGGAGAATTAGGGTTGTTAATGGCTATTTCTTAGGTTTCTTTGATGGAAATTTCTAGAGAGGAATGCAAAAAGAAAGGGAAACTAAGCAACATCTTATGCCTTAAATGATTTAACAACAGTAAGTGATAGAAAAAAATATACCTTGAAGCAACCCTCGAGAGTGACATACTTCATAATGGCAAGGAAGAACTTATTCCAAGGTGGAGGAAATGCTTCCTAGTCAAAGCCAGACTGTTGTCTCATCAACTTCTCATTCCCCATAAAAAAACACATTGAGATTCACCAAATCCTACGATTTGGTGTGCTTTTTATACTTCATGCCTTCACAAGAGAGGCCAGTAGCCCTATAACCTCGTCATTGACTTCGAAAACAATGCCACCTAGGTTGACCCATTGATCCTTCCAAGAGCTAGAAAACTAGGCCAACAACATCTCATAGTGGCGCACAAGATTTCCCATAAGTGGCACTAGCCCACCTTCCAAACATATATGCAGGAATGTGCAAGATCATCATGGAAAAAACATGCCCTTCAGTGGCAAAAAATTTAGAAAAATTAGAGTTAGGCAACTTGACGTAAAAATTTGAATAAGTTATCTATATTATTTCAAAAATATCTAAGAATAGAATATGTAGAAAATTGAATGTAGTTTCTAAACTACTAGGTTTGTTTAAAAAAAATCTATTTGGTGAAAATTTGAAATTTCAATGCAGTGGTACTTGAATTTTAGGGAAAAAATAAGAAGTAGGTGTTTGTCTGACCACCCTAACCACAATAAAGTAATAATTTTTTTTTTATAAGATTTTAGATATAAGAAGAGGACTCATGCCTCGATGTGATGCATATTTTTTTGTAATTTTTTTCCAAGTAAATAATTAATTATGATTTTTTTATTACAATTTTTTAAAAATATAAAAACTTGTATGTCTGACCACCTTAACTTGGTCAAAACTTCATGAAATTCAATTTTTCTTTTTTTAATCCTATATTATGTGAAGTGTAGAATGTGACACATGTTTTGGATTCAAAAATTGTGATATTGTTTGAAAGCTATAGATGTTTTCCAATCAACCTATCAATCAGGACTTTTGTCATCGTTTGAATAGAAAATGAATAATAATTACTATAGACACATGAAATTAACATCGTGCACCCAATTCACGTTCATCCACTCATTAAATAAATCAAACACAACAAATCCATTCACTAGGTAAATCAGGTCTTTAGTCCTAAGGTTATTCATTTAAATAAATCAAAGGCTCACATCATCCTTTAATTAAATAAATCAAAGGCTCACATCATCCTTTAATTAAATAAATCAAAATTTATTTAAGTAAAATCTCAAAATTCATTTCCCATCCCTTTTGATTTAAATAAATTAAAGTATTTAAATCAAATAAGTCAAAATCATCTAATCATCATTAAGCTAATCTAATCCTAATTAGCCTAACCTAACCACCCACCACATTCTCTAGATTTTGCCACTTGCACAAATAAATCAATTTATTGATTTATTAAATTCAGCATTTTCCATCAACATGGCATCTTTGAGGAATATTCCCTCAATTTTGAATTCAAAATCAAGTGGACATGTACATCGAACAAAGAAATTAATGTCTCTTACATGTCCCTTGCACAAGTCAAACTCACCATTTACTCTCAAATTTGAATTTGAAAAATCCCTCTCTTAGGCACATTTCCCAAATCTTGTACATCCATCAACCTATAACATGATGACAAGTGGCCTCTTTTCATTAGCTTTTTTTTATCCCACTTTGCTCTCTCATAAGAATTCTTTCAACTTGAGAATCTTTAAATAGAGACCATCTCCATTGATCAAATCCTCCACATCTTGATCCGCAAATCCTATGCAAAGTCACTCTCCTCATTTGAGAACTGATTTTGCCCACCATCACTCCATCTTCAAGGCATTTCATCATCTAGCTTATCTATCAAGGATTGGGAAAGGGCTATTTTCAACAATAGCACCAATCCACTATGAAATAAAGTTTTGATTATGTTTTTATATGCTTGCATTTCATTATCTTTGTTTTATTTAGTTTGCATATTTTATCATAGTCAAGTATTTCATAGGGATGTTGAATTTAAATGTGTTTCAAATGACTAGCATAAGGATATTATGTTAAGGTTTAACCATTATCAGATTTTTAACATCCACATAATGGCACTAGAAGGAGGGCTGGAATCATTTTTTTTGTTTGCTTTATTCGATCTCCATGCTCTGTATTATTTCCTTTCTTGATTTTTGTTAGCACTCAGCCCCTACTGAGCTCATTCTCACACAGTCTTATGCAAATTCAAGGAACAATCAATTTTTGCTTATGCTAAACACTTGTTGAAATTATTAGTCACCAATTACTTTTGTTTCTTTGTTGATTCATTTTGTGTCATATGACATTAAACTGTACCCTGTGAGGTCTTTTTGGCCAAGGAATTTTTTTTTTTTTATCAAATCAGATGAATCTTAGATACTTCCACCATTTCTAGTTTCTTATGCTTTATGCTTTCATGGGTATCCATATCACATTTCAGATTAATCCCAAACTCCATTTCCTTTTGATGTTATAAGCCTCAGGTGAGGGAACCCTGATAAGTTTAATCTCATTGATTTATTAGCAAAGATTGTGGAATACATTTTTCCACTTACCAAATGAGCTTCTGGAGGTATGAGAATTTAGATTTATGCCTTTTAATAGCCTTTTCTTGAAAGTTTTTAAAGCCTCTGTTTGCTTTTTTACACCCACCAATTGTGTTTGCCTGAGTATTTACACTCCAAAAGACCGCAGTTCTTTAAAGCTTTCTATCAAACAATTCACATGCCTTTTAAGCACTTCACCTTACAGCCACCAAAGGAATTTGATAGGCCATGAGACCACATCCCTCATATCCATAGCCTCATAATTAATGCCATTAGTGTGTTGGAGAGGGTCGTGTACAAGAATAAAAGGATCATTCCTATCAGGAAAAAACCATACCAGCTATTGCCTATGCACATTATTTATTTTACCTTGACTTTCAGGGTTTTGCATGCAAGTTGAAGTAGCTTGTGTCTATGTGTATTTCTTTTTTTTTTTCCTATTTTCATTGCTTTTTCAAGCAGCCTTCTTTAGAATAAAATGGAAATGATGCTTATGATAGAGGAGAGGAGGTAAACACTAGAAGGGTGAACATTTGATTATTTCCCCTAACCAAGGAGGGCCGAACCCTCAACCAATAAGTTCTACCAGTTTCAAGCTTGGGCGTGATTCACTTGCCCATCGCATTTACTCTAAAGTTTCTTTGGAACTAATTTGTAGAAAGGAAAAAAGGCATAGTCTTATGGCCCGCGATGATTGCAGCAACATAGCAGAAGCAACAGTGACATCAGTAGAAGTTAAGGCAATCCAAAATGAGTAAAGTGCACAGACTAAAATATTTCTACACCATTCAATATCGCTCGTCTTAGTAATCAATGGCGGTGCAGGCAAAGAATCTAGAGTTCGCTGGTCTTGCAATCATTGCATTCCATGAGATCACATTTTAGACTAGCATTCTTTCAAATACCTATGAAGGCAATTTCAAGGAAATCTAAAGTCTCATAAAATATCTTGATTTGTTGATAGTGCACGCCAGGTAATGAGTTGATCTTGCAGATCTCTTTGACTGCAAATGAAAAAAGAGAAGGTACGTTGCTATCTTCATTAATATCATTGTCTTCTGTCATTAATATTATAGGACTTCTCATTGGATATTGCTATTTAACTTCTATAACCAAACCTCTACTCACCATTATTGTTTGCCAGTAGAGAAGACGTGAGAAAAGGATAGTTTAGCAGCCATTATACTTGCTTTGTTTTGTGCGTGTTGACACATCAACCCAAAAAAAGGAGAATCTATCATTTAGATGTTGCTAGATTTATAAGATTGCTTTGAATCTATTCTTGTCACACCATCTTTGCTATTCATTAACTTCTGTTAGATTAGTAAGTGAGCATTGAAAAAAAAAAATCAGTCACATAGCATTAAAAAGAAACTTTCATACCCCATTAACTGCAATATTTTAATATCTCTGCAAAGAGAAATAATGTTTCAATATCACATGGTTGGGTAATCAATGTAGAATGTAGAATGCAGCCCTATGCCTGTTAATCACATTTGCTTAAAAATTTTGTAATCTTCAAATGATTTCGTACCAATCTTGAGAATTTTGTAATTATCTTTAAGAAGCTACTAATAAGCAAGAATTAAAGGCTTGAAAGCCTTCACAGTGATAGCCACAACCTTTGTATTGTGCGTAGTAATCTTGGGAGGGTTTAGATATCTAAATCTGCTGCCTCATACAAGAAATCAGTCCTCCACTAAGAGTTACTTAGAGCTTGAGTGGAATACGGGGCCCAACAATTAATCAAATGCAAATTTCCACCGCCTTTGTTCACTTGAAAGTTTTTTTTAAGTCATTAAGCAAGTTTGTTTTGGACATATCTAGCAAGTTTGGTATTCCATATGACCACATTTCTATGAGAGAGCTATTGTCATTAGATTTACACTTTCCATTTTCATTTAATGAAACTTATGGCATGACTTGTTAGAAAATGCATTTTGTGCATACCTTGCAAATACTGCACTTTGTGAAACTACATAAAGAACTCATGTGTCTTGTTAGTTTTATTTTCTTTATTGAAAGAATAGTTGACATATCGTATGTTTGTTTTTACAATGAATGTCTAACTCTTACTTGTAGTGTTTGTAGGAAAAAGGTGAAATTGACATTGGAATTTAGCGTTGGAGTTGAGAGAAAACGAAAGCAAGATCGAAGTTAAAGATTCAAGCATCAAACTTGAAACCCAAAAGAGTTTTTTAAATGCATCGAGCTTCTATCACATGCCTTAATTTTTTGTTTCATGCTAACTCATCTTTGGTATTGGGCTCTAAAACGAACATTACCTAGGCTTTCAATTTTCATTGCGAAAGGGTTAAAACAAACTTTAGGAAACATTGACTAGATTTTGTTTAAGGTTAATGAATTGAACAAATCAAATCTTCATCTTTCCTTTGGTGCTTAAAACGAATCAAATCATTGCTTTGAAGGATAAAATGAATGTGTAACTTTATTGTTTTGTAATTATTTACGCAAAGTAATATCATCAAAAGATGTATGTGCTTCTCTCGTGCCTCACGGCGATCTTGAGAATCAAAAGGCTTTTGGTGACATTAAGTTGCATAAATAATTTCCCATACACACTTTGATTTGGGTTTAAAATTGAACATCTTGTGCGAGTGTGAGTAGAGCATCATCGTGTATATTCTCCTTCTTTGTGTCGTTAAAGATTGATCGAGTTATGCTTTGCTTGCTTTTGTTCATCCTAGAGGGCCTTCCTTGGGGAAAAAGTACTCACCTAAGGGAACGACTCAACTGGTAACACTCTAAAGCCAAGATTATTTCCAACTAGGATATAAATGTGGGTATTGGAGTAAATGCCAATATCATGTGGTTGATTCCAACGAGATGGATCCAAAAGGGGAATTTTGTCATATGGGTCAATCTCCATGAACGAAAAGTCTGAACTAGAACCCTTGTTTTGTAGTGACCAATTGATCCATTGAGCAAGTTTATCAAAGTGGTGCATTGGAACTTAGATTCTAAGAAGTTACTTGCCATGTCCAATCTTGGTTAAAGTATAGAGTTTAAGACTTCATTCTTAACATACCTTTATACTCTCTCCTTGGTTGCATCTAAAATAATCTCTTCTATGAAGGGCATGAGGCAAGCCCACTAAGAAAAACATACAAATTGAGCTAGGGTGTTATATTTCTCTTGAGTCATTTTGTAAACACAGTGTGTGATACAAAACATCGAAACCAACATTCAATGAATCATCAAAATTGCAAACCCTTTAGGAGAGGCAAATATCCTCGAAAAAATTCACATGTTATTGCTTTCCCTTGGGATTCGTATCCTTAGAGGCTTCTAAGCATTTGGATTTCATCTCAATTTTCTCCTACTAAGGTCAACAACAGGTAACTTTTGCCTCAAATTTCCTTGGTTTCCGCATAACACACTTTGCGAGATAAGGGGAAAGTTGAGACATTAGATATCTAGATTCAAAATCTAATCAAGAGTGTGTTTGTGGTAAAAAGAATCCATTAAGAAAATATTGAATCAATTGAACCCCACATATGTGCTTGGCCTTTTTTGGTCATATGGTTTTTATGCAAACATTGGTCTTTTGACTTTGAACTACTCTTAGAGAAAAGCATGTTCTTCACTATCTTGGCCTAGTAAACAAGTCCTTCCTAGGTTCATTTAGGATCAAATCAAACATTTCACCCATCCCAAATATTTATCATCCCATCCCCCAAACAACTTTAGAGCTTCAGAAACATCATTCTAGACTTGGGTAGATCATCAAACAAAAAAATCACCTTGTTTAGTTAGGATTATGGGAATGGATCCTTTCTCATACCTCTAATTAAGTCAGAAATCCTTTGAACAAGTTCATCCTAAGATAACATCTAACATCTTAGGGTTTACAAATTCATTATCCAAATCCAATCAAACCTATGAAAATCAAACCCTAAGTCTAGCATTGATCCAAAGTTTCTAATTGTTCAACACTCATATCATTCACCCCTTTCATCCTTCATCTTGTCATTAGTCCTAAGAACCTTAGAGGTCACTTTTGCAACAAGGTCAACACACAAGGAGAACATGGAATACAAACTTGATCCATACATCATGAGTAATCCAAATCAATTGAACTTTCAAAGCCTTACAATGCCAATTGATTATCAAAAATAATACTTATACAATCCATACATGGGATCATTACCTTCTACAAATGTCAATGGCACAATGAGTGTGAGTATGCCCAAATCAAAGATTGGAACACATTTCTTGATGGTAGATCTAAATCCAAACCTACAATTCTGTCAACTGAACAATCAATGTATGAGCCTTCAAACGAACATCATCCCACCAAATCCCTACAAGCCAAATGAGAATGTACCAAGTACAAGTTTTTGAAACATGAATCCAACAAACTTTGGGATAAATATGTTTGCAAATCATACAAATGTTGTTCATAATCCAAACAAGATGTTAACGACTCCAAGTCAAGGTAACACCATGCAAAATCAAAGTTACCTAAATCAAGGCAATGTGATTCCCAACATCAAGAATGTTCAATTTCAACCTATCATGCCAAATATGAACATCATCCCGAATCAGAACATCATCCCAAATCAGAACATTATCCATGATCCCATTCAAAAAACACAAGTATGCATCCCAAATTTGTTGAAACAAAAACCAAATCAACTATATCAAGGGAGTCAAGATCAAAATCAAGATCAAATTTGGTGAGATCAATTTGCTACACTTACCAAAATAGTTGAGTCATTGCACCAAGAGACATCTCCACTACCATTACCCATATCAACATCATTCCTTGGTTTAGGGCTTCCCCCTTTACCTAGCACCAATCACTCCATCCAAATCAATCCACCTAACACCAATCAAGTCATCACATAAAAACCTTTGAATATACCATCAACATCACACCAATAGATGGTATCTAATCAAATGACAACATCAATCCTGAAAAATCAAAATATGGTCCCCCAAGGATCTATCACCTCAATCATTCTGACCATTTATATCACCTCGATCACTCCAACAACCACTCTCACACCCATCATATCTCAACCCCTTACTTCCATGATCGCTCCAAGCATATCTCAACCATTTGTCACTACATCCAACACAATTCCAAATACACCACCACTACCACCAAAACCAAGTGTAATACATCAATATTGTAACATCACACTAAAAGCACATCAAGCCTACCAACAAACACTTCAACAATATCAGGAAGCTCCACAAGCTGGTCAACCTACCCACACCACTCAAGCTACCCAAGCCTCTCAAGCTACCCAACAAAAACAAGCACAAACACGAAAAATGATAAATGTTGAGAACAAGAATCAAGATCTATCCATCAAAGAGCACATTGAAAATATTTCTATTTTTTCCAAAGATCAAATCAACATATGGAAAAAGTCACTTTTCAATCATGATCAAAATCCACCAACCAACAATGATCCAATTCAAGAAATGTCAACATCGTTTGACCCTATGGTTGAAGACATTGGAAATCCCTCCATCACAATTGTTGAAAATAATGATCAAGATCTCTCCATCGACGAGCACCTTGAAAATGTTTCCACCCCATCCGATGATCAACTCACCATACATCAAGAGCCACTTTTTAGTGATATCTTTCAAGGAGTGTTAGGATTATTTGATCTTATTAACATAATGTATGATCCATTGACCTATGATCATGTTGAAAATGTATCTACATCACCTTATGAGTTAGAGGACATATCTCAAAATTTTATCCCAAAGCATGATCAAAATCTTTCACCAAGGTCTAGCAATGACCCTTTCCAAGACATGTTGACATCCTTTGACCTCATGGTTACAAATACTGAAGGAACTCTGAACTCGACACTTGATCTAAGTCCACTCAAAGATCAAGAGGATATTGATCCACTTCCCATTCCTAATGACGACATCCGAGAACCCTTTGTAAGCAATCCATCCTTTGAAATCGACCCATGTCAAGAACTTGATCCAAAGCATGTTGAAAGCAACTCTGAAATCATTCAAGATCAAGAATTTGTATCTTCAAGATACTACAATAGTCTAATGGACACTCTCCTATCTATGCACAATAATCATATCCATATAGTACATACTCCTCCATCCACCTATGAGATGCTTTCTGTGGATGGACATGTAGATTATCTTCATTCAAAATAGGATTCCTTTAATCCTAACATTAATACACAAAAAGAGCAAGTTATTGAGTTGACAACATCAAGATCAAATATATCCCAAATTCAGACTGAGGACATCATGTATGAAGATATCCAACAATATCCACTCAAGGGAACAAGTCAGATAGAACAAGATATTCCAAAGTCGGTAGAGCAACAAATTGAAATAACATCATCTGCAGTGGTCATTTATCAGAGAATGCATTCTAAACAAGAGCTCTCAGAATAGTCAAAATCAAAGCATGAAGGTATTACTACCACCATACTGGGGGAAGCTTTATCTAGTGCAAATGTCAACATACGGAGCACGAAGAGTCCTTATGGTGAAACAAGTGCCAATACTACAACCTGCCACGCCATGAATCTTCATCCACCCATCACCCCATCCAAGAATTGGGACCAACATCAAAGGAAATATTTGAATCAAAGTACAAAGAATGTTATCAAAGAAAAAGAAGCTAAGAAGCATAATGGAAAAATCAAATATGCATGGATACCAAAACATACAAAGAAAGATTATCCCTATCAAACTCCATCAGTCAAAGAAACTATGGGTAAAAATAAAAAAGGGAAAAGTATCCATCAAAAGTAGGCTTTTCAAGTGACGTACAAAGTGTATCACTCAGTTGGTCCTAATTCCAGGCATACTTCTATATCCACCCATCATTGCTCATCTTCCCAAGTTTGGAGAGTCAAGGGTTCCAAACTATCAACCAATCCATCTCTTACCCCTAAACACACTCCATTCACGCCTCCACGCATGATATCCCATTCTTCTATTGACCATGTATTGGCAACAACCCTTCATCATAAGGATTCTGAAGGCACTCTATTGCAATGTACGCACAGAGACAGAGTTAACCTCGATATCAATAAAGTAGATCAGGAATCTCAAAAGTGCATTCAAGTGCATGTATCTTAGCAAAGTAGCTTCTTCAAGTAGGATATCGATGGCACATCATGAAAGAAGCATCTACATCAGTAACACCTTGTGATTCGGCATGAGCTTAATTTTTTTTGAAAAAAAAAGGATTGAAAATAGTAAAGAAAGAAATCATCCTCTAGTGAAAACTGCATGAGTGGCGCTTTGGGCAAGTACCATGATGAAAACTTGGAAAATGGGCATCATGTGTAGAATCGAGCATCTACGTGCACCAGTTTAGGTGAAAGCATCTCATCCCATCCATAATAAATCCAGCTTTCCTTCCATCTTATCCATAATAAATCCATTCATCCATGAAGCATTTATCCAATCCATTTATCATCCATCTACATCCCTCATCCAAGTTATCTTGATCTTGATGAAAGTTTGGGGCACACTTTATGCTTGCTTATGGTAAAACATCTTGACATGGGCCATTTTCATTGATCTTATACTATGTAGCATTATTTGAGCTATGAAGCACTATCCAAATGAGCTTTCTTGATCCAAACCCCTTATCTTATCGCAAGATAATCCATATTCATCCATCCATACACCTATCCAAGAATCCATCCATGACATTCCATACATTGCTAGACACTAGGGTAGATATGTACATCTTGCTTCAAGAATAAATCTTGATCTATATCCTCTAACTTATGTGGCGATTTGAACATTGGCAAACATGAAATCAAATTGGTCCACCACTTGTGAACAAAAATTCAAAACACTAGCCCATGGCATATTTTGATGAGAAGACATTTCCTATCACACTTCATCTTTCATCAAACATCAATCAATTCAATCTCTATCAGTTGCATCTAATTTACACTTCAAACATCGCATCAATCATTCAAACATCTTTTATTTCAAACCAAGCTTCATCAATCCTAATCAATTGAATCCAATCAATCCATAATCTTGGGATATCCTTCCCAATCATTATGTTGCTTAACACTATCCTTGCAATGTTGTGCATCCTCAACAATGTTATCATCATCAATCTGATCGGCATCTCAATCCTTGTGTTGCTTAAACACTATCCGTGCATTGTTGTGCATCCTCAACAATGTTATCATCATCAATCCTGATCATTCAAATCCTTGCATTATCATCATCAATCCATCAATTCGATCAGTCAACCTTAGCTTGGTCTTCAAAAACATCCCAAATAGAGCACTGATATCATATCCATATCCAAATCGTCAAAATCATGTGAAAAATCCAAAAACATCCAAAACACATCAAAATCTAGAAACACTAAAAAAATCAAAAAACATCAAAAACATTGGAATCCAAACTACATCGTCTCTGAGCTTAAACATAGGCAAGGCTATCAGGAGACACAAAAATCCAAAACATTCAAAACACAAAATCCAAAAACATTCAAACACAAAAATCTAAAACATTCAAAAACACAAAAATCCAAAAACATTCAAAAAAGGAAAAATCCAAAAACATTTGAAAAATCAAAAATCAAACATTTGTAAAACCTCAAAAAATACCAAAAATAGCGTCAAAACATTGTAAAACACCAAAAACATCCAAATATTTGAAATAATCCATTCATCTCATTTTTCTTTCACCAGCAATAATCAATCATCCATAATGAACTGATCGTCACCTTCATCCTTTGGCAAAACAAATAGAAACAACCACAACAATCAACAAAAGCAAGCTTCAATCATAAAATCAAAGAAAACAACAAATCTTTAAAACAAAATCAAACTCTTGATCATTCACAAACATGTCAATTGACCTTATATCAACAGCCTATCAATCAACTTATCAAACCCATCATCATCCTATACAATGCATGTCCTGGGATATATCGTTCTGACAATGGGCATCATTTTGGATATCACTTTGGATTCTTATCCTATCAAAACAAATCCCTTTGGCTAGAGATATGAAGAACATTGACTTGTTTGCATACTTGATCTTTTCTTTTGATTTATCTTATTGTGCTCATTCCAAGGACCTCTCGATGATATCCAAATGAAGTATTTAGAGAGATAGGAATGGGGCAACGATCATTATCCTTTTGTTTGTTGTTCTTGTTGGACGTTCTTGTAAAATAACTTGGCGAATACTTGCTTTGTCAGGTACGTCCTAGCAAGGTTTCCGTATGTCAAGCGTGAACAAGAATACTCCTATCTGTTTGTCGAGTCAAAGTTCATCGCACTAGGTACAATGCCATCCTAGTTCTTTATACCTTGATGCATCGTATCTACGTGTGTAATCAAACATAAGGTAAGTAGCCCTTTTAAAGTCCCAATCCTTGATAAGTGAATCATCATTATCATCATCTATCATCATCATCATCTCTAATAAAGTCTTGTCAGATTATGGACTTGTGGGACCCTCTTGTCATCATCTCATTTCCACACTAACATCAACATCACCAATGCATCCACAAACCATCAGCATACCACATATCATTCATATCATACATAATAGGAAACATTGATCATTTCACATGCATTGCATTTTCATCATCATCATAATATAGATCTGTTAGTCTAAGCATCTACATAAATCATCCATTTACATAATCATAGCATATCACATCATCCATCTCATCCATAATCACATCATATCATCATTTAAGTTGTTTAGGATAATATAGATTTGTTATTCTAAGCATCTTAAAACCATCTCATTTGCATCATCATCCATAACCATCCAGTTTGAACCTCTTTATCATGAGATCGACCTTCAAATTGAATCTTTTCGCTCAATCTCTCAAGGGGGGCAATGTACCGGTGTACTTTCCGCTGGGGCATCCAAAAAATTAGATTTTTTTTTAATTTTGATCGCAACAAGTTTATTCTTTGAACCAACACAACAAGTACATTGCTTCAAAGAGGGGCAAAATGTAGACATGTGAAATTAACATCGTGCACCCAATTCACGTTCATCAGCTCATTAAATAAATCAAATGCAACAAATCCATTCACTAGGTAACTCAGGTCTTTAGTCCTAAGGTTATTCATTTAAATAAATCAAAGGATCACATCATCCTTTAATTAAATAAATCAAAATTTATTTAATTAAAATCTCAAAAGTCATTTCCCATCCCTTTTGATTTAAATAAATCAAAGTAGTTAAATCAAATAAGTCAAAATCATCTAATCATCATTGATCTAATCTAATCCTAATTAGCCTAACCTAACCACCCATCACATTCTCTAGATTTTTCCACTTGCACAAATAAAACAGTTTATTGATTTATTAAATTCAACATTTTCCTTCAACATGGCATCTTTGAGGAATATTCCCTCAAGTTTGAATTCAAAATCAAGCGGACATGTACATCCAACAAAGAAAGTAATGTCTCTTACATGTCCCTTGCACAAGTCAAACTCACCATTTACTCTAAAATTTGAATTTGAAATCTCCCTCTTAGGCACATTTCCCAAATCTTGCACATCCCTCAACCTATGACATGATGACAAGTGGCCTCTTTTCATTAGATTGTTTTTGATCCTAGATTGCTCTCTCATCAACATTCTTTCAACTTGAGAATATTTAAATAGAGACCATCTCCATTGATCAAATCCTCCACATCTTGATCCACAAATCCTATGCAAAGTCACTCTCCTCATTTGAGAACTGATTTTGCCCACCATCACTCCATCTTCAAGGCATTTCATCATCTAGCTTATCTATCAAGGATTGGGAAAGGGCTATTTTCAACAATAGCACCAATCCATTATGAAATAAATTTTTGATTATGTTTTTATATGCTTGCATTTCATTATCTTTGTTTTATTTAGTTTGCATATTTTATCATAGTCAAGTATTTCATATGGATGTTGAATTTAAATGTGTTTCAAATGACTAGCATAAGGATATAATGTTAAGGTTTAACCATTTGCATATTTTCAACATCCACAATTACTTATTAAATTCAAAATAAAGGATAATTTATATTGGTGGAAAGCTGAGAATCTCCTTTAAAAACCCTTTTTGTTTCATTAATTTTGTGTAAAAAAATAGTCGTTAGCCACATACCCATCATATTGCCACTTTTTGGCCTATCATGACCATACAGATACCCATGCCAAGCTAGGAGATCTTAGCGAAACTCCTCGTAGGTTTCTGGATTAGTCTAAACATGATCACCACCCATCATGACCCACATCACATAGCAAAAGAAAAAGGAAAATAGACAACATAAAGAATACTATAAATAATACCATTGCAAATAACTTTACAGTGCCTAGCAGGATGAATAGGCTTAATAAAGGCATAGTGACATTCACAGGTACCAATAGTCTTTTTTGATGATAATCACCACACAGGACCATCATCATCACTGATCCACCCAAGGTTAAGCCAAATGAACATAATAATGGTCTCTGAAATTAAGTTCAAAAATCTCATCAACTTGCAAGAATTACACATTTTCCAAAACCAAATAAATGCGAGGGGTAGATCAGAAATAATCAAGTACATTTGATAAAATCTAAGGCACAACCAAAGATGTCTTAATTTGAAATTATTAAAAGAAAAGGTGGTATAAAACCTTATACACAACCTCCATAAGATTTGGAGAGATCTGTTGTACCATTGGGAGGAAATCCTGCAAGTGTTAGGGGCCCCACCAATATTAATCAAAAGTAGGATAACCCACATGGCAATCCACATGATCATAGACACCTCATCCCACCAAAACCAAATTAGCCAATGATTCGTTGGGGAATGCCACCTTTTCCTATAAAAGTAGGACCAATTAATCATTAATATTAGATAGATTCCTCTACTCCAAGAGGATTAGCCTTTAGATAGACTCTAGCAGAACTTCATTTTTTCCCCAACACTTGCAAGTCTTCCAAGTGGACCCCAGGTTGGCGAAGCCATCAGCCACCTAATTACCTTCCCAAAAAAGTATGAGATAAATGATATCTATTAAACCTTGAGATTAAAATATTAATATCTAATAGGCTGTCCTATAATTTCCAACCAAGTTGGCGACCCTTATTATTAGAGTCAATCACATATTTAGAATCCCCCTCAATCTCTAGGAAACCAATGCTAAGTGACAATAATCTCAATACCCTTTAGTAGTGCATGAGCCTCCACCACCATAGAAGATTGGATATCAATACCACAAGCCAACCCTACGACCAAGTTTCCCCAACGATCCCTTATGACTTCTCTTATGCTAGCTGAACTAGGGTTCCCCTTTCCCACACCATAAAATTTATGTTTAAACCAACCCTTTGGTGGTTGTTTCCAAACAGTGTTTTTCCTAGCAATAGACTTGGCGTTATCAAAGGAATCAACCACACAATAAATATTCCAGGCTTTAGTCATTTTGATCTCCCACTCAGTTGGGGTTGTGTTAGGGGGTTTCCATTTTATTAAGGAGATACTTTCAGAGATTAGTCTTGTACCACACCCAAACACTTCCTTCAGGCTATTCTCAATATCACAGAACACTCCATTGTTCCTTTCCTTTCAAATTCACTAGCAGACAATAGGTGGGATTTTCCTCCAAATTTCTAAGGGTAGGGGGTGATGGAAAGGCCCATTCCACTCCTCCACAAAGGAAACCAAATCTCTATTCAAAGTCCAGTGTGTCTCTAAATTTTTGAAACACCATATCCCAGACACCAACATCAAATAGACAGTGCAAAATCATATGATCCATGGATTCTTCGTTTCCTTTGCATAACATACACCTATTTGGGATTTGAAAGCTCCTCTTTCTTAGATTATCTTAGGTAAGGATCCTATTCTAGTAGGTCATCCACCAAAATAAATTTATCTTAGGGATCAGATGACGGTTCTAGACCTTCCTCCATAACTTACTTTGGATACCCCTATCATATAGCATACTATAAGTCATTTGAATAGTCAAATCACCTTTACTATTAGAGGCCCAAAAGAAATCTTCAATACGAGATAGAGGAAGTCTATAATGAGATAGCATGACCTATAAGGAAGAAGCAAGACATTACAGGTTAGGGGGGAGAGGGCCACTTGAACCTATGACTTTCCAACACCTACCCATTGAGAATCAACAATATAATCCTCCACATTCCTACCAAAGAATCTAGGAGCAGGTTCCATCAAAATTTTGAATTTAGAAATGGCCAAAGGGGAATCCAAGAGCCAGGAATCCTCCCAAAACCATATTGTATTACCCTTTCCAAGCTTCCATTTAAGACCAAACAACAATATCTTCTTTATTTTTCATATATTTTTCCAAGCTAGAGACCCACAGGGATGATCATTTTCTATTAAATTGATTAGTGAGTAGTTATTCAAGTATTTGGATTTCATTATTCTCCACCAATCCTTGTTATCTCTTAATTGTTCCCAACCCACCTTACCAATCAAAGCCTTATTGGAAGCTAGACATTCTTGATTCCCAGCCTCCTTGCAAGCTTAGGAAGAAAAACTTTCTCCTAGCTGACCAGATACATCTTCTTCTTATCTTCACTCCCCAAGCATAGGAAGACACACTGGATCTTCTCAAAATTTCCAGTAATATAACTAGGCATTTTGAACATGGATATAAAATAAACATAGATACCTTGAAGGGAAGTAGTGAGGACCGAGGTTTTCCTGCATGACTCAAGAGAGAGCCTTTCCAACCAGCAAGCTTTCTCTGAATTCTCTCAAGGACAGAGTGCTAGAAATTAGGTGTGACTTCCTTGATAGTATGGGGGAGGCCTAGGTAGATTGAGGGAAGCAAGGAACTAACACAGCCTAACATAGAATTAATATGAGTCTACAAATCAGGAGAATAGTGGAAGAAATAGATCATACTCTTATTATAATTGATGCATTGACCAAAATAGGCTGCATAAAGATTGAGGCACCCCTTCCATTTCCTAGCTTCATTCATCAATGCTTTAATAAAAAATCATGATATTGTCCACAAATTGTTGGATGGACACATGAGAATGGGTGGAAGTCGATCTGACACCCAAGATGGATCCCACTGATAGCAAACAAGCCACATTCTTTCTCAACACTTTAGCCACCATAATGAATAAATGAGGAGAGAAGGGGTCACCCTATCTAATTCCCCTTCTAGCCTCAAAGAACCCTTGGGACACTCCATTGACTAGGATAGAGTATTCCACTATGGAGACACATTCCATAATGATTTTAATAACTTTTTGATTGAAGCCAAACTTACCAAGGACTTTGGGGAGGAAGTTCCATAGAACTTTATTGTATGCTTTAGAAATATCAAACTTGAAGGCCATGGTAGGGTTGTTGCAACGTTCCATAGAATGAAAGATTTCATGGGTGGATAAAGTAGCATCCATAATATGTCAGCTAGGAACAAATTTTTTTTGATAGGGGCTAATCATTTTCTCAAGGAGGGGTTCCAGCTTGTTCACTAAAATCTTGGAGAAGACTTTATAAATAGTATTGAAAAGACTAATAGGATGAAAATTAGACATGGTCAAAGGGTCCTTAGATTTGGAGAACAATGCAATGAACATGTGGTTCAATTGTTTGAGGAGTTTACTTGAGTTAAAGAAGTCTTTAGAAGTAGGGGTAAGATCCCCCCCCCCACAATCTCCCAAAAGGTTTGGAAAAAAGCCTAGGGAAAGCCATTCAACCTAGGAGCTTTAAAGGCCTCCATACCAAAAAAATTAGAATGAATCTCCTCAGAAGTAACCTCACTAAGAATAGAAGAATTATCCACATGGTCAACAAAAGTAGGGAGGGGTTCCAAAAACAGATCAACCAACCCAAGGGTCAAAGCCTCATCAAGGAGAGAGTAAGCCTAATGAAAGTTATTAGTAGCTAAAAGACCAATTTGAATAGGGTTATAAACATCAACACCTACCTCATTTTACAAATTTTTAATCTAATTCCTATTTCAATGTTTAAGGGCCAAAACATAGGAGAAGGAGGTATTCTGATCTCCCTCAACAGGCCACTAAATTATGGACTTCTGCTTCTAGAAAACTTCTTCTTTATTTAATATTTTCTCTGATTTCGCATATTCCTCCTTCTCTTGTTGGCCTGTCAGTATGTTATTGTCACCCTCTTCCATTTTCTTTTGTAACTCACCAAGCTTATCCACCACAACCCATTTTTTGTGGAACACATCACCAAACACACGTTTATTCCACCCTTTAACCATCTGTTTGATATGTTTAAGCCTTTGAGAGAGTCTAAACATAAGTGAAACCTGCACCAAGATATTCCACCAGAAAACAACTTTATTCTAGAAATATGGAAGGGAATTCCACATGTTTTCAAATCAGAATGGGAAAGGACCAACAATAGAGTGATATGAAGGGATTAACAACATAGGATTATGGTTTGAGATAGTCCTAGGGAGAGCCAGAAAGTCGGCTTTAAGGAGAGCATCCAATTGGGGGAGAAAAGGATATGATCAAGGAAGACCTAGGTTAGGTCATCCCTAAGGTGGCTGTTCAACCAAGTAAATTCCTGGCCCTATAGACCAATATCAACCAATCCAGTAAAATTCATAAAGTTGGCTAGATTAGACATACTATTAGAATAATCAATTATACCCCCATTCTTCTCTAATGGGTAAAGGGGAGAGTTAAAACCCTTGCCACCATCCATTAACCATCCTTATTAGTCAAAATCCAATTAGAAATTTCTATTCAAAGGGATTTCCTCACATTCCTAATATTGGGAGCATAAATATTTATCAAGAACCAAGAGCTCCCAACATTGGAGAACTTTATACTAAGATATTTCCTACATTAGAATAGCTCAGAGCCATAGAATTGCAAAGGATTCTAAAGCACTTCCAAACCTCCCAACACCCTATCAACATCACTACAAGAAAAGAGAGCATTTGGATAAATATACTTCATTATAGGATCAAAATTTGTTTTCATCATTTTAATTTCTTGGAGTAGTATGTCAACCTTATATTCCAAAGCACAATTCTTCAGAACCAGCTGATTATGGGGGTTGTTTAGTTGCTTATGTCAACCTTAGTTTCTTGGAGAAGTAGTTTCACCATAGTTACCTTTATTTTCACTATTGAAATTATTTCCTCAATGATCCCTCCATGGATCATTCCAATTGTTGTGGAATCCCTTGTCCTTTTACTATTGGAATGTTTTCCTTTCATTAAAATTATTTGGAGCTTGATTGGATTGAGGCCCTCCAATTTTATTTTGATTCCTATTCTCTTAGGAGATCAAGATGGCTTTGAGCTTCTACTCCTATTTGATTTCCTTCTCATATTCTAGGTCCATTGTAGCTAGACCGTGTAGATCCACCTCGCCATCTATTTGTCCATTTAGTCCCATAATGAACTTCTTGATATGGAATATTTCATCTATCGGGCACATTTGTACATTCCTTAGGAGATGAGTAAGCTTCTCCTAATGTTAATTTCCTAACATATCCTCTTGCTTCAAATTTTTGAAATCAATAAGTTTTTGATCAAAAAAGAGTTGGGGTGCACTAGTAGAATTTTTCAAATAAATGACTACATGACTAAAACTTTTAGTGACATGACTAAATCTTTTAGTCACATGACTAAAAATTTTAGTCACATGACTAAAAGTGTATGAAAGATAAATTATTCGACCCTTTAGAAAGACAAATTGAGCTAACTACAATTACTTTACCCCTTGAATCTCTTAAACAGGTGCCTGCACCTAATTCCCCTAGGTTTCCTCTTGAAGCCCCATCAAAATTCAACTTTATGAAACTCTCTTGAAGGGCCTTCCATTTAACATGTTTCTTGCCATCTTTCACTACTTTTGACTTTAAGAGGCTGCTTGGAAATGGTAACTTTAAACTCTTCCAATTATTTAGAATCAAACCATCCCAACTTGTGAATATTGAATTTAAAACCTTATGCTTTTGAACACTTGTATTGATAGACTTAGAGATTTCCTTTTCAAATTTTCCATTTACTACCTCAACCAATGATGCTGCTTTTCTAAAAATGTGTAAGTTATGCTTCACCATAAATTCCAAATTACTAGGGATGGTGTTACTTTCCAAATACATGCAAAAAAGGAATATTTGAAAAGAACCATACAACTTTGAAACAAATCCCATAAAGAATTTGGAAAGGGTGTAAGAAAATTAAGTTTGTTCAAGACAAAAGACCAACATTGCTAAGCAAAACTACATCTGACAAACAACTAGTCAACTTCATTTTGCTTCTCATTACACAAAAAACACTTTAAAGGTTCTGCTATTTTTAACTTTGACAGACAATCACTTGTTAAAATCCTCTTAACAAGTGATCGTCTATCGAAGAGAAGATGAAAATAGTTGAAATAGTTTAAAATTGTTTGAACTATACTACAAAATTACACAATCAGTATAATAGATCAATTATAATAATAAAGTAAATTTTACAAAAATTATTGAGCAATTATTTAGTTTTAATAATTTTTAATTTTTCCCGGCTCAAGAATATCCTACCCAAATGAACATTGGCAAATATTAACTATATTTTACAATTTAGAACTTCCATCAACTGCCAATTTTGATGGGCTAAAGAGGAATGTTGTGACCACATTTTCCTAATGAGTTTGAGAATTGAAGATTCATTGAATAAAGAAAGCTTGAAAATGATTTTCATGTTTCTTTCTAAATAAACTACATAGCAGACAAATATTAAACAGTTGTTTTTGGGTCCATATGTGACCATACATTTTATGAAAATATCTAAATTAATATTAGAGAAAGGTTTTAAACAAAAAATAATTATTAAATAGAAAATAGAAAGCTCTAACCTTCTTCATGTGACTATGTGACTAAAAATTTTACTCATGACAACTAAAAAATGACTAAATTCTACCATTTTTTGGCAACACAGCTATAAATGACTAAATAAATGACTAATTTGATTATCAGGTAAAAAAAACAACTAAATAATTAGTCACACAAAGAATTCAATCCTGCAATCATGTCAGATAACATATAATTCTACTAATGATTCAATAAGAGTTATGGTACATATAATACATATATATTATCAATTATTTCAATCTGTTTGAATAGACCATTGAAGGAATCAAGAATCAATATTATTATTCCCATAGTCCACCATGATGGGGTCAAAGTGGAAGCATGTTAGGGAGCCCTAACTTCACCACATTTAAGCCCAAGAGAGTGACGTATGTTAGGGAACCCTAATCTAGATTTTTCTAAATTTATTTCATTCCATTATTTAGCATTTATTATTAATTGTTTAATCTAGCCACATGCAACTAGAATTTGTAGCATATCTTTGCAAAAACACATAATCTCTAACATATTAACATAAATAAAGTTTTCTATTAGTGCAATCCTTGAACCTCCTTTAGGTGCAAGTGAGTATATATTCCTCTCTCTGTATAGAATTGTCTCCCCCTCAATCTCTCATTCCTTTTCCTAATCTCTCCAAAGATCAATTAAACTATCATATTTTTTATATATTAATTTATTTTTTCTATATAAGAATATATTAATTATTAATTATTAATAATAATAATTTTATATTTATATTTTATAATTTAATTATTATATTTAATAGTATATATAAGTTATATTATTATATTTTTTATTATATTTATACATTATTTTTTTGAAATATATTAAAAAATATTTGGAAAATAAATGATATTTTATGGTAAAACATTATAATTATCCTTTAATGACCTTTTTCATTAAATCTTGTGAAGTTGAGCAAGTGATAAAGTTAAATTTCTTATTTTTGCAAGAAAAGAGGGAAACTTGCATGGGTTTCCATGTATATAAGGAATTCTCTCTTCTTTTTTATTTTGGAAAAATGACTGACACAATACAGGCTCATGAGGAAAGTTTTAGTTTTGAGAGGAAAACCCTTACTTGTTGCTTTTACCATTTCAAGATGGACGCCTTCTCTATTGTTTGTTTCTTTGAAGAGGAAGGTTACAATTTTTCTGGGTAGTTATCTGAGTTTTATTCAACTAAGATCATGGGGTAGCTTCATGGCAATGTTTCTTAGTATTTTCAATCTTCATTTGCATGGTTGGTTATTTCCTTTTCCTCTTTTTTGTGTTTTCCCATTTTCCTGGGGTTGCTTTGTTTTGTTTATGAGTTGTAGAAGGAAAATAAGGGAGTGTTTTTTCTTCATGCTCTTACATATCAATGTCTTCTTCATCCATTTGAAGTGTTTTTCCTTTATTCCCATGAGTTAGGGTTTTATTTTATGTTTGATATGCATTTTTAATTTGAAATACTACTTTGTAGAGCTTTGTTTTATGTATTATGGAGGAAACTTTATGCAATAGAATATTTTAGATTCAATACCCCTACAATCTAGCCTTTGGAAAGTGTTTCAAATCAATATGCATTAGGATGAGCATGATCCCACAAAGCTAGTTTACAATTTATGGGAGATTCTAATTTTTTCTAAAATCACACATTTTTAGAAAATATAATGATTTAAGCCTTAAAAAATTTCATTTAAATCATTCCAGTTGAATATGTTTTGATCAAACTACCTTAGACCAAACCCCCTTGGATAGAACCCCACTAGTTTTAAACCATCCCTATAATAGAGTCTCCTTTACACCTATCAAAATGGTGATAAAAAACCACTTTTGATTTACCTTTTGGGGGATCAAATAAATTCATTTCAAATTTATTTTTCTTAATTATGTAGTCCTTATTATAGGCTTCCCAAAAAGTATAATTTTAAATAAATTTAATTTAATTATTATATATATTTTTATTTCTTGTGAATGTAGGTTTTTCACCAAAAATCCAGCTCTTTGTTTTGCACATGTGGAAAAATAGAATATTATTAAAAAAATGAAAAATATGAGTGCAATAGATATTGAAGTCCTTGATCCAACAAAATAAAATAAAATTGATACATACAAAAAAAATTGTGTTATTTAGTCTGTCTATGCCTAAATTATATTTTGTTTGACTTCAAAACTTGATTAAGGAAAAAATGTTCAATAAAACACTATGAAACCAATTGGAAGCACTAGATATTGTAGTTACAAATCTAAATTAAATAAAATTAGAATTTTATCCTTCATGGAAAAAAAGTTGTGTTATACGGTGAGTGTCACTCCTTAAAAATGGTGTTTACTAAAAAAAACTAGTTTTCAAAGGAGATGGAAAAAGAAGTGCAATCTAATTCCAAAAAAATTGAAAAAATATATATTTAGAATCTAAAAACAAAATCTCACAAATAAATAGTTTGTGTCATCTTCAAATTCCTCACGGTTTAGCTGCTATAGATGCTCGAAAGTGAAGATTTACTTAAAAAAAATTAGTTCAGTGTCTAGTTTGGCCAAAAATTGTAAACCAGTATTATGGGATCACCCATCTAGGGTTTCAAGAGTGCAACAAAGAGACAATGGATTTTTTTAGGAATATTGGCTTGTTACATTGTCATTAAAGCCATTGTGTTAGGTTCGTTAAGGATCCAATAGTCATAAAAAATGGAGATCAATCTAATTGTGCATCAAAATCAGGATCTAGTCTCTTTGATAAGGAATGGGAATCAAGTCACTATGAGGGTTAGTGATTTCATAGTGGTTGTGTGCATTAATGAGGTTATTTTATCTAAGAATATAGATGTGAATTTCATTGTGAACTTTGATGATATCCAAGTGACAATAACCATTCAAATTTTAAATGATCTTTCACTACCATGAGGACATGATACAATTACTTTACACTAATGATGCAAGGCTTTCATCATATTAAGTATGCAGATGTTATAAAAGGAATCCATGGTGATCATCATTTCAAGGTTTTAATGTATGAAAACAATGATAAAATAGCCTTCAAGGAGATTAAAGGTAGTGGAGATGGGTGGAGATGGGTATCATTGGAGTCCACTTATGCATTTAAACCCTTAATAGTGTATTAAGGTGTTCCTTGATTCATAGCTAGTAAGAATATGGGATTTGTTGATCATCAAAGCTTATGCCTCCTTGATAGCCTTTGATAATTTCAGCAAGTTGGGGGCTAATTTGCGCCTCACTGAATACCTCCAATATTTTTATATTAAGTCGGCTCTTCTCTAAGTTTTGGAGAAAAGGGTAGAAATAAATGAAAATATAAAACATAAAATATGGCAATGGTTCAAAGATTTTACAAAATTTCAAACCCAATCTTTCCTATGAGTGATATATTAGACACAAAATTCCAAAACCCTTCATTGTTGGGAAGAGAACGAGCAACAAAGGCTAAATAAAATCACAATGTAGTATTTCAGATCTACCTACAGGTAGTGTAGGCACCTAAAAATGACCTAGGCCTGCAAGCTTCATTTTTACACTTTCGTCCTAGCATAATTATGACATTTAATTATGTCCTTGGTCCACATTCGACTATTAATTAAATAATTTATAATTGTTTAATTAATTCATGTCCTTTTATTCTTTATGATTATTAAATAAATAAATTTTATTTATTTATTAAATACGCCATTAATTGTCTAAGTCTTCCATTAATTAAATAAATTTCTTAATTTATTTAATTTCCTTTCTTCATTAATTCTTCCTAATTATTAAATAAATGAATTTCATTTATTTATTTGATATGTCACTAATTGTCACAATTAAATAAATTTATTAATTTATTTAATTATTCAGTCTTATCTTCCAAATTAAATAATTATTTTTAATTATTTAATTACTAATTTCACTTTTCTCTCATTTTAAATAAATGAAAATATTTAAAATGATTTCATTTTATTAACTTTCACTCTTTTTAGTAAATAATCTAAAAAAGATTATTTACTTGTCACACAAAATCATCATTTTGAATTAATTAAATTCAAAAAGATATTATTCTTCCAAAAATCAAGTAATCGGGCAGATTCTTGATTTTTCAAATCGAATCATCAGTTCAAATCTTATCTTCTTGATTTTTCGAATCTCACAAATCAGCCAGTCTTTATCTTCTTGATTTTTGAAAATCTTTATTTTCTAATTATTTTTCCTCATTTATTCTCCACCGTCGATCCTATTATCTGAGATATTATTTTGACCGTTTGATTAAGGATTTTCCCTAACCTTAATTAGGGATTATCAGATTTAATCTGGAACTCTCATTCTAGGTCTTTCTGAGAATTCAATCTCATCCGTCCACTCAAAATTGTGTTTTCTATAAGAGACAATTTTGCTCATAATTTCGGGATCTCGACAACTTCATTTTTAATTTAGTAGTCATTATAGTCATTTGGCATTAGTAGTCATTATTTCATTTTAGCATATTATCATAGACATAGGCATAATTTTATAAATCCTTCAACATTTGCATAGGACATTGACATAATTATAGGTTGCTCATTTGAAATCTGAGGGCCTCATTCGTTTGCTGCAAACTAGAAGGTGTAACAAAGGTGAACCATGGAAGATGAAGATTTCTGGTAGTATTACTCCTTTTATTTTCATTATATTTCGTTTGTGCTTTGTTATTTCATTGGATTTTGATGTTTATTGATTTAATCAGCTAACAATCTAATTTTCCATCGACACAGGTAGTGTTCATTAAGGTTCAATCAAACATAAAGATTTCCAAGGTGGATAAAAAAAACCATTCATAAATTACATAAACTCTCTCTCTTCATACAACATAATATAACAAAACAATAACCCTTAAGAAAAATAGAGAAGTACACAAACATAATCCAATTTTCATAAGTTATTATTCTACCATATAAACCTACAACATGGAAATCAACTACTCAAACTATATGAATTCAACTTAACACAATGTTTCATCTTGAATGAAAGCATAAAGAAGGAAAATTGATAAAGGCCATAATATGCACAGTATCAAAGATTTCTTCTAAACATTTTGTACTTTAAATACCAATTGAACTTTAAAACAAAGGTTAAATGCCAATCTAATAATAGTTTGAGCATAAAAAATATAACATGCCAAAGAAAAACAGTTTTGCAAATTGTACTTCTGAAAATAGTTTTATAACCTTAGAAAACTAAAGAAACTTTTTCCTTTTTGAAGGAAACTGAAACTTGGAAAAACTCAAAACTTTTTTCCTCCTCTCACTGCCCCTCCTTTATAGCTGCAAAAAGAGAACCTTTGCCACATTTCAGAAGTAATTGCTAATAAATGTTGTCAATAGATAGCTCATGATTTGATCATAGATCTTTAATTAGGTAATGGAAATATTTTCTCATCAATTCTCAACTACCACATTAATGCTCTTTAGATATTTTAGCAAAGATCTATATCTGAAAATGATCAAATATTGGAAAATAACCTAGAAAAAGTCTAGTTGACTAGTCGTGTAACCCAATGGAATTGACACAAAGCTTCCATTCCTAAAATGGAAAGGATCCAACAAGCTCTGACAAACTCCAAAAGAGATCACTCCATAAAACACAAATTTCCTGCAGTGAAGAGATGGCATGTTGAGCGAGCAGGGATTCTCAGAGTCGTGAAGACTACTTTTGAGAAAACTCTCCTATGAGTTGACACGTGTCCCGACTCTCTTCTAAAATGGAAGTGATAGATGAAATTTGCATAGCCACCATGTGGCACATTACATGTCTTTCCAAACACTTTACTTAAGCACAAACACATCTAAATCCAAAAGAAAAATAAAAAGAAAAATGAAAAACAATTAATACAAAAATGCTTCACAGTTTTGGAGACTCATAGGGGGCCTTCGTAATGCGGAGGCATAAACCTAGACCTCTAGAAATTCTTGGAGTCTGATGAAAGAAAAATGTTGTGCTTCCCAATCTTCATTAGTCATTCAAACAAGAGAATGGATAAGCCTATATGCTTGATCAATCTTGAAGACTTCCTTGAAAGAAAAAACTCCCCATCTTGTAGAAACTACAATGAGGTGATAATAGAGATGAGAAAGAGGAAAGGTCTCGTGCTAGATCTCATCAATGGTGGGCATCACACTCAAACTTAAGAGTTCTGTAGTAGTCCAAACCTTATGTCTGATGGCATCCATGACCTGATCAACTGTTTGCACATCTCCATCTAGTGAGAAAAGAGGAGGTAGCCCATTGCTAACTAGGAAATTGAAATTCTTCTTGATCTCATCAACCTTCTTGTTCAATGATGTCTAATAATCCTTGTACCTTACTATGATCTTGTGGTAGTTGATGATCTTGTTTTCTTTGATGGAGGTAGCCCGTCGATTGGGAAACCCAACATCTCTTAGGGCATCATCAGTGGCTACACACAACATGGAAATGAAGCTTTGCAATTCCTCCACTCTGAGAGCACATATCTGCAAAATTTGATTAGCCCTTGGGCCAACCTTCCCATTTAATTCTCGGACATCCCTTAGAAATTATAAAACATGCTTGAGAATGGGAACCAAAGCTATGATCCACTCCCAATGCATAGATATTAGATTTTTCAATATTGGGAGAGTCCCAACTCTTTGTACAACAACTAACTCCTAATTGAATAAAGCCTCTCTCACTCTCGCATTCTCCTCGACTTGATTCTTTTCTTTGAGGGAATTTGTTAGTTCCAAGCTCAACCTTTTGATCTCTAGTTTTAACATTTCCACTTTTTCCTGGGCCTTTTGTAGATCATTGGAAGCTTGAGATTGAATACCATTCAACTCTCTTCTTATATTTTCATGAGTATATTTATACTCTACATTCATCTCGCGCTTAGTAGCAAGGTCAATTCTCAACTTTTCAATTTTAGCATACAACTGAACATGTTCACCTTGAGCCTCCTCGAGAAATTTAGCTACTTCTCCTTATTAAATTTGTATTATCCTTATGTCGGCCATCTCAACATCTTGGGCCCAGATCTCCATCTATAGCTTGTTCACTATTTTGTTTACATTCACCAGCTCTATCTAGCTATTCTTTAACTTTCTACCTAGCCTCTCATAATTTTCATATACCACCTTCTTGGTGGCCTTAGCTAGTACCACTTTGTTGCATGGGTGAGTTTCATTCAAATCCAAGCCAATGGCTTCAATGTTGTAATCCTCCATTTGCATTTTTCCTTCAGGCTTGGACATGAGCGACTTCACAGTAGTGAACAATAGGGAATTCTACTTTTCATTGAAACAAGCCTCAATCTTCTTGGTAGCCAACAGAGCAACATTCTTTAATAACTGTCTTGGCTTTCTGACTCATCAAGCCTACTTGGTTGCATTAAAATTTTCTTTTAGACTCTGACGAATATCGATGATTCGTGATGCAATGGAGGCACTAAGAGCGGGACCAAAAAGGGTGATAGAGGGAGAAACCTCATATTTATGAGCATGTGGGGAAGCACAAGGGAGCATTATCATGGAAAAATGCGGGATATGAAATGGAGATTGGATAGGAGGAAAGTTGGCCAAGGTGAAAAGAGATATGGGTGGACGAAGAGATGCTTTCCCAAAATTCTATGGACTGGAAGTGAAGGGCGACATGGAATGTTCAACTCTTTCAATGGGGGGCCTTGACAAGGTGATTAAGGAATCGATGATACGCAAAGCGGATGTTGGTTGTTTCGCACACGAGGTTGCTTGAAAAGGTTCATTAAAAAAAGGTAGGGGGTTTATTAAGGATTATTAGCTCATTTTCTATAGACTAAGGATTATTTTCAATATATTGGGGTGGAGGAGCAATCAAAGATGCAGAGGTAGGAAGAAGAGGGGGAGTAAAATTTACCTAGGTCGTGGCGGTTGAAGCACTTTGTAGAATAGAATCTACCTCTTCTTCACCTTGGGCTAGAGCTTTGGATGTACCTAAATCCTTGACTAGTCTTCTCTTTGAATGAACTGAAATAGTACGTTTTGATCCTTTGGTAGTAGACCCCTCCAGAACTTAGCTTTCAATAACCACGGGGTATGTGCGAGATCATCATGGAAAAAATAGGTCCTTAAGTGGCAAAAAATTTAGAAAAATCAGAGTTAGGCAACTTGATGTAAAAGATTGAATAACTTATCTATATTATTGAAAAAATATGTAAGAATAGAATCTATAGCAAATTGAATATAGTTTGTAAACTACTAGGTTTGTTTAAAGAGAAAAAAAATCTATTTGGTGAAAATTTGAAATTTCAATGCTATAGTACTTTAATTTCAGGGAAAAAATAAGAAGTAGGTGTTTGTATGACCACCCTAACAACAATAAAATGATAATATTTTTTTATAATATTTTAGATATAAGTAGAGGACTCATGTCCTGATGTGATACATATTTTTTTGTAATTTTTTTCCAAGTAAATAATTAATTATGAATTTTTTATTACAAATTTTATAAAATATGAAAACTTGTACGTCTGACCACCTTAATTGGTCAAAAATTCATGAAATTCATTTTTTCTTTTATAATCCTATAGTATGCAAAGAATAGAATGTGACCCATGTTTTGGATTCAAAAAATTTGATACCATTTGAAAGTTATAGATGTTTTTCAATAAGCCTATCAATTAGGACTTTAGTCATAATTTGACTAGAAAATGAATAATAATTACTTATTAAATTCAAAGTAAAGCATAATTTATATTGATGGAAAGCTAAGAATCTCCTTTAAAAACCCTTTTTGTTTCATCAAATTTGGGTAAAAAAAAGTTGTCAGCCACATACCCATCATATTGCCACTTTTTGGAACATCATGATCCTGCACATACCCCACAACAAACCCTCATGGGGACTGTTGGGCCCTTTTTCATTTCCTTCAAGCACTAGCAAAAGAGATGGCTTGTGAGTTTCTATGCTTCAAGCCTCTCCTTTTGTCAAATATCTGAGGATGAGAGATGTGGTGCAAGAGCTACTCTTCCTCAATCTCATGACTCATATTTGGATTTCTATTATTTGTGTTGGCCACTTGATCATAAATATCCTTAAACCTTTTGTCATGTGGCTGAAATTCTCTAAACGAGGTATTCATACATTTCATCTCTTATCGAAACCTCCAAAAGTCTGCTTCTTTCTTTTTGACCACCCTCTCCACTTCAACTATGTGTTGAGGAATTTACCCATTGGGAGGTTCTTCTGATATTTTGCCTATGACACATAGAAATTTAGCCATTTTGGTCATTGGAGTGGAATGCGGGCCAAGTCAATATATACTTCCAACCTTTCCTAAGTCATATTCCTCATCTTCTCAAAATATTCCCAAATTTCATGTTTCAAAGTGAAGTGCTTTGTCAGGTTGTAGTCCCACTTGTCACAAATGAGGACCATGCCTAGGGCGGCCAATAGGTTTGTGAGCTCACCCTCTACTTTTCACTTCCCCAATGTCACCTAACTATTAACAATTGTGAGGGGGAGCGAGTATATATTTTTCTTGTTCCTCCTGGTCCCATAAGCATTATCAACAAGGGTTTCCTAAGGGCATGCCTCCAATGCAAAAACCATATTTGTTACGAATGCAGGGGGTTTGAAAGGCTCCCTAAAAAAATAATGAAACTTGATAAATGTAAAATTCTCTCCTACGAAATAATCCACTAGGGTCAGTAGAGTTTTCAGCCATTGCACGACCTCAAGAGGGAAATAGCCCATAGGGTATGGCAACAAATATTGAAGTACTTACCTCATAAAATGATCTACAAACTAGTAGTAATCCCCTATTTTCAAAATCACATGAGACCATACAAACACTAGCTAATAGCAGCCTTTACCTTCAAACCTAGACACTAGTATACTTTTCTCTAACAACTTAGAATTTTGATGCAAAATTAAGTGGGCCAAGAAAGAAGAATACCTAAATTTATACTTGGTATCATAATTGTTTAATTACTCTAGCATCCCTCTGACTATTGTTTTAGAAAAATCATAATATTTATGGTTCTTCTCTCTTTTGATCATAAAAATCAGGCCCACCTGGAAAGGGTGAATGTCCTCATCCTCATCAAGGAAAAAAATCTAGGATGACATCGAGAAGATAGACTGTGTGTCTTTCTTGAACTTTTTGCATGCAAGAGGAAAATAAAGTTAACCTCTATCCGGTCTTTCCTTTGTTTCTTCTCCATAAAATCTTCCTTTCTTGGTTCTTTCTTCCCTAAAAGTTTCCATCTTTTCTTCATCAAAATTTTTAGCACCATATGTTGTAGGGATACACAACATATCTCATATGGCTCTGGTAGAAATGGTAACTTTGATTCTATTACCCTCAATGATTCATGTCCTTTTGTTGAATCTATTAACACATGATACGTACACCAGCTTTGGGCATGGGTGCATGGTAGGAAACATGAACTATGATAGGCCACAATTCTAGAGCCTAGATACGAAATCCTCAGAGGACCCATGATCCATAATTCTTTGGAAAGCCCCCTCGCTAAGGTTCTTATTGTTAGTATACAACTTTGGGTCAAAAATATTATTAGAAAAATCCTGTACCACCTTGCTTGCAATACATCTGTCTAGTTGCACCTTTTTAAAAAAATCAAATGGCCACTTCTTAGGCACTGGGGCATTGCTGAATGAGTTCCACCCAAAGATATCAGTGTAACTAGGCCTTTTAGATGAAGCTCCTACTTTTCTACTAGATGTTGATGGCTCAGCCATGGCTATGTTGATAAGTTGTAGAGAGTTTCTTCAATAAAAAAGATCACTTTCCCTTTACTTCCGTAGAAAAATCTGCTTTTGGGTGAAATTAATTCCTTTGCACGTACATGTAGTTAAGGCTACATTGTTACCATTGGTCCATTAAATTCTGCCACCACTTAGGTGATATGTGTGGATTTGAAATTTGTATCCCTTGGGAATGTTGAAAAAAATACAAGAATGGAATTAGTACATTCTCTTCACTACCTCTTACACAAATAAACTTGTTGCATTTGAAAACATGCTTTCATTTATGAGAAATGTGTTGAAGTAACACAAGGTACTTTTGAAAAGATGTTCCCATTTAATTTTTCAGAACTTAATGCATTAATCCATTTCTTTTCATATAAGTAAGCTAGTTGGAGTTGATGATGTAGAAGGACACATGTTGACAATCAACATACGAGAGCATTTTCTCCCAATGCCCAAATTTATTTCTCAAGACCTTCTGTCAAATCCTCCATATGATTTATCTACTACCCTCTGATTGCTATAATATTTTTCTATTGCCGCTTGGCCAAAAATGGAATTCCCATTGATTGTGTTTTTTGACTCACCTTTTATGTATATATTTATGCCACCTTATTATGATATTCATTCGAAAAAAAAGCTTTTAAGTTTAGCAAGCTTTCTCGTAATCTTCCATTCTGCCACTTTCCACTACTTTCTCAAAATTTTAGCTGGTATAAGCACTCCTATTCAAATTCTACCCAGACAACACAACATTTCTTTGTGGGAGAAGTCACCAGAGATAGAATTAAGTGTCCGGTAAAGAGGTGTGACTATCTTAGCTTAAAGTATTTTAGATGGGTAGTCGACATGGTCTATATTGGCAACAAGAACTAGTTGAATAGTAACTAAAATGTACTTTCCCACTTCATCACCTCTCTGCTTGACCTAAACATTTCAAAACCCATGATAATTCAATTGTGCCACTACATGTTAAACTCTATGCTGATGGAAGGGCTCACTAAAACTATGCAGGTAGCTATCCATCACATCAACATCTGAGCACCATCGATATCCGTAGACACATGGATTATGGAATAGACATACCCTGGTTTTTCTTCCTCACTAACTTTTGCACCATGGACCTTGAGATGTATCATTGAATGTCTCAGCCAATGGCCACCTTGCTTCTATGGGAGTACAACATGTAGCACATTCTAAGGTGTTCAAGCTTGAAAAATCTTGCATTTTTCACTAGCCTTCACCCACCTATCTACCATGTACCAAATAAATTCGCCACACCTTAATTTTATGATCAATACAAATTGTTGAAATTTGTGTGACAAGATCCATTTTACAACTTATGTTAACTAATGATCCCATGAATATGGTCTTTGAAATATAAGCATCTCTCTTATCATAGTTTAGCAAAAACTTTAAGAGCAATTGATCCTTATCGGGAAGATCATGTGCATGTCTTTCTGATCAACAAGTAATAGCCTTAAATTATTGAATATTTTTACATATTGGGAAGAGATGAATAAGTTATAGTGATCAAAGACCTTGAAGATAACAAGTGTGCATAATAGGGAAGATAGTGCATAACATTTCACTGATGAAAAACTCATCAACAAAAGCAAGCTAGTCAAAGTGAAATTTTCAAACCACACTGAGCTCATGCATCACGCTAATGGAGACCTCATCAGGAAGAAACATATATACTTTTACAGATGAAATAGGAGAAAAATTGTATCAGAGAGACATGTATGATTGGAGTAAGCCCTCAGATCTCTCTGGCCATGTGGGTTACGCCAATGAGAGAAGTTTTCAAGGAAAGTCTGACTGACTTATCCCGATGAATAAAGTGGTAGAGGAAGTACATTGGGAAGACTAGGTACATCATAAAGGAATTTTATTCTCTCAACAATGATATATTTCAACTTTATGGCAATATGAAATGACCACTATTTTTTGGAAAGACAACAAGAGATGATTGAAAGGACTTATAACAATCCAAACCACCTTGATATTGAGTAAACTTCATAATTTTCTCCTTAAAATAATAAGAGTTTAAAAGCAAGAGAAAAAGTGGTTGTACAATATTAGTGAGAGTATTAAGTGGTCATCTCGACTAAATATGAGAGCCAAATGGAAACTTCATATCGAAGGTACATTTAGTTATGTATTGGTGATTAGTTATGAATGTATAAAAAAAGATGGCACCAAATAAAGCACACATATCGGCTTGAGACTAAAGGGGTTTCACTGATGCAATATTGTTGTATTGCTCTGACATTTCAAAATTTGAAAAACCTGTTGCATTCATTTCCAATGGTGGACATTAATGGCTACATGAATGAACCTTATTTGAATAGTTTTTTATTGAAAAGATATTGAACCAAAAGAATTTTTATAAGTTGCAACAAAGAAGGATGGGAGATCGAGCGCAATTCAAGGAATTCAATGCACCCAGAGACATACAAGTAATCATACAAATTATCCCTATAATTGATAGATTATAATTCAATTTTGCCACCTTGTAGAGAATTAGAATGGAAGGTTCAAGTTCTACAAAAACAAAAAATAAGAAGCAAAAAGGTGAAAATAGCCAGTCCAAAAGTAAGAAGAAGAAAACTTAAACGGGGCTAGAATTGAAAACAAAAGAATGAAAAAATTAAACCAAGACCTCATTTGATCAATTTCCTAGTTTAGGGCCAAAAGCTAGAAGGTCTAAAAAAATAAGGGATGATGTAGAAAGACTAGAAGACAAATGCAAACACATAGGTGATTTGTGGACCCCCATTAGGGGATATGAATTGTTCATGTTTCATTATTTTTAGAGAAGTAGATTTGAACTAGTCGGTAACCCTTGGAATTTCAATTTAGGAAAGTTAGTTGTTCCCAATGTTTGTGGATATAGACCTCATAAAACATCTGCCTAGTCATTATAACCTGGACCTTAAAGCTATATGCAACCTACAGGGAGAACCTTTCATACATGTATCTAGAATTGCACTTTGTGAAGATTTCAACCTAGGTGACACATATGATCAACCCATAGTTCATGAGGATTTAGAAAAGGAGTTCTGGATAATGGATACTAGCTAAAAAGGATAGAGTTTTTTTTTTACATAGGACTAGAAAAGATGTAGACCTAGTACCACTTGAGGATGGTGACAAACCTCCCTTTCATGTTAATTTTTTTGAGCCCTATTTAAAACATACGTATTTCTCAGTGGTTCAAATAATGTGAACAACCATTTCTAAATTTATTTCTATAGGGCCAATGGTGATCACTATAGACATGCAATGTCATAATGTCAAACCATTTGATTAGGCTTCACAAATTTCCATAGGGATTGACTCAAGGATAATGGCCATTAAGAATGGATCTCCCACAATGCACTTTAAACATTATTATCCTCTCATACACATGATATTGTACTATGGACAGGATTTAGGAATATGGCCAGAGGAATTAGGGATCACATAATTGGATAAAGAGGGTCATTCATTACTGATACAATTATGGACCTCCATTTGGGACAACAGATTTGTCAATTCTAATTATGTTTATTTTGAAGAAAACTTTGTCAAGGCACTATGCAGGTTCTATGGTCACCCTTGTGATTACTTATTGTCTAATGAGATAAAAATATTCTTAAGGCTTAAGGATTTCAATGGACCATTGACTATAAGTAATAATTGGGGTGATTGGTATTGCTATGTTGATTCCACAATGATCAGTGTTTATGGTTTTGAAGATACACATTTCTTATTACCGAAAACTATGTTAGATAGAATTGCATATCTAGAGATTGTCAGGAAAATGGATTATTCCAATGTCATTAACTTGAGTGCATATGAAAAAATGTCATTCATTCCTAGTACATTGTGTTTTGTGGATTTCACATTGGTGTCAAAAGAAGGATATGATCTCATTTTGGAAAAATTGTCGCATTTCAATATGAAGAAAGATGCACCAAGGAAAGGATTTGATCCTAAAGGTTTTGTTGATTTTTCTTGGAAAAACCAGAATTTAGGTGGATATGATCATATACCATATCCTCATGATGATATTATCAGAATCATGGAAGAAACAAAGGATGAATTGGCAATTGATAATTACAATAGAGAAATTGAGAAGAAGATGAAGGAGATACAAGAAGCATAAATGTTAGCCTCTGGAAGTGAGGAATCTTTTTCTGAAAATGAATCCTAAAGCCAACTTGATAAGATCCCCAAGCAGAGGATTGAAGAGTATCAACCTCCAAACACAAAACGGGAAGTTGGGGAATCATCTAACATAGATACTAGGCAATTGGCTTATAAATCCTTTGTCTCGGAAGACCAGTTCATCAAATCTCCTAAATTTAGATCATTTTTGTACAAACAAAAAGGAAAAATAATATGGGAATCAGTTGCAAACATCACACCCAGTAATGAAAGCCAGTTTTTTAACACATTGAAAGCGAATGCGGAGAATGAAATGAAGAGCATGACTTCGAGGAAAGGAAGAAAATTATTATAGGAGTCTGGTGTAATGATCTTTCTCAGTTTGGACTTGAATTCTACTTTAGTTTTGGATAGCTTTTTGCACAATAATGATGCCAAACACAAACTCAATCTAGAAGGGGTAACAGAGGTATACACTGGGTCAAGATACAATCCTGATGAGAATTCTCTTATGATCTAGGCTTATAACCCCCACATAAGAAGTATGTAATTATTGATACAGAGAAAGCATTTGGCCATGTGATGACATTAAAAGTGAGTGAAACTGATCCTGTGGTCATAGTTGATATTGGCATAAATGTAGCCAAATTAAACAAGGCACAAATTCATTTTTTTATTAAATAATGGGATATGTACAAGTTGAATAGTGAAAGGATGCTCAAAGAAAATAATTTTCTATTAGTGTATGTGCAGGATCATGATGGGACAAAAAGTGGTGGTATGATGGGTATGTGTAGGGTATGTGCCTGATGACTTTTTTTACCCAAAATTGATGAAACAAAAAGGGTTTTTAAAGGAGATCCTCAGCTTTCCACCAATATAAATTATGTTTTACTTTGAGTTTAATAAATAATTATTATTCATTTTCTATTTGAATTATGACTAAAGTCTTGATTGATAGGCTGACTGAAAAACATCTATAGCTTTCAAATTGTATCACTTTTTTGAATCTAAAACATGCATCACATTCTATGCTTTGCATACTATACGATTAAAATAAAAATGAATTTCATGAAGTTTTGACCAAGTTAAGGTGGTTAAACATACAATATTTTTTATATTTTTAAAAAAGTTGTAATAAAAAAATCATAATTATTTTTACCTAGAAAAGATTACAAAAATATGCATCACATTGGACATGAGTCCTCAAATTATATCTAAAATATTATAAAAAAATATTATCATTTTATTGTGGTTAGGGTGGTTAGACAGACACCTACTTCTTATTTTTCCCCTAAAATTTAAGTGCTACTGCATTGAAATTTTAAATTTTCACCAAATAGATTTTTAAAAAAAAATAAACCTAGTATTTTAGAAACTACATTCAATTTGGTATAGATTCTATTGTTACATATTTTTGAAATAATATAGATAACTTATTCAAATTTTTACATCAAGTTGCCTAACTCTAATTTTTCTAAATTTTTTGCCACTTAAGAACCTATTTTTTCCATGATGATCTTGCACATACCAAAGGGACACAATCAAAGATACATTAAAAGGATCCACTAAAATGTTAACTTAAGGAGAAGGCTCCCAATCAAAGGATAAGTGTTAGGAATTACAAATGAGTAGTCAACAAATGCACACTCAATTGAGCAAGGCCATATTTGACACACTTTCTACAATACTCCAAAAGAGGCAAACTAATCTGATGATTTGGATGGACAAGTTTTGGGTAACCCACTCCAAGAGTCACACTACCATTCTAGAATATAAAAATATAAATTATAGGCTTTAGGAAAAGCTCCAGGAGATACCAAACAAAAACACTTCCAATACTGGAGCCATCATAGCTACTAAGGACATGGTAAGGAAACATAAAGACTATTATAAGGAACTTCAAGCAGATGCGAAGGAGTTTATTGATCCTTGAAAAGAGGGTGTCACTGCATTGTACAATAATACTAGGGAGCTAAAAGGTCAAAATGAATAGATGAAAGAGTGCAAACTAATACTACAGGGAGCCTTGGAAGCAACTAAGGATGAAGATCCAGCATTAGAAGAGGCTTGTGAGCATTTGGAGAGGATGATATTTATGGAGATTGTTGTGAGGAATGTTGTAGAGGATCCTGATACACACTTGATTTAGGAGTACTTAGATCATATTTCAAAAATTCATTTGTGGCTCATTAGAGTTTAATGTTAATATTTTATGAGTTGTTAAAGTCCCAAAAGACACTTATGAAGAGGAATACCCTCTTCAAGGTATTGTTGTATATGATGAACATATGCTGATTGAATAGTAAGAGGGGAAAAAGACACAATAGATAGATACACAAAAGATGAGGTTCATAATATATATCATGTAGATTATACTATAAAGGACCATGATGCATGCATAAATTTTGGCATAAATCAATAGAATATGTTTAATTCTATGTGACTTCATATTGGTGTCTATTGTTTGTTGATTTGAACAATTATCTACCTATCTCCACATTGTTATTTCTCTATTATTTGAACTTGTGTATCGAAGTTGATATTCAGTTTCATGAAACACATTTGATGTTATTGTGTGATCAAGTTAAATGGTTTCCATCAAAGAATTAAAATCATTTCAATTGATTATAATAACTTGGAAGTAACATTTGGATCAATAAGAAGAGCCCTGCAATTGATAAGGTTGCCATACTATCTCCAATTCAATATTATCTTGTTATTCAAATTGAGGATATACTTCATTTGTCAATACACATTTGTTGTCATTATGTGATTCTATTTAATTGGTTCCTTCAAGGAATTATTGAAATACTTTTATGTAAATCACGGTAACCATATAGGATCGATTAGATCAATAAGAAGAGTCTTTCATTAATATTTTGCATGTTTATACAAGGTATAAAAAAACATAATTTCCGCAAAAATAGAACTGTAACCAATACTAGTCACCTATCATAAAACATTTTTTGACTCCACCAACCCAGAAAGGCATTGGTCCACTCCATATTTCATTATACCTTACTTATCCACTTTCATATTCTAAATTTGCAACTATCACATTAGGAGTAGGAGTAGTTAACAAGCCTTCATCTATTCCATACTTTATGGCACAATAGATGGATCCTCTAATCCAATTAAGTCACACAACCCTTAGATCTACTTCAACTATTAAGGTCCACTCACCTAGGTTTAGTAGAGCCTGGAGTGTAGGGAGTCACCAACCATATAGGTTAACTCCATTTGTTGGTTCAAAAATGTTTCAAGTTTGATCATAGATCCTGACATCCTCTTAGGATTTGTAACCTACATTTTTTAGAACCAACAAATTGGAAACTCTGCTAGGGATTAAGCCAATTTTAAACCTTAGCCTTCCATCATAGAGTCATTCCAAAACATTATAGAAGGGTGAACACTCCACTGGGAAGAAACACAATCATTTTCCTACTTCTGAGAAGTAGGTGGTGATTGAAATATTTTTATGATTGATAAAGTGAATATTAGATAAAAAAGAATAGATGATAGACACCAAAGATATTTTATGTCATCCAACATGAATGGAAGAAGATATTTTCACCAAGAGAGTCCTAAGAAGAGTAATGTTAGGTGGACATATAAGCATGAATCTCCTCATGGAAAAAATAACACAAATAAGAGTGAAATGGTATCCAAACAACCAGAAGATAATGCGAAAACATCAGAGCATAATTTCACAACATAAAACTCTCCACTCCACATTGATGGTGGAAATCCTTCAACACCACTTGAAAGAAGAAATATAACAGAGAAAAGAGGAATATGATAGGGGATTCTCATCACATAACAGAGAAAAAAACCATGATGGGTCCATTGATCACACTGACGTTGATTTTGATAGTATGAATAACCATGAGATTGAACTAAATTTAGAATGAAAAAGAAAAAAAATTAGAAGGAAGCAACAAATGATACACAAAAGTTAGGAGCTAGGTCAACAAATGGAACAATTAAGCATCCAGGCACAAAAACCACAAAAATATGTCCCTCCACATAAACAAGGTGGTAATTTCAATTCACATGGAACATCTCAGAATACTGGTGCTCTGAGTACTTTAAAAGTACCTCATAATACAAGTGGTAACCCAACACAATGTACCCAACATAATGTGCCACCACAAAATTCATAGCCTCCAAATGTTGGCAATGTTCCATAGCATTATCCACCACTATGTCAATAGTATGCTCCACAATATTAGCAGCATGTACCACACTAGATTATATCCCCTCAAGAACACATCCAACAAAATGTCTACCATCAACCTCAGTATGGATACCAATACCACCCCTATCCACCACCTCTAAATTTGCATCCATATAACCCTATGAGCACATGTAGGAAAATTGATTTAACAACACACCAATTATATCCATACCCAACGGACAACAATTGGAGAAATACAATTCCAAAATTCATTGGGAATAATGTGATATCAACTGAAGAACATATCAGAAATTTCAATGCCTTTATACATGATATTGGTATAGAATATGAGGATGTAATAATGAGATTATTCATGATGTCACTAATTAAAGAAGCAAGGGATTGGTTCAATAGTCTACATAATGCTTCAATTGATTCTATAACAAACTTCAAAATCAATCTCTAGAACAATATGGGAATCAGTGTGCCCCTAAATTTTCCATTCATGAATTGATAAGTATTCAAAAATACTACAATGAGTTAGTTTATGATTTCAATAAGAGGTTTTCCAAACTTACAATAAAATACCACATGGATCCAAACTGACTAATCCAACAGCCCTAAGTATTTATTTAAAGGATTTTGATCCAAAAATGAGGTATGAACTCATAAACAAATACCCTAGAAGTTTAAATGAGGCACAAAATACAACATTAACCATTGACAACAATAGAAAGGGTGCGGAGATGCCAAACTCTAAAAATCCCTAGAATAGGTAGGAAAATTCATACGGAAATGAAATATTGAGATTACATGATATGCCATAAAACAAAAATTGGAAAGATGGAAAACCCATAACTGATAGGCCTAAGTATAAAGAAACCCCTAATCCTAGATCATGTGTTTCTTATTCCCTTCTCAACACAAGTAATGCATAGGTGCATCACCTCTCTTAAAAGACAATATTCCATAATCAAATTGTAGAACACTATCTAAAGGTCTCTAATGCCAGGTCTTGATAGTGCTTGGAATATCTTAGTTGTTTCATGTGATTTGTTAGAATCACAAGGTAGACTTACAAATGAGTTACAAAGCATGGGAAGTTGGGTCTTGAAATGGAGTTCCTAAGATGGGAGAGTTGTGTGTTTGCTGCAGGTTCAAACAAAAGTCTAGAAATCCATTTCAACATCACATTTAGCTTTATAATGTGCAATGAACCTTTCCTAAGGTTACTATTTAAAGAAAAGTCAAAAGGGTAGGGAAGAGAGAAGGTTCCTCGATCTAAAAGTATGAATGAATAGTGATCATGGAGGTTGCTACAGTAGACAAACTCCCTAAACTAGGTCTTGCTTGGCCAAGAAGATCCTATAGTTACACAAATCCAATGCAATCTTCTGAGGATTGCATATTTTCATATTACACACACACATCATGCACATGCAATCAAACTGAGTTGCAACAATAAATGAAGGAAGCTTAGACTAGCTTTGCAAAGTGATTCATCATCAATGAACCACAAAAAGCATGAGCTGGAAATTCATGAAATACTGAACAACAATCACCATCACCACTTCCATTCAAGAAACTAACAACTAAACTAAAAAGGGAAGTAGAATCCTACATGCAAAATGAAAAAAATCAAAGAAAACATCCATAAAATCATGCAATGCTATCTTCTATTGCTACAAATTGTTTTTACACCAGATCTCCAACCATTTACAAATGAGGGGGAGACTCCTATTTATAGTTTTCCAAATCCCAAATGAAAGGATAGGATTGAATTACATTTTTTGGCTTAGATTTGATTACATTATGGCTTCACCTACCCCACA
>VDFB02271358.1:383306853-383340987 GCA_007258455.2 Sequoia sempervirens | reverse complement strand
TGTTGGAAAACACATTGTCTGTTGTCAGTTATTTCCTTATGATTCTTTTTTGTTTTATAAGAAAAAAATATGTAATGAAGTCCACCTTAAAATTTTAGAACAACTCTTTCATATAGTAAAAATGGCATTTCACATTCTTCATCTAATTGGAACATAAAATTTTCACATTATTTGCAGTGTTGGAAAACACACTATCCCCTGTCAATTATTTCCTTATGAAAAATCTGTTTTTCGTACACACCAAGAATGTAATGAAGTCCACCTTAAAATTTTAGAACAACTATTTGGTACAATAAAAAATGGCATTTCACTTTCTTCATTTGATTGGAACAAATAAATGCTCACATTATTTACAGTGTTGGAAAACACACTATCCCTTGTTAATTATATCCTTATGAAAAATGCTCACGTTATTTCCAATGTTGGAAAACACACTGTCCCCTATCAGTTATTTCCTTATGAAAAGTGCTAACATTATTGTAGTGTTGGAAAACACACCGTCCCTTGTCAAATATTTCCTTATGATTTTTTTTCATTCGTACACACCAAGAATGTAATGCAGTCCACCTTAAAATTTTAGAACAATTATTTGGTACATTAAAAATGGCATTTCACTTTCTTCATTTGATTGGAAAAAAAATGCTCACATTATTTGCAGTGTTGGAAAACACACTATCCCTTGCTAATTATTTCCTTATGAAAAATGCTCACATTATTTCTAGTGTTGGAAAACACACTGTCCCCTATCAATTATTTCCTTATGAAAAATGCTCACATTATTGCACTGTTGGAAAACACACCATCCCTTGTCAAATATTTCCTTATGACAAGTTTTTGATTCGTACACACCAAGAATGTAATGAAGTCCACCTTAAAATTTTAGAACTATTTGGTATAGTAAAAATGGCATTTCACATTCTTCATTTGATTGGAACAAAGAAATTCTCACATTATTTGCAATGTTGGAAAAAAAATTGTTCCTTGTCAATTATTTCGTTATATAAAAAATGCTCACATTATTTCTAGTGTTGGAAAACACACTGTCCCCTATTAATTATTTCCTTATGAAAAAGGATCACATTATTGCAGTGTTGGAAAACACACTATCCCTTGTCAGATAGTTCCTTATGAAAAGTTTTTGATTCGTACACACCAACAATGTAATGAAGTCCACCTTAAAATTTCAGAACAACTATTTGGTATAGTAAAAATGACATTTCACTTTCTCCATTTGATTGGAACAAAAAATACTTAGATTATTTGTAGTGTTGGAAAAAAAACTATCCCTTGTCAATTATTTCCTTATGGAAAAAGCCCACATTATTTTCAGTTGTGGAAAACACACTATCCCCTATCAATTATTTCTTTATGAAAAATGCTCACATTATTGCAATGTTGGAAAACACACTATCCCTTGTCAGATATTTCCTTATGAATTTTTTTTTGATTCGTAAACACTAACAATGTAATGAAGTCCACCTTAAACTTTTAGAACTATTTGGTACAATAAAAATGACATTTCACTTTCTTCATTTGATTGGAACAAAAGAATGCTCACATTATTTGCAGTGTTGGAAAACACACTATCCCTTGTTAGTTATTTCCTTATGAATTTTTTTTGTTTCACATGCACCAACAATGTAATGAAGTCCACCTTCAAATTTTAGAACAACTCTTTGGTACATTAAAAATGACATTTAACTTTCTTCATATGATTGGAACCAAAAATTTCTCAAATTATTTGTAGTATTGGAAAACACACCCCCTATGAGTTATTTCCTTATGAAAAGTTTTTGTTTTGTACGCACCAAGAATGTAATGAAGTCCACCTTCAAATTTTAGAACAACTCTTTGGTACAATAAAAATGGAATTTCAATTTCTTCATATGATTAGAACAAAAAATGCTCACATTATTTGGAGTGTTGGAAAACACACTGTCCCATGTCAGTTATTTCCTTATATTTTTTTTTGTTTTGTATGCACCAAGAATGTAATGAAATCCACATTCAAAAATTTAGAACAAATATTTGGTACAATAAAAATGGAATTTCACTTTTTTCATTTGATTGGAAAAAAAAAATGCTCGCATTATTTGTAGTGTTGGAAAACACACTATCTCCTATCAAATATTTCCTTATAAGAATGTTATTTATTTTTCAAACATATGAAGAAATTGAAACACAATTTTTACTCTAAGATTTGTTATATATTTTGAAAGTGAATTTATTTGCATTCCTATTGTGTAAATAACAAATGGTTTTTCATTACATTCTTATTATTTTGAAAATTTATAGGTTGGAAAACACTGTGTTATGAAACCTGCAACCCATGTACTATTGTAAAACCCTCTACAAATATCAAACCAATTGGTTATTCACCCCTAAGATAAATTTGATTAGTTTGTATCCCCCACCTACAACTTCTCCCCGAGCTCTCCACCCTTGAGCTTAGTACAAGCATAATCATATCACTCACAACCCACTATATTTCTCCAACCTATATTTATTTTGTGCATTTATTTTTTCATCATATGAGGAAATTAATACACAATTTTTACCCATGTAAAAGTTTTGCTAAACTTTGAAGATTCCTTTCATCACATTCATAATCTCTAAATAGAAAAAGGGTTTCATTACAATAATTGTAGGTTGAAAAACATTAGGTGTTATAAAACTTGCAACCCACATATTGTTGTAAAACCCTCTACATGTAACAATCCAATTGGTTAGTCACCCCTTAGGTCAGTTTGATTAGTTTTATTTCCCCCACCTACAAATCCTCCCCAAGCTCTCCAACCTTGAGCTTAGAACAAGCATAATCATATCACTCACAACCCCCACTATGTTTTCCAATCATATCATATGGTTAACTAATTTCTATTTGCAAATTTTAGGCTTTCATGTTATATCATTATTCAAACCCAATGTTGCATTGATAAAATTAGATTTACATAATTATTGGAGCATTAAAATTTGTAATAGTTCACCTTATTTTAACAATGTATAATTCAATCCTAGATATTCCCCCTATAAACAAGTCACCCCTTATTGATATAACTCCTCACCATTTCATTGCTCCACCTTCTTTACTCACTACCCCTTTGGTACCATTTCCATTTTGAAAATAATAACTTTTATTTCTTGCAAGCCCTTATCAAGTAACCAACTTTCTTTCATTTCATCCAAACATAACCAATGATCCTATACACATCATGGTGACCTCCCTAAACATGTCCTATCTATTCTTTTAGAATCTCAATTGATCATTGTACTTCCTCCTATGAATAAGAAAGGTCCTAAGCATTGCCATTCAAAACCTATCTCTTGTGTATATCATTAAGTGCTAGTTCATTTTTCTTATCAATGAAAAGCACTAAATAATAAATACAACACCTAATTGATATAGGTTCCATCACTATATTCTAATCATGTACCCCTTCCTTGTTCATATGATGATGACAATAATTTGGTAGATGAACCCAAAATATTTGTGGCACATATTTTTTTAATAATACAAATGTTATTGACTACCTATTACATAGACTTTGTGTTAGTATACACATCTTATTAGTACTTTAGGTGATTTATAACCATCTAGGTATTTTTTGAGTGTATATTTGTATATGTTGAGGATGATGTATAAAATTAAAAATTACCACTGTCTTGTGAATTCATCATTTTAGAATTTCAATTTCTTCTTCGTAATACTTTGGATAGTGCATGAAATTGAGACTATCTCTATTTTTCACCCATGGTTTCATGTTGTTTTAGATACGCATATAGGACAATAAGATTACCTGTACACTGTAACATTTCTATGTTTGAAGTCTTCTATTTGTCCATTATTACCCATGTTATTTCTTCATTATGCTATGGACTTTTATTTTGACATATCTTTGTTTACTTGATGTGGCACTTATTTTCTTTTTTACTTGTCATTTAGTAGCTGCACAATTTCAAGTGCATACTTTGTTTTTAGTAATAGCACTACAAACTATCTTATAATATCAAGTGCATGATTTATTTTTAGTAATAGCAAGTTAAAGATTATCTTATGTTAGCAAGAGTATAACCAACCATATCAAAAATTTTAAGCAATTCTATTTTGTTAAAGAAAAAAATTCTTGGTCACCACGTAGTAAGATTCTTTGGATATAACATAAAGTAGAGAGGGACAAACACATTTGATCCATTCTTTAAGAGGATAAAATTTGGTACATGAAAAGTTTATCTATTGATAACATCAACTTTACATAGGTTAGATGTAAAAGTATGTGATACATGGAAAGGTTGTCATCCCCAAAGATTTTATAAAATTTAAGATCATAGAAATGTGGAAGATGGTCCTCGAATAGGAAGACAAAAAACCCTAAACGATAGTGATCCATTTGCTACAATGAGATATTTTACGCATTTGTAATAGTTACAATAGCAACTACTCTTCCTAAGCGCTTAACATTTTCAAAGTTCTCATTTTCCTCTCAAATATCAAGCAAAGATTTCTTTAAATTATGAATGATTTGAAGTGTGAAGTCTGCTCCCTCTATCCAAATTGGAGTGCCGACCTGCTAAGACATCCAAAATCCACATCAAGTTTATATAGCTGAATAAAAGGCTTCGAGAGAAAGTTTCATAATTGTAACCATAAACTTTCAAATTTGAAGTATATGACATCTCCTCTAGTCATATAGATCACTTTATGAAGTATCTTCTCTAGTCATGCTACTCACCTTCTATTTATAAGTCTACTCTCTACACCAATAAAAGACACACAATACCAAAAGGATAGAATAAATATGAATATTGTCATTTTGGCATTTGTTATAGCTAGAATAGAAGATGCATATATTGCAGCCAATAATTGGAGAAAAGTTTCAATAATATTAAATTTCAAACATTAGTTTGAACTCATGAGATTGAGGACCAAGTGTGTAAGGCTTCATGGAGTATGAACTTGTAATAGAGACTAGTAAATAACTTTGGATTCAGAAGACAGTGAATATAGATGCCTTAAATACATGGGCATATAACCAATCTTATGACAATATCTTCCGTATAGATTTGATGTGTTGTGTGATTGACTGGCTTGAATAAATCAAACATACATAACCAATGGTATAGACTTGAAGAGATTTCTTGAAATCAACTGGATTAATACTGTGCTCACTAGTAAGAAACAGGAGCCTTAATCAACAAATCTTAGAGAACAAGACTCCCAAGGGCTTCCCATCAACATGGAACTTTGAGGATGAACCAATCTATGACATAAAAAAGGGTTTTGATTAACTCCAACCCAAATTCTATAATGAATTTAACAAACACAACAAGAACATGACAAACTCACGAGAATCCTGCAGCAACATCAATGACCGAAAAACCAACATTAACAAACAGTAAAATTCTCATGAGAATACACTTAAGGAGCTTTAAATGGAACTTGATAATCTTATATTCAACATTGCAATATTCCCACATGTAGTAATGTAGAGTCTATTGCAAATAAGCCATTGTTACAAAGATTTCATTCCATTTATCTTATTCAAAAACAATAAAAAAATAAATCACTGTCCATGTCTTCATAGTAAAAGAGAAAATGTGTTAGCACACATAATGCAACACAACCAAATTCTTTTGCAATAGCGTATTCTTAAAAAAAGACGTGAAAACCAGTTTTTTCTGTTTAGAATACCATTGTGAGAAGCCATCCAGGCAGTAGGCAACAAAAGAAAAAACAGGTTGAGATACATACCCAAGCATCCATATAACACCCACAAGTGAAATCACCATTTCAGTCAAAGCAAAAAGGAGAGACAGTAGAAATCCAAATGGCTTGCATTTACACTTAGGAGAATGATTGTAGAGAATCAGAACAACTAGCCCACGACAATCTGCATCAATAACTCCAGTTCCAACATCTATGGAATGCTTCCAAGCCATCCCAGATTGAGGAGCTGGAAAGTTCATAACCAGCGGCCAAAGAGGATGCCTTGCTTGGCATGAATGGCACTGCTAAATAGCTTCTTTACACACAAAAACGCCTCCAAGATGTCGATCAAATGAGAAGAACCTTCCATTTTTTCCAACATAAAATATCTCAATCAGAAAAGTTGCACAATGGGAAAAAAAGAACAAGAAATTCATTTCACGCTTTTTTCAGCCTCAAGCAAAACGAACTGTTCCTTTTCCTTTTCCCACGATAGTCCCTTACAGACCACCGCTCCCTTGTCCAACCATCCACCGAACTCTCCCCTTCAAAGGCTCGGTCTGTACTCCTACCGTCCACCCAACTCTTTCCTTAAAAGGTTCGATCTAACTTTAAAAAAGTTTCCCAACCAACAAAACGATCAACAATACAATGTAAAAGAACATTAACAAACAAACATCAACCAAACAGAAACAAAAAATGACATAAAGAATACAAAATACCCCTGCATCACAAAGTATGTTAATAAGTATGATAGAAGTAACTTACAGTGTTGCTGAAGACGATGGAGCGGTTGGCAATGTGGTTTCATAGATCCGCCATATTCCTCTGAGCTTGCAACCAAAATGTGTTTCTGAATGCATCTATGGCATATACAACCATTTCAAAATTCAAATATCCCGCTTTAAAATTTATCGCTCTTTTTAAAAACTCTTGGGACCACCATCCGTCTATTTGAAACCGCCGTCCGTTGCTATCTCCGTTACCATCCACCCGTCAGTCTTTCCGTGCATGTGTTCTGTCCAGTGTGTGAGATGGGGATGGCAAAGGCTATAGAGGCAACAATTTCTACCATCCATCTGAAGTCCATGCCATGCTTTACTCTGACCGTCCGTGCACCAACCGGCCGTGTGCTGCAAGAGGTGGTAAATGTCAGAATTGTGTGCTGCAGGAGGCCGTAAATGTCAGAATTTTTAGGTTCTAGTGCCCAATAAAATTTTTTACTAAGTTTTTTAAGTTTGCCATTCACCCTTTTTTTTTGCTGCTTTGCCCGCGGCTATTGGTACGTTTATAGGAACGTTTTAAAGTATGTTTTTGAAAAGGAAAAAATAGGTTTTACAGGGACCTGAAACCACGAAGTTTAAACAACAAGAGATAAACAGAAAAAGTACAAACAGCCAGACAGTTGTCCCAAAAAGGAAACGACAGCACCAAAAGACAACAGGGCCGAAAAAAGGACCGCCCAAAAAACCAGCAATCAAAACACCATGTTACTCTAAGGTGTTCAGTAATTCCTCAGCTTCCTTTTCAACATTCTACATGTCCTATAACCCCTGTTTGAGAATTTGAACCGTATGTGAAGAAGTTGGGGTACAAATAGCCAGACAGTTGTCCCAAAAAGGAAATGACAGCACCAAAAGACAACAGGGCCGAAAAAAGGACCGCCCAAAAAACCAGCAATCAAAACACCATGTTACTCTAAGGTGTTCAGTAATTCCTCAGCTTCCTTTTCAACATTCTACATGTCCTGTAACCCCTGTTTGAGAATTTGAACCCCTGTTTGAGAATTTGAACCGTATGTTTGCCCTGGTACGAGTCGAAATCCCTTCACCAGCCGATCTACTGCCTCCCCTGTCCACATCCAAATCTACAACCAGCGAACCCTTTTGGTTTTTTTCAAGCTTTTCCACCATTGCATTTATGATGATGGTGTTATGCCTAGCAATTTTGTGATTGTTTGCAACAGTGGCCCTAATGTTTTGTTCAATCTTGGACATGTTACACTCGATACTAGCCAATCTATCCTCCTGTAATTGTTGTCTTTTCCTCGGTAATGGAGTTTCCTGTTCATCATTATCTCTACTATTCCAACTGATCTTCTGCTCCAAATCCATAACCTTGTTGCTGAGATCAGTAACACGGCCTTTCAAATCACAGACTTCTTTCTGGGTCCATTTGAGGACGGTAAAAAGGCCATTTGTACTTTTTTCCACTATACTAACCAAATCCTTATGCTTAAGCTTATTTAGGGAAGAATTAATTTCATCCTGAATAGGGGACTCAAAATGATCATTCCCAAATTTTTCAGAAGCAGGGGCACTAGGGTTCGATTCCTTACTGACCATGGGCTTCTCAGAGAGGATTTCCATAGAATTTCCAGAGTACAAAACAAGTTTCATAACAGGGTTACCTTTAAAACCAGGGGACAAACCCGAAGTAGGGCAACCAGGAGACGACTGGGGGTTAAGACAGGGTGGTGAGGCAAAACCCGGACTAGGGCACTCATGCAGCGGTTGCCGTTTAGGACAAGACAGCGGGGCAGAATCCTTAAGAGTTTTTCGACAAGACAAGGACTGGGGAGCAAAGGTATCAGGACAAACAAGAACACAAGCTGGGGGGACTCGAGGTTCGATCTCCCTACTACTTTCTGTCTCCTCATCATCCAACTCTTCAATTTCAACAGTTTTAGGCAAAGCAGGTAAATTTTGAAAATACTCAAAAATGAGCCTAACAAGACCAGGGTGAATAATAGCATTCCTCCTAGGGTTTCTTTCCACATCATCGAGGCAATTTTTCAAAGAAGAAAATAAGTAAAAAGGCAAAGATATACGAACCTTATGTTGGAAATGATTCATAATGGAAAAGTGGTAACCACAGACTCTAGTAAAGCGCCTGTCAACCATAATATATTCCATAATAACCCTTAAAACTTTCATCCAAATAGATTTGATGGACTCCACATCAAAGTAGCTATTAGCAACCTTAACCATCTTCGCTTTCTCCTTATCTTTTTTGGGAAATTTAATGACCGCTTCATCAAAGAATCGTCGGTCTTGGTAGAATTTAACACCTTTAGTCGAAAGACCTGTTATTTCACCAATTAAGTCCTCACTCAGCTTAACATTCCTACCAAACAACACGATTTCTCCATTTTTCCAATTTTTAACAAAATAGTCCAGCATCCCCTTGTCCGTACCATGGAGCTTTTCCAGATATGGGACTAAACCTCCCTTTTCAATTCTTTCCCATGCTTTAGCATTCTTTCTGTGCTCCTGGAAATTGCTCGGCTCCACACGTTTTCTTTCTCCACCCATAGTCAGCTCATTGTAAAACAACACTAAACAGTTGCTCTGGGTCCCGTTTAGGTAATTTCTGTCGAACACCCAGAAAGCGAGCCGCAGACTCTTCTCAAAAAAGAAAGTGACGTCGGTCCCATCAAATCTAATGAAATCAATGTACCTGATCTTTATCCGTTTCATCATGACTAAGATTGCCTTCTCTTCCATGCACTGAATCATAATAAATTAGCGCTTTCACTTCAGGATGGATGTTGTCATTCTTCCTCCACGTGTTTTCCCCACCCTTCTTAACCCCTTCATTGGCGAAGAAATTTGCCACCTTATTGGCTTCTCTATAGGCGTGGGACACTTTCACTTTATCAAATTTACTTAATAAAGTTTTTGTGTCTTCAATCCATTTCTTGATGGTCCACGAGGGGGGGTAAGCCCAAGAATATAATTTATTATATTCAATGAATCATCCTCCAACCAAAGATATTTCGTGTTGATCTTGAGGGCTAGGCTAACCGTATGAAAATCCCCAATAGCTTCTGCAACATGATTAGTTTGAATTCCGATGTCCACAGCAAAAGCCGCAATAAAAGCCCCTATATTGTCCCTTAAAACACACCCACTGCCAGCTTTCCCAGGGTTACCTTTAGCTGCACCATCAAAGTTGGCTTTCACCCAGCCCAAAGGCGGCATAGACCAAATAGCATTATCTCTCCCACACACTCCAAGTTTGAGGATTTTTAACCCAACCAATTTTGAATTCCACTTTTTGGCCATAGCAACATCAAAGGGAGACCAGAAAGCTTTCTCAAACATTTTTCCAGGAATTAAAGATAAAATTTCCTTTATAGCCCTTACAATTTTAGCATACAGATCCCCTTTCGACATCTCTTTATCCCTAAACACTCTATTGTTCCTTTCCTTCCAGATATTCCAAGACACAAAAGGAAGAATAAAAGACCATAGCTTTCTCACAAAAGGATTTTTTGAAGGAGCTTTCCATTGAATGAAAAAAAAATTGACAGAAGCAGGGAAAACCCACACCAACTCAAGAAGCCCCAGTAATTTATCCCAAATATTCGACACAAAAGGGCAATGAAGAAAAAGATGATTAATAGTCTTGGATTCATTCCTGCACATATAACATCTATTTGGTAATTGAATTCCTCTTTTCCCAAGATCGTCCAAAGTGAGGATCTTATTATGTAGCATTATCCAGTAGAAAATATTGATTTTCGGAGTCAGGTGATTAATCCAAGCCTTAGCCCAGAAGGGAGGAGGCTCCATCGGACTAGCCAACATAGAAGTGGCAGAGGCAACTAAAAAAATACCAGACGGGTTGTCTAACCAGACAGCAAGATCCTCCACCTGGTGTTGAGCTGGTCTAAGGGCTCTGAAAGCCGACTGAACAGGGCCAAGATCCTGACTGATGGTCTTCAAATCAACCCAATCTCCATTCCTCCAATAATCTTTGACCAAGACTCCAAATTCCTTTTTACAATCATTCATCCATTTACTAAATTTCTCTATTATAATTAAAGGATTTTTAAAAAGCCATCTGTCCTCCCAAAATCTGACAAAATTTCCATTTCCAATCATCCATCCAATTCCCATTTCCAAAAACTTTCTTCCTCTACCCATATCATTCCAACAGACAGACCCACGAGGTAAAGAAGAAGAGTTTATAATTTCATTTATAGACAGATCTTTAAAGTATGTTTAATAAAATGAAAATAATTAATATATTAAGTATATATTAGCATAATTAATATATAATGTATATTTTATATATTATCTTTTTAACAAAACTATTAAATATAATAGTAATAGTAATCCTATATATGTATTTAATAGTTTTGTTAAAAAAATAATATATAATAATAATTAGTATAATTATATTATTTATAATTTTTTTTATTAAATAAAATATACATTATATATTAATTATGTTAATATATACTTAATTACCATAAACCAAAATTAATGGATAAGAACATAATTATATATATTAGGATTTTAATAAATAATATTAAAATAGTTTTAAGACTGAAACCAATTAGTATTTTAATATATAATGTATATTTTATATAATAAAAAATAAATTATAAATAGTATAATTCTACTAATTATTATTATATATTATATTTTTTAACAAACTATTAAATACATATATAAAATTATTAAAACTATATTTAATATAATTTGTATAATTATACTATTTATAATTTCTTTTTATAGTTTAAAAATTGCACATTTATATTATATTAAGCATAGAAAAATTATAATATAAATTAAATCTATTAAAAAACTAATTGGTTTAAGCCTTAAAATGATTTTAATATTATCCATTGAAATCCTAATATATAATTAAATTCTAATGTATAATTAAATTCTTATCCGTTAATCCACCCTAATTCTATAACTAACACTAATTCTAGTTATAACCCTAACCCTAATTCTAACTCTAATTATAACCCTAACCCTAACCCTAACCCTAACCTTACTACTAACTCTAACCTAACCCTAATCCTAATTTTATTTCTAACACTAACCCTAACCCTAATCTTACTACTAACACTATCCTAACCCTAATCCTAATTTTATCTCTAACCCTAACCCTATTCTTATCCCTAATTGTAACCCTAAACTTATTCATAACTTCAACCCTAATCCTAATCCTAACCCTAACCCTAACCCTAACCCTAACCCTATCCCTATCCCTATCCCTAATCTCTAACACTAAATATAACCCTAATCCTTGCCCTCACCCTATTTCTAAGCCTAATCCATTTTATACATGCTAACTCCAACCCTAACCCTACTGCTCATCTTAAACATAATCCTAAATTGAACCCTAACCCTATTGCTCATCCCAAACACATTTTTAAACTTAACCCTTTTTATATATGTTAATCGTAGCCCTAACCCTAAACCTAATCCTAACCCTAATACTAACTCCAACCCTGATACCACTTATATCTCTAAACCTAAACCTAACCCTATTCCCAATAATAAAATTAATCCCAACTCTAATTAAAGTTTGAACCTAAACATGTTTGACCCTTAACCCTTTTTATATAGTTTAGTATATTTAATATAGAAATTTAATGTAAGTTATAGTTAAGGGTCAAACATGTTTAGCTTCAAACTTTTATTAGGGTTGGGATTAATTTTATTATTGGGAATAGGGTTAGGGTTAGGTTTAGAGATATAATATAAATGTGCAATTTTTAAACTATAAAATGAAATTATAAATAGTATAATTATACTAATTATATTAAATATAGTTTTAATAATTTTATATATGTATTTAATAGTTTGTTAAAAAATATAATATATAATAATAATTAGTAGAATTATATTATTTATAATTTATTTTTTATTATATAAAATATACATTATATATTAAAATACTAATTGGTTTCAATCTTAAAATTATTTTAATATTATTTATTAAAATCCTAATATTTATAAAAGTTTATATTAACATAATTAATATATAATGTATATTTTGTATAATAAAAAAAATTATAAATAATATAATTATACTAATTATTATTATATATATTTTTTTAACAAAACTATTAAATACATATATAAGATTGTTATTACTATTATATTTAATAGTTTTGTTAAAAAGATTATATATAAAATATACATTATATATTAATTATGCTAATATATACTTAATATATTAATTATTTTCATTTTATTAAACATACTTTAAAACCTTCCTATAAACGTACCAATAGCCATGGGAAAAGCAACAAAAAAAAAGGGGTGAATGACAAACTTAAAAAACTTAGTAAAATTTTTTATTGGGCACTGGAACCTAAAAATTATGACATTTACGGCCTCCTGCAGCACACAATTCTGACATTTACGGCCTCTTGCAGCACATGGCCGGTTGGTGCACGGACGGTCAAAGCAATATGTAAAACATGGCATGGACATCAAATGGTCCGTAGAAATTGTTGCCTCTATAGCCTTTGCCGATGGGGATGGGGTGTTATGTTATAATGTTACATACATAGACTATTTTTTGTCTACAAGTTAGTTTTCTCCAGTTGAAAAATGCCACAATTTAATTAGTATAAGAGATATGTGTATATTGTCATAAGTGAATATAAAATCATTAGTAGAATCTTCACAAGAGTTTTCAAATTCCAACCAAGTCAAACTTAGTCGTCCTTTATGGTGTTGCACATGTTAAGGTGTCATGATAATCTAATTGCAGAAAGTATGACACTAATATTTATATATTAGTTGCTTAAGCAAGCGGGTTCACAAATTTGTTAATATATGGTGATGCGTGGGGTTTTCTTTAGTTTACACCTTTTTAATTTATTCTATTTTTAATTTTTTTTATTATTATATATGGATTTTTTTATTATTAGATATGGAGCTTCTTTTTTTTCAATCTCAGCCTACGTGGTCCCAATATTGTAAGATGGATTCTAAAGTCACATTTGATGGCTTGTTGTTTTAGAGGATTTATTCGTATTGCAAAACTCCATGTAATTACAATCTTTTGTAGTGGGCTCTTGATTAATGCAAGTGGGGTGCCTTTGACTTGTTAAGGAACTGCAAGAAGATCTAAAATGGTTGATGAATAATGAATTCATGTATAATATTTAAATGAGAAATATATAGTTTTATTCTCATTACATGTTCATACAAAAAATTTTATATTTAATCATTTTTTATATTTTTTTATAGGATAGAGATTAATCATATAGTAAAATTTAACAAAATGCTTGTGCTCTTCTTTGTAGTTTAGGAATAGTTTTAGTATAAGGCATGTTAAACAATCCTATTAAGTGCTTGTGAATGGATATATCTTTTATGGGTTGTCTATAATGGATTTCAGCTACACATGCTTATGAGGAGTGTAAGGGGATTCATGAAAGGGGATATCAATCAAATTCATGTATTGGTACAAAGGCATTTTCATATTATCTAATTTGCATGAGCTATGTGTTATGCCCCGTTGTGTATTTACCTATTTACTATTACTATGATGGTTTAAAAAAATACCTTAAGATATAAATGTGTTTGTAATTCTGATTGAAATATATGTGTTTGTACTTTGCTTATAAGTATCACTGGGAATGAATGAATGTTGATTTAATTTGATTTTTTTATAATGAATTCTGACAATGAAATATGTGATGCAAATGATTGTATTGTGAACGAATAACTACTATTTCATTTGTGCTAAATTGAATGTATGTATAGGTTCAAGCCTGTGAAAGAGAGGGGAAGCATCAATCAAGAGAAGAACTTGTTGTGGTAACCCTTAATAAGAACCAAATTGAGCTTTCACACGCTCACTATTAATTGGTCAATTCAAGATGATAGTTTTGTAAATGGTAAGTCATCCTTTAGTCTTGTTAGTGTTCAAATAAGAAAAGATTATGATTTTGGGGAGAACATTCAAGTTAGGATTAAGTGTTTGAGTCTCTTTATATATGTGAGTTCTTTCTTATGTGTTCTTATTTAATCAATGAGATATATACATAAAATGTATATATATGTATACATATACATGTCAGGGATAAACTTATACACATGAGTAAATACATGTGTGAGTATACGTAGATAGACGTATCTACACATGCTTATGGAAGGATTACCCATATGCATGGGGATATTGAAAGGAAAAAATGAATTATATATATATAAATATATATACACTTCTTGTATATATGTTAGTCAATATGATTGCCAATGTATGCAAATGATTATGGGAGCAATGGTATATATATATATACATATATATATATACATACATACATATATATATATATATATACATATATATATATATATATGTATGTATATATATATATATATGTATGTATATATATATATATATATATATATATATATATATGTATGTATGTATGTATGTATCGACGTGATGTTAACATCCATACAGGTACATTCATAAATATATACATACACACACACACATATATCTAAATGTGTATATATATACACATGTGATATTGTTTTAACTAAAATGATAATATAAATATATATTTGAATATCGAATGATTCGTTTAATGGATTTGTAATTCAATGAGTATATATATACATGTTAGCACTTTATGCTATATATACATATATATATATATACCCAATATAAAGAATATATAGCTTTGATTATTATCAAAGCGCATAGATAATATATAAGCGCATGGATGAACATTGCATTTAGTGAATTAATAGTAATATGTGCATAGCATATGTATAATGCATGAAGTGTTAGAATAAAAGGATGCATAAAACGTAAAGGCAACGTATAAACATTTAAACATGTTGTGTAACAATAAGAAGGTAGTGCTATAAGCGTGCAAGGTTAATAAGCCAGTGATGATGTGTAAGGTATATATGCAAGATAAAGTGAAAAGGAATAAAAGCAATGATAATTCTAAGCATATAAATAACTTTGACTCAGTCTGTATAAAAGATAGGGGTACATGCCGCTTTGCTTTTACAGTGCAAACCAAAAGAGAAGTCTAGTCGCTAAACTAAATCCAACATATGAAACATGGAAATTGTCAAATAGAAGCTGAAAAAGTAAAGTCAACCTATAGGAGACATTATCCTTGCATTTATGTTCAACATTCTTTTTGTCCATTATGGATAAAACTAGTTGTGTATGTATTCTTTATGCAACGAATTCAGCTGCCACCTTTCTTCCTTACTTGCTGAGTCAAAACTTTTGAGAGAGAAGTGTCACCTTCCATAGCTTGTATGTACGATGCAGTTTCTCATAATTTTGTTTAAATACGAATGTCTTTCACCTCATTTGGGATGGTGCATATACTTGCAATCTACTATTATTTTATTGAGATGTTCTGATTTTCTGAGATTTTGAGGAATCTTGTGAGAGTATTTGTGTGAGGATTTGAGTGATATTGTGAGAGGTTGTGGAGAGCATTTGGGAAGGTATTGTGATAGTGTTTAAGCTGATTCTTGGAGGAATCCAAGCTAGGATTCCAATTATTTCAGTTGGAATTTGCATTAATAGGCATACTGATTTCTACTCTTTTATGTTTTAATGCTCTTGAGAAGATTGAGTGTCTTTGATTATCTTGTTTGGTAAAATGTATTAAGTCATTAGAATAGGGAAGGATTATATACTTCTTATGTGAAAGTTAAATTATCTTGTTGCATTCAGTTTTAATGATTTATTTTATTGAGTGTTTGTACATACTCCATATTAAGGAGTGGGTGTATTTATTAGTAATTAATACCAAGTTTTAAGATATGACTTATATAGTAGAATTTTATTTGTGAAAGAGAGAGTATGTATTTACCTTGAATTTCTTAGAATGCGTGTCATAGATAACTTGAAAGAATATAGGTTATTCCTAGGATTGAGGGTTAGACAATCCAATGAAGGAGATAGCCTATGCCTAGAATATGAATGATTATAAAATTAAGATAAGAAGGTGTGTGAAATAGATTACTCTTACTCTAAATTGGATAAAGAATACTTTGGCCAAAGTAGTGTAATTGCAACTAGTACACTATTAGTTCATTGTGTTCATTTTGTACATACTAGTCCAAGATTGTCATACACATAGTTTTGTATACCAGTTCTAGTCATGTACAACACAACACCAGCTCAGTATTGGCTAGTACTTTGAGGTTACTAGACCAATCTATTTGTCAAAGGGTAGGGCCATCTACTAAGTTTGGTGGATGTACGGGGACTGCAGTTAGTCCATGGTTGGCAGAAAAGCGCTTGAGTAATACATCTCCTTAGCAGTTGGTAGACCAAGATATGATGGGGGATTTCCTTGACCATTTGTATTTCTAGTTCCTTTGAAGCTCAGTTGATCTATGTATGTATATTTTTATTCATTTCTATGGAAGCTTGTAAATTGTGACTTGTTATTTTGAAAATGTAAAATGTGAAATAATTACTTTGGAAAGATTGTAATATTTTGTTGAAATAAAATGAGAAAGTTGGAATCTTGTTATATTAAATGTGCACTTTATCCTTATGTGAAAAGAAAAGATTTATTGAAATGTGGATGAAATTTTAGTTTATTTATTTGAGGTTAAAACATAGTAAAACTTTTTGTAGAACAATTGGCATGTTACATGTGGTATCGAAGCTATTAGGTTTAGCTCTAGAACCTATGTGCTTGCCATACTTTGCATTCAACATTGATTGAAACTAGTGTTTGGAAATTCTTGTGCTAGGATGGTACATCTTAGGTTAATTGCAAGAAAGCCAATAATTGGGAATGAGCACTACCTAAGGGACAAGAAGGAGAAAGAGTCCATTGTTCGAACAATAGAGGGTACCAAATATGATAATGGTGTTTGGCTAAGTAATACTAAGATGATCAGTCATGCTCTTTCAAGAATCATCCAAGAGAAGAGAAGGATGAAAGAGGGGGCCAACTTCAACTACTTACCTCCTGTCTCACTTGTAAATTTTGACTCCTTGTCACTTTCTAGGGAAATTCCATCGAAATGTAGTGTTAGTCCAACCTTAATATTTAGGGACCCTTGAGTCCTTCCTATGTTGAAAGTCATTATTATAGCCTCAAGTGATGAATCAGAGGGTTATGTCCCCCAAAAATATGTGTTAGATGATAAATCTGACGGTTACTATCCCTTTTGGGATAGAGATGAGCAACTAAGAGATGAGAAAGAGTATGAAGGGCATACCTCGCTAAGCTATGCATTTGAGAGTGAATCTAATGGATACTCTCCTCTTGACTATTTGAATAGTCATTCATTGTAACCAAAAGGATATTGAGATCCCTAGGAATAATGAAAAGTTATGGTTTTATATCAAATTGTTTGCAAAATCTTCAATGAAATCTCTTTCATGTGAAAATTTGTTCTTTAGGAATGTTTTCCTTATGTAAAATAAATCATGTTAGGATCTAATTAAGATGAACCTCCAAGTATAACCATTACTCGAAACAATGGTTAGGACAAGTCTAACCAATACTGGAGGGAGTCAAGAGGTTGGACAAGGTACATATAATGTTAAATCCAATTTGGACCGCATCCTAGCTATCATGGATTAAACCAAAACAAGGTTGGGAAACTTTGAACATGAAATGAGGGGAAAAGTAAGAGAGGAACAAGAGGTCCCAATCAATGAATAAGAAGAAGTTCCCAACAACGAAGATGAGGGGGAGAATTCTCATGATCACACTCAAACCCATGAACATGAAAGTGATAATTCACAATCTTGGACTAATGGAACTAGTAGGAATCATTTATCAACTAAATTATCAAGGGACATGAGGAAAATTACCCATCCTAAATTCAATGGAAGCACTAGTAGGGAAGAGGTCGAGGCTTGGTTAATCCAAATGAAAAAATAATTTGAGATTAGAAACTATTATGAGATAATGAAAGTTACATGGGGAGCCTATCAATTAACAGGAGAAGCCTCTAATTGGTGGATGAACAAGAAAATGGAACTTAGTCTTAGTTCCTTGAAGCTGATTTGCAATGAGTTTATAGAAATATTCTAGAAAAGGTGGCTACCACTAGTATAAAAACACCAATAAATGACTAAAATATTACTAAAAATTGCATATAAATGACTAGGCTTTGTCACATGACCATTAGTAGTTTATTTCTAGTCATTTATAATGCAACCAATTTTAGTCATTTATTGGTTGTTTCAAATGATTTATCAATTTGGTAGTATATTTAGTCGTTAATTTAGTCACCGATTTAGTTATTTTAATTATTATTTTTCCATCAATTGGTCATATATTTAGTCACTAATTTTTCTCAATTGGTAGTATATTTAGTCATTAATTTAGTCATTGATTTCATCATTTTAATCATTATTTTTCCATCAAATGGTCATATATTTGGTCACTAATTTTTGTCAATTGGAAGTATTTTTAGTTATTTTAATTGACCGATTTCCATTAATTGCTAGTAAATTTAGTCATTTTAGTTTTTACATTGAAGGTGTTCCCTCATTGAGATTTTCCAAACTACTTTTTCCTATCAAGATACAAGATACAAGATATAATACATTTTTATTTTTTTCATCTTTTACTGGATTACATCAAACTTGTTCTCACTTTTTTATGGTGCATGTAAGTGATTGCATTGATATAATTTCTACTTTATGCTACCTTTGTGGAGCAATTTTATGTAGATATCAATGCATATAGAACTAGAAATCAATATTACACTGGCAAAATTTTAGGCTCACTAAAAATAATCATGGATTGATGGTTTGCTATACATCACAAAGTTTGTGGAATTGGATTTATAAAAAGAACAATGTCTACTTATGGCCTTAATTTAACATGTATAAACTATGAAATGAAATAGTACATAAATTGATAAATAAATTCTTGTTGACGACAACCATGAAACTCAAATGGAGAATAAAGAAGACTTGGGAAGAAACTCAACTAGACTGGAATGTGTTGGAGACTCTACAAATGAAGAAATAGGTAATTGAATTGGTTTGTTATTGCTCTATCATTTTGATTTAAAGAGATCCCTTAGGAGATAATGGGAATAATTCAAGAGTTTGAAATTTCCCATCTTGTTCTTCATCTTCTCCTTGAACATATTTAGTTTCTAGAGAGGATGGGTTGATGGGATGAGATGTTTGCAGGAAGATTCACTCTAAGTTGCTTTATGTGTGTATATTGAAATCTTCACTAGGAGTTTCCCACATTCTATTCTTTCATTTGCATGAATTAGTTACCATATGTTTTAGAGCCATGTTCATCATAGATCCCTCTCGGTTAAAAGAATCCCACAATGCACCAGTGTTGTTGTTGGGTGATACAACTCAAAAATTATTCAATATCTATTTCTATGGAGACCCATAACATAAACCTTTGAATTCTAGATCTCTTTTTATGCCACTAGAAGATAGTTGTGTTTTAAAATAAAGACTAAATGAAGATAGACCCTGAAACAATTAAATGAAAAATAATAAGAGAGCTTTCTTACTGTCAATTTTTTTTTTTTTTAATAACCCAAAAGTTCTATGTATAGTATTTTATATAATGAATAGTCACCTTAGAGAATGACATGTTGAAGAAGGATGAATAAGTGAAGATAGGATGAGAATTCTTAGATGCAAATGGAAAATTTTAGAAGGCATGTCCACTTGTTAAAATAAAAATATGTGATACACATCAGATACTGGGGATACAAATAGCTAGACATACAACAAAAAAGTTTATGAAAAATAAATAGTGATAGAGTTAAAGCCTAAAAGTAACTAATCAAGGAACACAACTAAAATGAAACTCAAGGCTAAGTATAAATCATTAAAAAATTTGAACTCTAAATACAAAGGATGAGAGGTGTTAAAAATTAACTTTGAAAATATATTTTAAAGTGTAAAATTCCATCTAATCCAAAGGTGAATTTTGCAAGCTAGAAACCTTCCTCCTGATCATTTGCTAGCATTGAGAATTGATTTAATGCAGTTTCTTTTGGAAAGAACAAGCATTGGGCGATCAAAATTTAAAATAAACTATGATTTTTCACATCAATCATATCCAAACCTTTTTTGTCTCTTGTGGTTGGATACTAAAGTTATTATTGATGTTTTGAATTATGCCTTTTTAGAAGATGAACACTTGAAAATAAAATAGAAAAATATTTCTTCATTAAATTTACATGGAGTTAAGCCAAATAAGGAGAAAAGTAGAGCTTGCATTGCATGATTTTCCATCAAATGAAATGAAATATTCTAAAAAATAATATCCTCTAGTTCAAACATTAATCAATGCACTGACAAAGATTCTTGAAATGAACTTTTTTGGAATTGTGAATCTTCTTAATGCAAAAAGACACTACAGTAAAGTACATGAGAAGGTCTGGCCCTCAAGAAAAGATATTGATAGTTTGCTAGAGTTCATTGCATTCTATGTTTCATATAGACATGCCACTATCTTAAGGGTTATGCTAACTCACATAATTGAATACTTGGCTTCTAGTAGTGATTTTTCAATGGGAGATACTTTAGATGGTTCCAATTGAGATGTCTTAAGGTGGAAAGAAAAACTAATGTTTGCACTTTCAAAATGAGTCCTAGAGTCTGAATGGGACTTTGAGTATGCTTTGTAACTTGCTCAAAATGCAACTTTCTATTAGGTTTCAAGCCTTATATACATGCTAAAGGGATGGTATATTCTAGCACTAGATAGTTATATAAAAGATGTTGGTAAACCAATATACACCTTTTCTTTTATCAACAATATGTTAAGACAATTGGGAGATGTTGATAACTCAGCCTTGATGGGCTTACTACTCTTCACATTCAAGCTTTTGATAATGAAGATATTTTTCTTTCTTGGTGGGATTGAGGTTCTCTTGGAAGCTTGCACCAAGAACATATTCATCAAAAGATACACTACCACATCAATTGGTTCATGTACCATTAATCTAGTGATCAACCACTATATTTGACTAAGAGTAATCATTTGGAACTAAGTTTTGGTGACTCTCCTCATTAGAATTCCTTTCCAATAGCTAAAGAAGTTGCAATTGAATGGAATAACTATAGCTATCTCCATGCAATTTCTGAAGTTATGTAGGAAGTGAAGGTTTGTGGGCCTATAGGGATTTAGTTTTCTCAGAGGGATAAGGCTTCTAAAATTATTTTGCTTCCCTGGTTTCCTAAAATACATTAGGAAATTGAGTTAGTGTTGAAAGGAGGTTGTGGGGGAACACAAAAAGACTATATGTGGCATTCATCTGATAGAAGTGTTATGTCTGTAAATGTAATGGGCATGGTACATGTAGGACGACCATTTTTAGTTACCTTTTGAACCTATTATTAAGTTTACCAAGGCATCTTGACCACTTGAAGATAGGACCATGGATGTTGCTTTCCTTACTGAAGTAGCCCAAGAGATGATTTCTTCAATTGTGCAATATGTGGATAATGTGATGCCATTGGTGATTAAAGAAATAACATCAACTAAAGCAACAAATTAGTGAAATGCAACATTTTTTTTGGTGAACTATATAAAAATAGTGGATAAGGCAATGAGAAGGAATTTCCCACCTCACCATAATGACCAAGCCAAAATCCCCAAACATCGTGCAGTATTGTGGTAACTCACATTCTTCTCCCACATTCATGTGAAGAACCAAGAAATAAACCTTAAGAATAGTGCAGTGTTGTAGTTAAGAAATAAAATGACATTTTATTTCAATAAAATGTGGTAAATACTTTATGCTTAGGAAAAATTTATTGAAGTAAATTTTGTTGGAAAATCTTCCTAGAGCAAGTTGTAATGTGCAGAATCCAAGAAGGAGAGTGTTGACTTTGTCCCATATATGAAGCTCTGTCCTTCAATGCAACCAAAAATAACCCTAAAATATTTACTCCTTTATATGCAAGATGCCATCTGATAGAAAGACTCTTTTCAACTAAACAAAATTTAACTCATCTGAAGAGAATAGGAAAATAAGAAGAATTCAACAAGAATCATTGATACTTCATAGCCTGAGATGTTTGATGAGAAAAATTTCTAATACCAACCAAACAATATTTTGATGCATACCCTAATAAAAAATAAGCTAAAAAAATACCTTAAATGGATTGTTCAACATAGGCTTGAAATAGTTTTCAGTACTAGTGAATTTCTCAACCAAAATCCCAAGATTTAACTTCTATTAAATTCCATTCACATATAAAGAAATGATAAAAATATGAATAAGTGAAAATGCTTCTCAAATTTATTTGTGTGTATAGCAAGGCTCTTTTCAACTAAACAAAATTTAACTCATCTAAAGAGAATAAGACAATAAGAAGAATTCAATAAGAATAATTGATACTTTGCAACTTGAAATGTTTGATCAAAAAAATTTCTAATACCAACCAAACAATATTTGATACATACACTAATCCAAAAAATAAGCTCAACATCACTTAAATACCATCCAACAAAGCAGATAATACTTTAAAGTTACAATTTAACTAGCGTCTAACAAAGGGTACTAGAAAATAACATCCTTCCCACAATTTTTTTTGTAAACCCTAGTAAAGGTTTCCAACTTGTATTCTGTGTTATTACACTCCTTACGATCTAGATAGACCTAAGAAATGGGAAATCACTTAGCTAGTAAAATTTTAAGATGCACATATATAGCTTGGGACAAGTCCAAAGAAATAGATATACAAGTTTCTTTTTCACCAATCATCTTACCTTCATTATCTTGGAGCCATTAGGAAGGTATCTAACTCACTTGCCAGCAATATCTGCAAGATAGACAACATCTTCCAAGGTGGCCTCATGGATAGCAGTTAATGTTTGATTGCAAGGTCAAACTACAGTTGAGCCTTTCTCCAGTGGCCTCAATATTCTCCTTGTGGAAATCATAACAACATTCTATTTTTTTAGCAAGAATTGGTTACCACATATTACTGCAAAATAATAAGAGGAAGCAAGAAAAAAACATTTTAAAAAGAAAACACATAGAGAAATTTTTAAGATGTTAACCTTTCTAGTGAACTTCTTTTCTTTCTCTTGCACAAGCCTCACATGAAACTTTCAGAAAGCTTCCTCAAGTGATATGGAACATGAAAGAAAATTTCCTTATGGTTTCCAGATATCTCAACTTTTCTTGTACAAGGCCAAAAGATTTTAAATCTGACAATTAGAATCTAAGACTTCTTAAAATTTTCTTAAATATTATTATATGAGTGAAATCATCCAAATAAAACTACAATACATGCTAATAACCATCCATACGTGTAATTTATAGAGAGCTCAGTAAATATTTGAGCCATCACAAGTCACAAATAACATATGGGAATATAGCTACTAATAGAAAAATAACTTACTTGGTAGAGTTGATATACAAATCTTTGAGTTTACTCTTCAGTTCCTAATTGGTGTTCTCCAAATTAAATAGGTCATGTAGTATAGAGTGAAAGGGTAGTTACAACAACCTGAAAGAAACCTAATACATATTGCATAAAAGATAATTATGCATAACAATATTTGATTCTCACCTGATCCATAGACTCCTCAAAGTCATCAGGCTCTACACCCTTTTCCTTTAAAATTTTCCTCCTAGAAGTATACATGATTGCTAATGCTTACCTACAAAAAAACACAATAAAATTTTGGAAATCATGCACAAGTCTTGTGTTTCGAACACAAAGCTAGCAATTGAAGAGTCATGAATAGTGGTAGCAAAAAAATTGTAAGTAATAAATGTACTTTGATTAGAGTAAACATAGAGAATTGACTAGAGGCTAAACACATTATTAGTGCATTAATTTTTAAGTTTTGAAGAATATTCTATTTTAACAATTTTATTTCGTTCATCACCTCAAGATACAATGCATATCTATGTCAGTAGATTTTCCAATTCAAGAAAAATAAAGAAAATGAACTAGAATTCCTAACACACAAAATGGCCTACAACAAGCTAGATGTACAAAACGATATGTTTTAAACTATTCTAAGGCTATGAAAAAGCCATGTGGGGCACTTCTTTACTAATTCCTTATACATGATTGCTAATGCTTACCTACAAAAAAACACAATAAAATTTTGGAAATCATGCACAAGTCTTGTGTTCCGAACACAAAGCTAGCAAGTGAGGAGTCATGAATAGTGGTAGCAAAAAAATTTTAAGTAATAAATGTACTTCGATTAGAGTAAACGTAGAGAATTGACTAGAGACTAAACACATTATTAGTGCATTATTTTTAAGTTTTGAAGAATATTCTGTTTTAACCATTTTATTTCATTCATCACCTCAAGATACAATGCATATCTATGTCAGTAGATTTTCCTATTCAAGAAAAATAAAAAAAATGAACTAGAATTCCTAACACACAAAATGGCCTACAACAAGCTAGATGTACAAAACAATATGTTTTAAACTATTCTGAGGCTATGAAAAAGCCATGTGGGGCACTTCTTTACTAATTCCTTAAACATCTTGCACACAAACTTTAATCTAATTTAGATATAACAATTCTGCCACAACATACATGTGAACATGCTTATAATAGTCATTTTAGGGCATGGATAAAAAATTATCAATTGAAAATATTGATCCTTGCTTGAATTGCAGATCCTAAAGATCTTGATATTTTTAACATAGCTCAATTTTTCCATAATGATCTTGAAATCAACAAATATGAATAGCACACTTTTAGGAATCTTTGTAGAATAACTGGACCCACAGAATTATTAACTTTACAACATCAAACAATATGCACAATAATTTGTCACAGTGCAAATAGATCAAAAAATATTTGTCATGATATTAAATGCATTTTTTGCCAAGTTTCTCATTTGTAGATTTTTTGCATTATCCTTCTCTCGTACATACAACTAATTTGAACTAGATTGGATGGACATTTTGCTCTCTAAGAAATAATTTCCATGGTATTGATATAATATTGTATCATTGTAGTCCATAAAAGTATAATTTCATTCATGTTCATAAAGATGTGTAAAAAACCCTTAAACCAAGCAATTAAAATTGTGCCTTCCAAATGAAGGAGACAAGATAAAGATAAAAAAAGATATTCATGTGTATTGTTAATAATGTAGCATTTAAGGCTATAATACTAGTTCTTTCCACTACAAAATGCATTAGGTCAGACCATAACTACCTTTCCTTGCAACTAATATAGGCTACAAGACAACATAATATAATCAAACCCATTAATATAGAATTTGGTATACAATTTTAAATATGCAAGTCAAATCTCTAGATCAATTTGCTTCAATATGAAGTGATATGCATTGATCTTGTCATACTTAATAACAAAGAATAAACTTTCTTCAAGGAAGACACTTGAAGGTACAAAAAGGTGTTTCAAAAAACTCAAGGCATTAAAATATTGTGTCCAACAATAATTGTATACCTCTCAGTTTTACCCTTCAATTTTGTGATAACATTAAATCATAACTTACAAAGAGAATAAATATTAGCAATAGTCACCTAGAGACACTAGTGTACTCGTACACATATCTGGGCACCATATAAAATTAGGGCATGAATACACAACTATTTTGAAGTTCTTTGTTTTACATACTTGGGCTAGGGTTTCACACTTTTGTTTGAGAGTGCTTACTTTATTTTTAGGTTTCCTTTAGATCATATGTTGTATGAGGTCATGAAGAACAGTAATATGAAAATGATTTTGAATGATTATTTGAACATCAATGGTGTTCAAATGTTGATAGCAACCCATACCTTGAATGAACCTTCACTTCCTTGAAGGAAAGAATGCAGTCAGTTGATATTGTCATTCAAAAGGTAGAGGACTATGTCATCTTGTCAAGCTTGGGTAATCTAGGAAGCGGTGAGGAATAACCCTAGGGGTTTTATGCTATTAAAAATTATAAAATGAGTAGGTCACTGTGGCAATCATGCATGGTGCAATCCTTTAGTGCAAGGGTTTAAAGATTGATAACTCATTTTAGGGAAACCAAAGGTTCTTTGGAGATGGATCTTGTTATTTTCCAGATGATTCCAGTAGAGCATATGAAGAAATAAATTAGATGATAGGTAATAAGGTGCAAACACAATGTTTATGAGTTGTGACCTCAATTCCATATTTTTCATCATGGTGTGACCATTAAAGAATACAAAGAAAGGTGCAAGATAATGAAAACAGTGACCTCCTTACAAATAATGGACTATGAAAATGGTTGAAACATGTACTAGGGTTCTTAGACCTTCTAGTTCTAAAGACCAAATAACACACATAAAATTCCATGGGCACTGGTTATAGAGAGCATAAAATTAAATGATAGAGATATTAGTTGGATGAATATTTTATGTGGGGTATTTATAGTTTTCATGAAGTATGCATGCAAGATTAACAATGAAAAAAGAAAAAAGCAGTTATGAGGTGCAAGTGGAAACTAATGACAAAGCAAGTTCTCAAGAGAATCACTATGCAAGTAGGTTATAGTGACAAAGATTACAATGGTAATCAAATATTTAAGTTTCCAAATTTTGGGGGTAGAGATTTTGTTGTCAAAAAGGAGGAGACCATGCACATGAGGTCTATGATGGATAATAGGCCAAAATAGCATTAAGGAGGACACCTTCAAACCTTGTTCAAATATTTCTAACATTTGCATCTATTATCCCTACTTTAGGAAGCTTATGCATACATTAAATTCATGAAGAAGCAATGGGTAGAAAAACATGGTCATAATGCTATCTTTGATATAGGTACAAGTTTTTTTTTTTAAAGGTAGTGTTAATATGTTGTCACAATGTTGTGAGATTAGTAGGGTTACAATGAAAATGAGATGACAATGGAAATACAAGTTGAGAGCGGTTTTATTTCCCTATTGAAGCACAGTGAATGAAGCCAAATAATGAAGTATAGTGGCATGATTTTTGTTAGAAAACACAACCAAAATATTTTAGTAATATGAAATATATAACAAATTGTGGTCTCATTGGTATGAAGTCAACATAGGGATCATTGAGGAGTGTAGAATGATGGAACAATTAATCTAATGGGTATAGTTGTGAATACTTCTTCCAAAGAAATGAAATTTTGTCTAATCACTTCTCATTGTCAACTACCTTCAAGCCTCTCATTGTGGTCTACATTATACTTTGTTGTCCTTGATATTTGACTATCCCCAGATATTGAACCTTTACATAGTTACTAACAATACCATCCTTTGATTGTCATAAGGTTGTCAAGGAAATACCTATTCTGAGAATAGCTTCTAATGGGATATCTACCACTTCCCTTTTATCCTTATAGTGATATCTTAGTCTTGTGAAGCATTTTTTCCTTAATCATTTTTCTTTTTGAATTTTTTTTTTTTTGGATTCAAATGTGTCCATGCTTGAGTAAAGTGTTTGAAAAGATGCACAATGTGTCATGGGGTGCTATGTGGCTTTCATCTATCACCTTCATTTTGGGAGAGAGTCAAGACACATGCCGACTCGACAGAGAGTTTTCTGAAAAGCAGTCTTCACGACTCTGAGAATCCTCGCTTGCTCGGCATGTCTTCTCTTCATTGTGGATAGTTTGTGTTTTATGGAGCGATCTCTTTTGGATTTTGTCAGAGCTTACTGGGTCCTTTTCATTTTAGGAATGGAAGCTTTGAGTCAGTACCATTGGGTTACATGACTAGTCAACTAGACTTTTTCTAGGCTGTTGTCTAGGATTTAATGATTTTTTAGATAATGCTATTTGCTATAATATATAAAGAGCCTTAATTCAGTAGTTGAAAATTGATGAGAAAAAAATTTCATGACCTAATTAAAGATCTATGATTAGATCATGAGCTATCAAATGTCAACATCTGGCAGCAATTACTTCTGAAATGTGGTGGTGGTTCTCTCATTTTGCAGCTATAAATGAGAGGCAGCAATAGAAGGAAAAAGTTTTTAGTTTTGGGTATCTGCAGGATCATGATGGGCCAAAAAGTGACGCTATGATGGGTATTTGTAGGGTATGTGGCTGACAACTATTTTTTTATCCAAAATTGATGAAATGAAAAGGGTTTTTAAAGGAGTTTCTTATCTTTCCACCAATATAAATTATGCTTTACTTTGAATTTAATAAATAATTATTATTCATTTTCTATTTGAATTACGACTAAAGTCACGATTGATAGGCTGATTGAAAACATCTATAGCTTTCAAACGGTATCACATTTTTTGAATCCAAAAGATGCATCACATTCTATGCTTCACATACTATAGGATTAAAAAGGGAAAATTTGAATTTCATGAAGTTTTGACCAAGTTAAGGTGGTTAGACATACGAGTTTTTATATTTTTTAAAAGTTGTAATAAAAAAATCATAATTAATTATTTACTTAGAAAAAAATTACAAAAAAATCAGCATCACATACAGACATGAGCACTCTACTTATGTCTAAAATATTATAAAAATATATTATCATTTTATTGTGGTTAGGGTGGTCAGACAAACATGTACTTCTATTTTTTTCCCTGAAATTTAAGTACTACTACATTGAAATTTCAAATTTTCACCAAATAGATTTTATTTATTTTTAAATAAACCTAGTAGTTTAGAAACTAAATTCAATTTGCTACAGATTCTATTCTTACATATTTTTGAAATAATGTAGATAACTTATTCAAATTTTTACATCAAGTTGCCTAACTCTGATTTTTCTAAAGTTTTCACCACTTAAGGGCCTGTTTTTTCCATGATGATCCTGCACATACCCTTTTTCCAAGTTTCAGTTTCCTTCAAAAAGGAAAAAGTTTCTTTAGTTTTTTGAGGTTATAAAACTATTTTCAAAATTAGAATTTGTAAAAATACTTTTCTCTTGCATGTTATATATTTATGCTCAAACTATTATCAAATTGGCATTTGACCATTGTTTTAAAGTTCATTTTGTATTAAAAGTACAAACTATTTAGAAGAAATCTTTGAGACTGTGCATATTATGTCCTTTATCAATTTTCCTTTTTTATGCTTTTGTTCAAGATGAAGCATTGTGTTAAGTTGAATTTAGATAGCTTGAGTAGTTGATTTCTATGTTGTAGGCTTATATGGTAGAATAATAACTTGTGAAAATTCGATGTCTGTGTACTTCTCTATTTTTATGAAGGGTTATTATTTTTGTTATATTATGTTGTATGAAGAGAAAGAGTTTATGCAATTTCTAAATGTTTTTCTGTCGACCTTGGAAATCTTTATGTTTGATTGGACCTTAGAGAACACTACCTATGGGGAGATCTAAAAGACTACACTGTGCTTGTAGTTAGCCTTTGTTGCTCGTTCTCTTCCTAAAAATGAAGGGTTGTGACGTTTTGTGTCTAATATATCACTCAGGAAAGATTGGGTTTGAAATGTTGTAAAAGCTTTGGTGCATCACCATTTTTTATGTTTTATATTTTCATTTCTTTCTACCCTTTCCTCCAAAACTCGGAGAAGAGCGAACATTCTATAAAAATCTTGAAGGTACTCAGTGAGGTAAAAATTAGTCCCCAACTCGTTTAATTTCCCATTAGGTTGTCAGAGAGGCATAAGCTTTGATGATCAATAGTTATTTTTTTGGCACTCCCAATGGGACCAAAAGTTTTCTGAACACTTAATAAGAAGTCAAAAATATTTCTTGAATCAAGCCAAGGAAAGAAGCTGGAAGTTTCATTCCCAGAATCTAAATGAGAGCATCCTCAAGAGGCAATTTCTAATACTCCTAGTTACCTGATTTCGTATCTAGGAGAAAAAGAAGAGTATAGGTTTTGTATCGCCTATAAGGAGTAATGAGGAAAGAAGTGAGAGCCTAATTTCTAGAGCCTTATCTACTCTACCTAGAGGTTGAACCTTCCAAATCAGAATACCTATATACCTAATTCATAGGAATTTGTTCTACATGGCTCATATAGTTGTCCATGCTCCTAGAAATTTCTTAACCTAGGACAACAGTAGTCCACTACAACCACCTATGCCCCTAGACGTATGGCTTGCCATACCTACTAACATGTTCAAGGCTATTCCAAAAAAAATTGGAGAAGATTTCAAAACCCCCTCTGAACACCTTCAAGATATAGCATAGGTATGTATGGTACATAACATAGTAAAGGAGAATATTGCTCTTAGGTTGTTAGCCACCTCTTTCAAAGGAAAATCTAAAGATTGGTATCAATCTTTGGCCTTTAGTTCTATCAACTCTTGGGATCAACTTAGAGAGAGGATTTTCAAACACTTCTTAGAGAAGGGAGATCATTCTTCATTGCTACATCAACTAATCACCATCAAAAGAGCCCCACAAGAGGCCATGAGTAACTTCAACACTAGGTTCAACAAGACTTGACAAAGAATCCCTATGACTACCCGACCTCCAGCTGCAATGGAATTTATGTTCTACCCAAAGGCCTCCAATTTAGATATCATAGTGATGATAACCTCCATGGGATGGGATATCTTACCTAATGTGTATGAGTTGGATGTGCACATAGAAAATAGTTTGATCGACACTAGGAAGCTTCATCCATGACCTCTGATGCCTATGTTCACATCAATCTCCAGTGGTCCTTGAGAAGAAGCTACTCCAAGCACTTCTACAACACAATTGATGATAGCTACACTGTAATCCATGTACTTGTACTTTGCCACTTAGCCTGGCACATCAAGCTCTTCTTCTATAGTAGCAAACATCAGTGACATGAGGAGTCTCATGTAGACTTTCTATAATGAGTTGGTTCTCATCAAACAACAACAAGCAACACCTATAAAGTAGACCACTCAAACCTATGGTGGAAGTAGGCCATCCTATCAACAAAACACGTACCAAGGACACTTTGGGGGAGGAGGTTAACAAACGACGTTCGCGAACCAAATAGTTTTGGTCACCATGCCACTTCAAGTAGTCAAGGAAAGCTAGAGTAAAGAGATAATCCAGGGTCAACACAACTTGGTGGAAGATGAGAATGTATGGTGCTACCAATGTAGTGATAGTCATATTCCCCGAAATTGTCCAAGGGGAAATATGCAACAAAAGATAGTGGAACAAAGAAACAATGGAACACTTCTAAATGTGGATGAATATGAGTCTTTTGAAATGGAAAACACCCACTTTTGAGCACAAATGAAAGGAATTTCTTTGGAGAAAGAATTGTAGATTGTGCCCAATCAAGCGCTATTTTTTATGGATGGAGGAAGAAGACATAATATTCATAAATGAAGCTCCTATGACCAATACTCCACAACTAGAGTTAGACTACAACACAAGATTCAAAAGGAGGCTTATAGGAGAATATGTGCAACAAGATCAAACACATCCTCAGCCATGTCAACTGCCACTACAAGAAAAGTAAGCTTTGTAGGCCACAGGCTAACCTGCTCAGTAGTCACAAGCCCTGTCATTGCTAGAGAAGGATCCTAACAAGATATCGAGCCCATTCATGATGGAACACTTTCCTCCAAACACAAGAGAGATACCACCATGTAAACCTAAGGTCCAACTAGTCGAAACACTCAATGTGGTAGAACAATTGAAGAAGGCACCTGCCAATGTATCTCTATGGGGCATTATATCCATCCCTAAGCAAAAGACATTGCTTCAAGAAGAATTGAAGAACGAAGAACAAACATTGTAGACAAACGTGACTCCACCATGTGATCAAAGTGAAGATAAAGAACTCACATTAGAAACTAAAGCTCTGAAAGCCACAACTTATGTGAATAATGTAGACAATGCAAAAGAGAAAGAGGTGAGCACGACGAAGCCCACACCTTTCTTTTTAACTCTTATTGTGGGAGATAAGCTTTTGTATAATAATATGATTGATTCATTAGATAACACAATGGTCATGCCAATGCAAGTGGTTGACACTTTGAAACTTAAGTATGAGCCCCTTGAGAAGGGAACCATGCAATTGGATGGGAAGAAGGTTTTGACTGTTATTTGGATAAAAGATCTATCTCTAACCCTCTTCTTATGTCCAAGCCAAATGGTCACTCAAGAAATAGTAGTGATAGACATTCCCCTGGTTTTAAGAATGTGTCTATCAAGAGATTTCAATTCCAAGCTTGGCGGATATTTAGTGCTTGATTGGTGTCACCTAATTTTGAGAACCAAGCATCGAGCAAAGATAACAATTTTTTCTGAATCTTTGCATCCTGAACACATAGCAGACAATGTAGTCCTATGCTTTGAAGCAACACACACCTCTTTCTTGTAGCAAGAGAGATATTGTGTAGAGATGTTGGAAGATGAAGAGGACATGAGTGATCAGACTCTCGAAGAAGAGGTGATCATCAATCAATTCATTGATTCTGACCCATTCAACAACTTTCATATGACAAGACTAGGCACTTATGTGATCTTTGACGATGATCAAGTCTTTTCAAAATTAATAAAGGATCGGGAAGAATATAATGATTTGGGAAACAAACATCTATGGACCTTATATTTTGATGGCATCAAATGCAAAGCCAAATTTGGAGCAGGTGTCTGACTAGTGTCCCCAATAGATCTGGACACCCTCAAAGATTTTCATTTTTAATTCTCATGCTCAAATATTGATGTAGAATATGAGGACTTGCTCCATGGACTGACCCTTGCCAAATGAATGGGTGTAAAGAAAATGCGAGCATTTGGAGATTCAAAACTAGTGGTGAGCCAGGTCCGTGGGCAAGTGACTAAAAAAAATACAAGAATGAGATCCTACAAACATCGGATATGTGATCTGATTGAGAGTTTTGAAGCTTTCATTATGCAAGTGATTCCTCTATCTTAAAATGGTGTCGCTAATTGGATGGCTTCTATCAGTTCACAATTTGAACCAGTTGCAGATTCAACAACAAAGGAGAATGCAATACAGATCATCATCTGGCCAACAATTTTCAATAATGATCAAAACTAGAAAGTGTTTGAAGACAACATTTAGATTGTTTCATTTGTAGATAAATCAGGAGGAGCTTCTAACTATTCACATCCTAGAGCAGAATTTCCTAAAGAGTAGGCTATCCAATTAAAGGGAAACAAGCTTCCCTGAGGTTTAATCTCCTTTGAAAATCTCTTTGACTATAAAGATGCAACAAATAACAAGTAGAGGTTCAATTTTTCAAAAAAAAATTTTATAACATTTTATTTTTCCACATGTGCAAAAAAGAGAGCTTAATTTTCAGTGAAAAACCTACATTCACAAGAAATAAAAAATGAATATATAATAATAAAATTAAATTTATTTAAAATTATACTTTTTGGGAAGATTATAGTGAGGACTACATACTTACAAAAAATAAATTTTAAATGAATTCAGGTATGTGCAGGATCATCATGGAAAAAATAGGGCCTTAAGTGGCAAAATATTTAGAAAAATCAGAGTTAGGCAACTTGACGTAAAAATTTGAATAAATTATCTATATTATTTCAAAAATATGTAAGAATATAATCTGTAGAAAATTGAATGTAGTTTCTAGACTACTAGGTTTGTTTTAAAAAAAAACCTATTTGGCAAAAATTTGATATTTCAATGTAGTGGTACTTAAATTTCAGGGAAAAAATAAGAAGCAAGTGACTGTCTGACCACCCTAACCACAATAAAATGATAATATTTGTTTATAATATTTTAGATATAAGTAGAGGATTCATGTCCTGATGTGATGCATATTTTTTGGTAATTTTTTTCCCAAGTAAATAATTAATTCTG
>VDFB02271358.1:383234419-383306753 GCA_007258455.2 Sequoia sempervirens | reverse complement strand
ATTAAATGCAAGGTCCCACCATTCCCACCAAAAAAATAGAAAGAAAACATTTTTTGAAAGGGGGTTCAAATGAACCTTGGTTCGAGCGAACCCCCCTTTTCCCACCTTCTCACCCTCTTGCACCAAAAACGTCTAAATTTTTTGTGTTTCGAAGCTCGGGTTGAGGATGGAAATGGAGGAGAATTCATAGACCCAATTGGATGATGGTAGTCCTCAGAACAAGCTATCCAATTAATATAATTTTAATATGTGTTGGTTTTATTATGTATTTTCTTTTTTAGTTTTATTAAACATAGGTTTTTCACTGAAAATCAAGCTCTTTGTTCTACACATGTGGAAAAGTAGCAGATTATCAAAGAAAAATTGAAAAATGTGAGTGTACCAGATATTGAAGTCCTTGATCCAACAAAAAAAATTGAATTTCGATACATACAAAAAAAAGATGTGTTATATGGTCCACGTATGTCTAAATTGTAATTGGTTTGACTTCGAAACTTGATTAAGGAAAAAATATTCAATAAAACACTATCTAACCAATTGGAAGCACTAGATACCATAGTTACAAATCTAAATTCGAAAAATATAGAATTTTATCCTTCATGGAAAAAAGGTTTTGTGTTATATAGTGAGCATCACTCCTTAAAAATGTTGTTTATTGGGAAAAACTAGGTTTTGAAGGAGATGGAAAAATAAGTGCAATATGATTCCAAAAATTTTGAAAAAAATATATTTAGAATCTACAGACAAAATGTGGCAAATCACTAGTTTGCATCATCTTCAAATTCTTCATGGTTTAGCCGCTATAGGTTCCCAAATGTGAAGATTTAGTTATAAAAATTATTTAAGTGTCCAGTTTGGCCAAAAATTATAAACCAGTATTGTGGGATCACCTGCTACCAAATTTGTCTTGCATATTATTGGCAAATTCAGATCCGAATATATGAATTTCAAAGTGCAAGGGAGAAAATCAGACCTAGAAGTTGGAGATCAAATTGAGAGATTTTCAAAAGTACCTAATAGGACCCATTCACCTTTAGTGGTGAATGAGTCCCTATTAGGGTTTGAAGGGAAACATATTACATATTGTACAATCTTCTTTTTTAGGTTCATAGCTCCCTAGACAGGCCTTCCAAAACCCATTTTCCTTTGATGGTGAATGATTCCTTGTTAGCAATTTAGAAAATCAAGATTTGTCTAGGTGCACAACATTATCTCCTTATTTTATCAAAAAAAATTATGGTTTCATTATGTTTTGTGTTAGATTTATGCATTGCATGTATTAGACCTAGAGTTAGGTTTTATGTGTTAATCCAATTCCTTCTGCTCGAGTTGTGATTTAGCTCACCACCACGTCCTTGCATAAAGGAAGGATTGCAAGATCTGTAAATCTTGAATTAATTCACCTCTTGGGTTGATAGTTACCTCAAGGTTCTTGGATCTCATCTTTTGAATGAAACCCTAATATAAAAAAAGGGGGTTAGATATCTTCCTTTCTCCCTTTCTTCTATGTTTTAGTTAATAATTTTCATAACCTCCCATATTTTTTTGTTGCAAGATTACTTGAGGTTATGGGTTGGGCATGTGGATATTTTGGTTTATTAAAGCAATGAATAAGGCATAAGATGTTTGGATAATTCTTTTTTGAGGATCTAATGTAGTGATATATATCAATGACACATTTTAGATAAAATTTGTGGGAATATTTTGTGATTGCACATTTCTCTTGAGGAAAATATTGTGTAATAAAACAAGAACAAATGGATCATTTGATCCATAAGAAATATTGTTCAAACATTTATTCTCTTTTTTATGTCATCCATCATTATTATGGTTTCCATCTTTTCTAGTTTTTCTTTGAGATCAACTTATTTTAGCAGTTCTTCACTTTGAACCTTTTTTCCCAAAGTAGAATCCTTCTGTGAGGACAAGTCAACTTATGCATCCTTATATCACATGGCATGAGAAGTAGCGACACTTAAACTTGAAGATAGGATATTTCCTTGGTTTGATGGCTTATTTGTAGGATTGGATTAAGTATCAATGTTTACAATCATAGTGAGAGAACCAACCCAAGCATGCAAATCATCTATGAGGTCATACTCTCTCTGAATTTTTTCTCTTTCTAATTTTTCCATGAATTCATCATACTTAGGACCCATCCAATTTCTCTTATTTCTTAGATATTTAATATCCATCATAGTTCTTTGAGCATTACTACCTAATAGAGGTGTGGTCAAAGTAATTTCCTCACTATTTATAAAAGTATTGACAAGGGGTTTCATAGACTTACTTGTGTCTCTATCTTACCATGTTTATCTATGAGCTAGGAGCTCACTACCTAACTTTCTTTCAAGGTCTATGTGGAATACAAATCTTCTTCTATCAATTTTTTATGATGAACCTTTTTCCTTATGAATTATATTTCACCAACAAGGAGATCACAAAGTTGCCACCCATGAATGGAAATAAAGATTTAACAACTTTTTGCAAAATTTTTGAGTTATGTAAACACACCTAATTGTATTTAAAGTTTGTACACAATTTATCTTGCTATTTAGAAGCTCAATTTTAAGATATTAACTCACATACAAAGATGTGTTAGAATTTTCAAAACAATTTAACTTACTATTTAAAAGCTCAACTTTAATATCTTAATCTACCTGCAAAGATGTGTCAAAATTTTCAAGACAATTTAACTTACTATTTAAACGTTCAAAGAATATCAAATTAAGGTATGGTTGTTGAGTCCTCTTCCCTAATTATGAAATTATTTATTTCAAGATAATTAATTCAAGAATGGTGATAACATTTACCTATACATCAAGATGTACATTTGATCATATCTATTAATTAAAAATTAAAAACACGTTATATTGTTAATGTGATGAAATAGGTAGTACATGATGACTCATATCCTTGACTGGAGACTTGGAGATGTGTAAAAGTCTTTCCCTCGTCAAGTCAATCCACTAATTTCATATACTATGGAGTATGGACCATGTCTTACGTACGATGAAAGCTAGCCTAGTACTAAAGGTAATTTAGCAGTCTTTAATAAGGATAAAGATCTGAGAATATTAACGACGAAGTACTACCATCTGGTCGAAAGATCCAATTGGACAAACCAATATTGTCTATGTAATATTCCATTGCCGAAAACAGCCTTTTTCTTTGTAGAATTATTGATGACTTGCGTATCACGAAAGAAATTTTTTTCTCTAGACAGAAAAACACGGAAACGATAGCATATCTCCACCGAACGTAGCATAAATCTAGGAAAACAATTACGGGTGTGCAAGATTTGCAAGATTTCCAATACATCAACAGTCCTCAATACATGATACTATTGCAGCAAAGCGAAAAATAAGCCAAAAACTATGTTCCCTATGTTAGTAGAAACTCGACATAAATAAGTGGCAGGGAAACAGCAGGGAAAAACATGAGTACGTTAGTGGGTGTAAGAATGTCCTTTTAAACTCTAATAGTAGATCAACATCTACCCAAAGCTTGTGGAAAACTTTGTTTCAGACTAAATTAAAAAATGATGGGGTCTACTCGGGATTTGGTCCAAAATCGAGGAAAGCGTCTGAGATGTCTGTCAAAGACTTATCCTAAGTCTTCGTCGTGGCATCAATGGAAAATAGTGCATCTGCCTGAGTCAAGGGATGAGGTTGACTGTGGGCCAAATCAGATGTGATACAAACCTATTCCGGACCTGCAATAAGTGGAGAGAGCATAGTTACGAGAAATCCATTATATCATGCCTCAACAAAAGATGCACTGCCAATGGCTTCTGCTCTGTTGTGTGGTGTAATGGAAAGCAACCACAGAGATAATCGGCTGCATATGGAGGAAATCACAAAATCCATGATGGTCGACAAGGAAAACACTGCTCAGCTTCTTTCTCATGTACTTCCTCAAGGTGAATATGCCGTCTGTACCTTATTTTTTTGGCTGCATAGAAATTGTTGTTTGTATTTGGCTAGCTATTTGTCGATGAGTATAATAATTTCGTTTTATTAGTCTTGTGATGTTTCATATGAGGAAAGAAATGCTGTGAAAAAATTACACATGTTGAGTAATAGGTTTCGAAAAGGAAAAGAATTTGGATGTTCTAGGCCTCGCATGGAAGATCAATTTAAACTTGTAAATAAATATGGTTTGATTGAGAAATGCAGCGAATGACGTACTGATGCTTGTGGTTGTTTCATGGCGTCCAGAAGAAAAGACTGTTATGAAAAGGCACGAGAGAAACCATTCAGAAAAAGAAAAATTAAACAGAAAAGATGGGAAGCTTCCCGTAACTGTGGAAAGAAACTCCGATTTCAAGAAACAGTGGAGAAAGAGTGAGTACAGAGGAGTAAGGCAAAGACCCAGCGGCAAATGGGTCGCGGAGATTCGTGATCCAAAGAAAGCAGCTCGAGTTTGGCTGGGAACATTCGCAATAGAAGAAGATGCAGCCAAAGCCTACGACGACGCTGCTATAAAGATCAGAGGAGCAAAGGCCAAACTCAACGTCCCGCAAAGCGCTTGCCTCGATCAAGGTAGTAACAATAACAATATATCTGTTTCTCTCAATATCTTTGACAAAAATGTCGTCAGTGCTAGGACCGAGCCGCTTCTGGCTGCAACCTCAATTGAGTCCCCATTCATATATTCTTCACCAGAATTCCCTGAATTCTTTCATCAGAATACCAAACTTTCATACAATCGAGGAACTGACCTGCAGACCGGTAATAGCTTTCCCTGTAATGCAATTCAGGGCCATTCTGCATTTACTCAGGAACAACAAGACCAGTTTGGTGTACCGTCCATCCAAATCCAATCTAGCTCAATTCATGAGCAATTTATTGGGATGCCTACTTCAAATCTATCAGACTACAGTAGATATTCATATGAGCCACAGGAACAGATTCTTCTTAGGCAGCGTTTAGCTCAGCCAGTTAGTAGTGTTGGACAGCAAGAGTTGCAGAATTATGGAGAAAGTTTCATTGATGAGACATCGGGTAACCCAGCTTCTGCTCAAGCCCAGTCATATCCTGCAATAAATCTCTAAGCTCTTTCTCCATATCACTGGTTTGCGATTATCCTTTACAAGAAGTATAAAGGGACAGTAATAAATTATTATTATGATAGGCTAAAGAATCATATTGCTAGAGGCAAGGTGAAATAGTTTTTATTGCGAGGTGAGAGGGGTAAGGTTAATGCGAGGCTATTATAGTAATACACTATATTAACTCATAGTCCACTTAATTATGTACCATCCCTTCAGTAAATAGAGCATAATATATATATATATATCTAATGTAATAAATTGTTTTTCCAAATTTAATGATAAATGGTTGGGAACTGTTTGTTTGTTATATATAGGGACGTTTTGGTGACACTAGTTTGGTGTGGATGAATGTGGGATGAGACAACAGGCAGTTAACAATGAAATCATTTCTTTGAGGATAGAATAGAACATTTGAAGTGTGATTGTAGAGTGTTCCTTGTTTTCTTCTGAAACCTTTCTTTGGTGCAAATGTGGAATGACAAATATGTGTCTTTTGGAATCAATTCATTTGCTCTGGTTTTATCTGTTATTCTTGGAGTCTAATCTTGTGCCACTCATGACCATATATGTTTGGTGATTATCTGTATATGCCAGCATGGTGGTTCTATGGATGCTTTTCATAAATGTCATGTGACGATTGGGACCTTTCATGGTCATAAGAACAGTTTATTTTATTCAGTGAAATTTGCCAAAAATAATTTGGTTGGATTGTTTGCTACTTTGGGATAGGATAATGTTCCACAGAAAAAAATAGTACAAATTGTATTCATCAAAATATAATCCAAGAAAGTATTCATCTAATAATCCTAGAGCATTGAAATGACAATCAATAGAAAAAGTCATTGTTTTAGTGCATTAAAATGAGCAATAAATTTGCACTCTAGATGTTCATCTACTATCTTGAATCTTGTTGTTATCAAAAGGTTAATTGAGGCACAATTCCCCTCATGGTTTTGGTCATACAACAACTAGGCAAAGAAATTCATTAATACTACATATAGTAAATTTTTACTATATTTTCCCTTGGATAAAAGTAGAATTTTGAAGGGGTCCAAACTATATATAGAAATTTAAGATATAAATGCTAGAGGTTACATTCATGACAAGAACACAACACCCCATCAAGAGATAAATGAAAAAAGTTGAAATCAACATCAAGAAACTAGTTAGTTGCAAACTAATACAACAATTAAAATAACCCCTATATGCTTATAATTGAGTTGAGGAGAGATGCTTGAAGGGGTTAACTATATTTCATTTCTCCATTTATAAATTCTAGGTGGTTCTCCATCATTTCATCAACCAATTCCATAATTGTGCTCTCCTACTTTATATAGCTCCTACTTCTTTGACCTGAGCCCTCTTTGTGGTCACACTTCTTACTTTTTAATATATTCTCTTAAAACATTGTCATGTTATCTATTGATATTTTAATAGTGGTCATAGACTAGTCCAAATATATGCACTAACCTTGTGTATGGGTCAAAATTGGTGAGATAAACACATTTATCATGCGAGGATTGTGATTGGATAGGTCACTCTTACTCACACGGTATAAGCTAATGAAATGGGGGAGTATATAAAGGATCACCTTATTTTTAAGGAAGTAGTGTCCTAATTGTGGAAAAAATATTTATTCATAGGGAAGTGATAGTGTTTGTTCAATTAATCCCTTCTTAAGGAAGGATTGTTTGAAAATAGATATGGGTGTTGAATTTTGGTGTGGTGGTGGCAACATGGGAAATAATTTAGAAAATAATTAGAGAGGTGTGTTGCTTTTTATTCTTGTATGGAAGTTTTTTTTTTTTTCCTCGTATTTCATTGAGTTTTTTATGAACATTATTAGGGAAAATTTTTAAGTAATAGTTTTCTATTTCAAATTACTCTTCTAGTAGAGCTTACCCTAAGGCTTGTTGTATGTAATTTTATTGCTAGACCTATTTTAGGATACAAAACATCTCATGGATTTTTTCTTGATTGATGATCAAATGTTAGCTCTTCTTCTCATAGCTTTCTTAAACTGGTATTCACTTCTTCACTATCCCTAGGACATTTAAGCCTAATATGCTTGGTCTAAGATAGAGAACAAAGATGAGAAAATAACTACTTGGATCATTAAACTAATATGTAGCTTAATTTTTTTCTTCTAATTAAATAACTACTTGGATCATTAAGCTAATATCTAGCTTAATTTTTTCTTCTAATTGTTTGATTGCTTCAATTTTGATTCAATGACTTAGTATGCTTGTTTTCCATTTTATTTATGGTCTTTTTTAATCTATGTTGTGATCCTTGTGGTTGTTCAATAATCTAGAAGCAAATACAAGTTGCATTTTTTTAATTTGAATGGATTTTAATACTAATAAAATAAATAATTATGATTAAGTGTTAGGTAAAGACTGTAAAATATTAATGCAATTTTATCTAGTGTTCATGTACTTCCTAATAAATGAGATTAAAACAAATTAATTTTAACTATTAAAGCTTTCTTAATGACTATTATTTTTTATTCTTTTCCTTGATTTTTTTTTGATGATGCATGCAAAATACAATGATTTATATTAAGTGTGCAAGTGCAAAACTCAATAACTACTTTTGTTTTCTTTGAATTCTTTGAGTTTTAATCTAATTTAATGAAGTTGTCAGATTTAAGTATGAGTTTCTCTAGTTTAGTTTACTATTAAAAGGTTTGGTACAAATCCTTGGTTTTGAAAATATTCATGTGCTATAAAACTAATTCATGGAATAAATTAAGCTAATTTAACACAATAAAACTTAACTAATATACTATATCATTAAATCCATAAAAAAGTATAAAATTATAAATCTTGAGAAATATGAGGTACTATTTAACTATTATAGTTTGTGTTTAGTATAAAACAAACTATTTTAATATTACAAAAATAAACTATTTTTATTTTTAAAAAACAATTAAATCCCACACATGAATCATATTCTCTCAAATATTGAAGATGACTGTGGTTGGCATTTTCTTCCTCAATAGCCAATATTTTGTAATTCATTCCCCTCTCTTATCCTTGGATAGATTCTTAGATGTAAAATCAAGATAAAAAAATTGATAGAGAAAATAGACAATAGTAGTATATATAGTGATTCAAGAGCTTGAAATCTTTGTGAATGGAAAGTGAAGAATATTAGAGACTTGAGTAGACTACATGTGTTATGTATGAGCATGGACCCTTGGAAAATTATCTAGAGTTGATGCTCAAATGTATTGATATCTATATGGAGTGGTAAGAGTAATAAAATTAAATATTATAAGAAAAGGGAGTATAAAAAGATGTTGAATGAACAATTATACTCAATAATATATAATTTAACAAGCCTAAGAATAACTAAAACTAAACTCTACTTGAGTAATGATCCAAAATTAGATGCAAAATTTTCAAAATTTAGACTGACAAGCCAAAAATAATGGAATTACCTATTTTAACAATACCAAATTACCTAGGCTATTTTTAGATGGCTTGGGTGACTTACAAGTTGCTTATGTGATCTAATACTAAATATGTGATTTTGAGACTTAAGAACTTGAAAAAGAGATTTTACCAAACAAGAGGACATTTGAGTAGAGCGCATGGTCTAAACAAGGAAAGATAAAGGGAGGGTCCTAAAATTTGGACATTTCCATCAAGGTTGGAAAGTATCATGTGTTGTACCATTGAATTATCATTATATGACCTTTAATTCCTATAAAATTGTAGGCACTTACATATTTAACCCTACAAATAAGGTAGTTTACATGGAAGGTAAGTTTCATGACTAATTTATAAAACCAATAAGAGTTCTCAAAATTAATGTTTGGTAATGAAAATGATCTTTGGTGTGAAAAAAATGTTTACTAATATATGAAGAGAAAAAATGCACAAATACCAAATATATTATTATTTTTATGAAAAAATCATACATACATAAAATTCTAAATACATGTAATAGACATATAACATACAAACTACTATAACCACAATGCATCCATTTTAAGAGAAAAATCCCACACTTCAAAGCATGAAATAGATTGTATGACAATAACAATATAGAAACATACACTTTTAGATGCATGCCCTTATAGGAGTATCAGTAGTGTTAAATCCTAGAGTAATTTTGACAACATAATGATACATTTGTAATACAAGTCTATAAAAAATCTATCCAAGAACCACAATAAATAGAAAAGAAACAAATAAGAAATGATCCAATAGATTTTAAACATCATGAGACAATATTCAAAATATATAGTTCTAAAACCTCATGAACAAAATGTTAATGCTACATACCAAGTTTGAATTCTAAGCTATATGTAGAATATTCCTTAAAACTATCGTAACTTGTCATAACCTATCATATTCAATATTTTAATTTAGGTTCCACAATTTTTTTATGTTCACCTACTCAAAGATGATTAAGTTATCCATCATATGACTATCATAGTAATATTCAATATTCTGATGTCACCCCCTTCATCACACTTTGATGCATTATAAAATTTATCATAAATAATTCTAACATCTTATCATTTTATAAGAAGTTCTTAACACCAAAATCTTGTCATTTTCTAAGATTCTCTTACACATAAATTATAATAGATGATCTTATAAATCCCTACATAAAATCTAAAATGGATAATACATGATAATGAGTACCACCTCAAAGTGATATGGTCTACCTCTGATGCAAGGAAAAATAATAAATAAATAATAAACATGTAATATTGGAAATGAAAGAATGAAAAAATTAAATTGGGAACTGTTAGTAAGAAAACTAGGGAACACCAACCGATGTTCTAAGCCCCAAGTATTTTTTGAGTGTTGTAGTTTATACATCGAACTTGGTCATATAAAGGGAGCAATGGTTTGATTGAAACAAAATATCAACTAGTTAATCATATATAATAGAATATCACATAATGCAATGTAGATAGAATTCTAGTATTAATATATTATTATTATCAATTGAGTACCTTCATATATCCTTATATCTCCTTTTTGTATCTTATATCATATATATTCCCCTATACTCGATATATATTCTTTTGTATGATCTTACTTTCTTTCATTCTTATCTCTATTACATCTATATTATCTCACTCTATTATACATATTGTGGATTAAATCCATGCTTTTGAGGTGTATGTGCCTTGGAACCTAGTTGGACATGGTTGTAAGTTGGCCATACAAATTTGGCCCCTTCTTTACTTCATGGCAATGGTAGTTGGAAAAATTTTCATTATGTAGTTCACCCACTATAGACACATGGTTCCCTCATTCTCACCAACTATAAAATAGCGCTTTGTTATCCTTTGGGACAATGGCATGACACCATGTCGTGTCACCAACAATGTCAGTGTGATAAGGGTAGGAAGATTCAAAGAGTGGACCCCATCTTCCATGTGGCACACCACATGCTTTGAAGTGTGAAAGAGTTCCCTTTGAGGGAAAAAGGTGTGCCATTGGTCAAAGCTTCCATGACAGTCCAAATGAAGCATGCATCAACATTTTAAGGGGCCACTAAGAATTAAGGTAACACCAATTCTTGGGATATGTTGATCACTTAAATACGTGCACACTGAAACATTTCAAAGATCTAATTTTGTTGCCAATTTTTCATGATGCAAACACTTGGGAGACTCCAAGTGACTTAGGAGGTCAATTTTTCTTGGCCTTGAGATTCTAAGCCATGTAGAGAAGTAGTGCCTATTTATTCTAGGATGTTCTCATTATTAGGTGTTTTGTTGGTTCTATTCATTCAAATCTGACTTCAACTTTGTTGGAATTTTAATTTGCACCTCTAGAATGTGGATTAGAAATAGACAGCTATTCATAGGTGAATTTCTCTTCAAATTAGGAGAATCTCCCTCTTTGCTGATGTTGCTAAAAAGAAAGTAAGCTAAAACTAGTTTTCCTATCTTTTTGTTCAGCTAAGACCACAAAGTTTATAAAACTCAAGCATCATAGCTGAGATTTTCTATTTTAGAACTTCAACTATGACTAGCCTACTCCAAAGACGTTTCTAACTTCTCAACTAAATGAAGAAAAAGAGAGTTAGAAATGGACAAGAAAGGATTATCTGAAAAAAAATACTTAAATAAACTCTTTTTCAACACACATCTACTCACTTTCAATGCACACTGAAATTAAGATCATATAAGCATAAAACAATAAACATAGAACTGAGACTTTATATCAAGGCAACAAAGTAGGCACAAGACTTCATTTCCTCAAATTTCAAGAACAAGAGATTACACTTCTAGGACAATAGGATTGTAGCAAAATAGGCTTATAGTTTAGCCATCAAACCATAATACATTGACACAAAACACATTCACTGAACAATACTTGATGGTTTAAGACCTTCTTCTTCTCCTCTTACCTGTTCTCACCAGCAATTTGTTGATGACACCATTCTTATGGGAAGATCTACGGTGATTGAAGCTAAGACTTTTAAAAAAAATTGAATCTTTATGAATCTGCTTCTGGGCAAGTTGTCAATAGGCTAAGAGTTCAATTTTTTTCATCAATACTCCAGAGTATAGACAAGTCAAACTTGCCTGAATTCTTGGATGTCGTGTTGAGTCTCTTCCGTCAACCTATCTTGGCTTACCTCTTTGTTCTAAACCTTCAAACTTGTTCTAGATTTCTTTGGTTGAAAAATTTAATAAGAATTTATCGGGTTGGAAAGGAGCTCTTCTAAGTCAAGCTGGAAAAATCCAGCTCCTTAAGGCTTCTCTGCAAAATCTTCCTACTTATGCTCTCAATATATTTAAAATTCCTGCTAAATATGCTGAGGCTATTGAAAAAATTCAGAAAAGGTTTCTATGGTCCGGAGTGGAGGATAAGAAGAGAATGCCACTTGTTGGATGGGATCTGGTCTATAGACCCAAATCAAGGGGGGGCCTGGGTTTAAGAAAAATTAAAGTTTTGAATATGTCCCTTCTTGCTAAACAGCTTTGGAGAACTCTTACTTTAAATGGAGAATGGCGTGATACCTTAAAAGCTAAATATTTTAATAACTATGAGTCTTTAAATGAAATTATAAACTCTTCTTCTTTACCTTGTGGGTCTGTCTGTTGGAATGATATGGGTAGAGGAAGAAAGCTTTTGGAAATGGGAATTGGATGGCTGATTGGAAATGGAAATTTTGTCAGATTTTGGGAAGACAGATGGCTTTTTAAAGATCCTTTAATTAGAATAGAGAAATTTAGTAAATGGATGAATGATTGTAAAAAGGAATTTGGAGTCTTGGTTAAAGATTATTGGAGGAATGGAGATTGGGTTGATTTGAAGACCATCAGTCAGGATCTTGGCCCTGTTCAGTCGGCTTTCAGAGCCCTTAGACCAGTTCAACACCAAGTGGAGGATCTTGCTATCTGGTTAGACAACCCGTCTGGTATTTTTTCAGTTGCCTCTGCCACTTCTATGTTGGATAGTCCGATGGGGCATCCTCCCTTCTGGGCTAAGGCGTGGATTAATCACCTGACTCCAAAAATCAATATTTTCTACTGGATAATGCTACAGAATAAGATCCTCACTTTGGACAATCTTGGAAAAAGAGGAATTCAATTACCAAACAGATGTTATATGTGCAGGAATGAAGTCGAGACTGTTAATCATCTTTTTCTTCATTGCCCTTTTGTGTCGAATATTTGGGATAAATTACTGGGGCTTCTTGAGTTTGTGTGGGTTTTCCCTGCTTCTGTCAAAGATTTCTTCATTCAATGGAAAGCTCCTTCAAAAAATCCTTTTGTGAGAAAGCTATGGTCTTTTATTCTTCCTTTTGTGTCTTGGAATATCTGGAAGGAAAGGAACAATAGAGTGTTTAGGGATAAAGAGATGTCGAAAGGGGATCTTGTATGCTAAAATTGTAAGGGCTATAAAGGAAATTTTATCTTTAATTCCTGGAAAAATGTTTGAGAAAGCTTTCTGGTCTCCCTTTGATGTTGCTATGGCCGAAAAGTGGAATTCAAAATTAGTTGGGTCAAAAATCCTCAAACCTGGAGTGTGTGGGAGAGATAATGCTATTTGGTCTATGCCGCCTTTGGGCTGGGTGAAAGCCAACTTTGATGGTGCGGCTAAAAGGTAACCCTGGGAAAGCTGGCAGTGGGTGTGTTTTAAGGGACAACATAGGGGCTTTTATTGCGGCTTTTGCTGTGGACATCGGAATTCAAACTAATCATGTTGCGGAAGCTGTTGGGGCTTTTCATGCGGTTAGCCTAGCCCTCAAGATCAACACGAAATATCTTTGGTTGGAGGGCGATTCATTGAATATAATAAATTGTATTCTTGGGCTTACCCCCCCTCATGGACCATCAAAAAATGGATCGAAGACACAAAAACTTTATTAAGTAAATTTGATAAAGTGAAAGTGTCCCACGCCTATAGAGAAGCCAATAAGGTGGCAAATTTCTTCGCCAATGAAGGGGTTAAGAAGGGTGGGGAAAACACGTGGAGGAAGAATGACAACATCCATCCTGAAGTGAAAGCGCTAATTTATTATGATTCAGTGCATGGAAGAGAAGGCAATCTTAGTCATGATGAAACGGATAAAGATCAGGTACATTGATTTCATTAGATTTGATGGGACCGACGTCACTTTCTTTTTTGAGAAGAGTCTGCGGCTCGCTTTCTGGGTGTTCGACAGAAATTACCTAAACGGGACCCAGAGCAACTGTTTAGTGTTGTTTTACAATGAGCTGACTATGGGTGGAGAAAGAAAACGTGTGGAGCCGAGCAATTTCCAGGAGCACAGAAAGAATGCTAAAGCATGGGAAAGAATTGAAAAGGGAGGTTTAGTCCCATATCTGGAAAAGCTCCATGGTACGGACAAGGGGATGCTGGACTATTTTGTTAAAAATTGGAAAAATGGAGAAATCGTGTTGTTTGGTAGGAATGTTAAGCTGAGTGAGGACTTAATTGGTGAAATAACAGGTCTTTCGACTAAAGGTGTTAAATTCTACCAAGACCGACGATTCTTTGATGAAGCGGTCATTAAATTTCCCAAAAAAGATAAGGAGAAAGCGAAGATGGTTAAGGTTGCTAATAGCTACTTTGATGTGGAGTCCATCAAATCTATTTGGATGAAAGTTTTAAGGGTTATTATGGAATATATTATGGTTGACAGGCGCTTTACTAGAGTCTGTGGTTACCACTTTTCCATTATGAATCATTTCCAACATAAGGTTCGTATATCTTTGCCTTTTTACTTATTTTCTTCTTTGAAAAATTGCCTCGATGATGTGGAAAGAAACCCTAGGAGGAATGCTATTATTCACCCTGGTCTTGTTAGGCTCATTTTTGAGTATTTTCAAAATTTACCTGCTTTGCCTAAAACTGTTGAAATTGAAGAGTTGGATGATGAGGAGACAGAAAGTAGTAGGGAGATCGAACCTCGAGTCCCCCCAGCTTGTGTTCTTGTTTGTCCTGATACCTTTGCTCCCCAGTCCTTGTCTTGTCGAAAAACTCTTAAGGATTCTGCCCCGCTGTCTTGTCCTAAACGGCAACCGCTGCATGAGTGCCCTAGTCCGGGTTTTGCCTCACCACCCTGTCTTAACCCCCAGTCGTCTCCTGGTTGCCCTACTTCGGGTTTGTCCCCTGGTTTTAAAGGTAACCCTGTTATGAAACTTGTTTTGTACTCTGGAAATTCTATGGAAATCCTCTCTGAGAAGCCCATGGTCAGTAAGGAATCGAACCCTAGTGCCCCTGCTTCTGAAAAATTTGGGAATGATCATTTTGAGTCCCCTATTCAGGATGAAATTAATTCTTCCCTAAATAAGCTTAAGCATAAGGATTTGGTTAGTATAGTGGAAAAAAGTACAAATGGCCTTTTTACCGTCCTCAAATGGACCCAGAAAGAAGTCTGTGATTTGAAAGGCCGTGTTACTGATCTCAGCAACAAGGTTATGGATTTGGAGCAGAAGATCAGTTGGAATAGTAGAGATAATGATGAACAGGAAACTCCATTACCGAGGAAAAGACAACAATTACAGGAGGATAGATTGGCTAGTATCGAGTGTAACATGTCCAAGATTGAACAAAACATTAGGGCCACTGTTGCAAACAATCACAAAATTGCTAGGCATAACACCATCATCATAAATGCAATGGTGGAAAAGCTTGAAAAAAACCAAAAGGGTTCGCTGGTTGTAGATTTGGATGTGGACAGGGGAGGCAGTAGATCGGCTGGTGAAGGGATTTCGACTCGTACCAGGGCAAACATACGGTTCAAATTCTCAAACAGGGGTTCAAATTCTCAAACAGGGGTTACAGGACATGTAGAATGTTGAAAAGGAAGCTGAGGAATTACTGAACACCTTAGAGTAACATGGTGTTTTGATTGCTGGTTTTTTGGGCGGTCCTTTTTTCGGCCCTGTTGTCTTTTGGTGCTGTCATTTCCTTTTTGGGACAACTGTCTGGCTATTTGTACCCCAACTTCTTCACATACGGTTCAAATTCTCAAACAGGGGTTATAGGACATGTAGAATGTTGAAAAGGAAGCTGAGGAATTACTGAACACCTTAGAGTAACATGGTGTTTTGATTGCTGGTTTTTTGGGCGGTCCTTTTTTCGGCCCTGTTGTCTTTTGGTGCTGTCGTTTCCTTTTTGGGACAACTGTCTGGCTGTTTGTACTTTTTCTGTTTATCTCTTGTTGTTTAAACTTCGTGGTTTCAGGTCCCTGTAAAACCTATTTTTTCCTTTTCAAAAACATACTTTAAAACGTTCCTATAAACGTACCAATAGCCGCGGGCAAAGCAGCAAAAAAAAAGGGTGAATGGCAAACTTAAAAAACTTAGTAAAAAATTTTATTGGGCACTAGAACCTAAAAATTCTGACATTTACGGCCTCCTGCAGCACACAATTCTGACATTTACCACCTCTTGCAGCACACGGCCGGTTGGTGCACGGACGGTCAGAGTAAAGCATGGCATGGACTTCAGATGGATGGTAGAAATTGTTGCCTCTATAGCCTTTGCCATCCCCATCTCACACACTGGACAGAACACATGCACGGAAAGACTGACGGGTGGATGGTAACGGAGATAGCAACGGACGGCGGTTTCAAATAGACGGATGGTGGTCCCAAGAGTTTTTAAAAAGAGCGATAAATTTTAAAGCGGGATATTTGAATTTTGAAATGGTTGTATATGCCATAGATGCATTCAGAAACACATTTTGGTTGCAAGCTCAGAGGAATATGGCGGATCTATGAAACCACATTGCCAACCGCTCCATCGTCTTCAGCAACACTGTAAGTTACTTCTATCATACTTATTAACATACTTTGTGATGCAGGGGTATTTTGTATTCTTTATGTCATTTTTTGTTTCTGTTTGGTTGATGTTTGTTTGTTAATGTTCTTTTACATTGTATTGTTGATCGTTTTGTTGGTTGGGAAACTTTTTTAAAGTTAGATCGAACCTTTTAAGGAAAGAGTTGGGTGGACGGTAGGAGTACAGACCGAGCCTTTGAAGGGGAGAGTTCGGTGGATGGTTGGACAAGGGAGCGGTGGTCTGTAAGGGACTATCGTGGGAAAAGGAAAAGGAACAGTTCGTTTTGCTTGAGGCTGAAAAAAGCGTGAAATGAATTTCTTGTTCTTTTTTTCCCATTGTGCAACTTTTCTGATTGAGATATTTTATGTTGGAAAAAATGGAAGGTTCTTCTCATTTGATCGACATCTTGGAGGCGTTTTTGTGTGTAAAGAAGCTATTTAGCAGTGCCATTCATGCCAAGCAAGGCATCCTCTTTGGCCGCTGGTTATGAACTTTCCAGCTCCTCAATCTGGGATGGCTTGGAAGCATTCCATAGATGTTGGAACTGGAGTTATTGATGCAGATTGTCGTGGGCTAGTTGTTCTGATTCTCTACAATCATTCTCCTAAGTGTAAATGCAAGCCATTTGGATTTCTACTGTCTCTCCTTTTTGCTTTGACTGAAATGGTGATTTCACTTGTGGGTGTTATATGGATGCTTGGGTATGTATCTCAACCTGTTTTTTCTTTTGTTGCCTACTGCCTGGATGGCTTCTCACAATGGTATTCTAAACAGAAAAAACTGGTTTTCACGTCTTTTTTTAAGAATACGCTATTGCAAAAGAATTTGGTTGTGTTGCATTATGTGTGCTAACACATTTTCTCTTTTACTATGAAGACATGGACAGTGATTTATTTTTTTATTGTTTTTGAATAAGATAAATGGAATGAAATCTTTGTAACAATGGCTTATTTGCAATAGACTCTACATTACTACATGTGGGAATATTGCAATGTTGAATATAAGATTATCAAGTTCCATTTAAAGCTCCTTAAGTGTATTCTCATGAGAATTTTACTGTTTGTTAATGTTGGTTTTTCGGTCATTGATGTTGCTGCAGGATTCTCGTGAGTTTGTCATGTTCTTGTTGTGTTTGTTAAATTCATTATAGAATTTGGGTTGGAGTTAATCAAAACCCTTTTTTATGTCATAGATTGGTTCATCCTCAAAGTTCCATGTTGATGGGAAGCCCTTGGGAGTCTTGTTCTCTAAGATTTGTTGATTAAGGCTCCTGTTTCTTACTAGTGAGCACAGTATTAATCCAGTTGATTTCAAGAAATCTCTTCAAGTCTATACCATTGGTTATGTATGTTTGATTTATTCAAGCCAGTCAATCACACAACACATCAAATCTATACGGAAGATATTGTCATAAGATTGGTTATATGCCCATGTATTTAAGGCATCTATATTCACTGTCTTCTGAATCCAAAGTTATTTACTAGTCTCTATTACAAGTTCATACTCCATGAAGCCTTACACACTTGGTCCTCAATCTCATGAGTTCAAACTAATGTTTGAAATTTAATATTATTGAAACTTTTCTCCAATTATTGGCTGCAATATATGCATCTTCTATTCTAGCTATAACAAATGCCAAAATGACAATATTCATATTTATTCTATCCTTTTGGTATTGTGTGTCTTTTATTGGTGTAGAGAGTAGACTTATAAATAGAAGGTGAGTAGCATGACTAGAGAAGATACTTCATAAAGTGATCTATATGACTAGAGGAGATGTCATATACTTCAAATTTGAAAGTTTATGGTTACAATTATGAAACTTTCTCTCGAAGCCTTTTATTCAGCTATATAAACTTGATGTGGATTTTGGATGTCTTAGCAGGTCGGCACTCCAATTTGGATAGAGGGAGCAGACTTCACACTTCAAATCATTCATAATTTAAAGAAATCTTTGCTTGATATTTGAGAGGAAAATGAGAACTTTGAAAATGTTAAGCGCTTAGGAAGAGTAGTTGCTATTGTAACTATTACAAATGCGTAAAATATCTCATTGTAGCAAATGGATCACTATCGTTTAGGGTTTTTTGTCTTCCTATTCGAGGACCATCTTCCACATTTCTATGATCTTAAATTTTATAAAATCTTTGGGGATGACAACCTTTCCATGTATCACATACTTTTACATCTAACCTATGTAAAGTTGATGTTATCAATAGATAAACTTTTCATGTACCAAATTTTATCCTCTTAAAGAATGGATCAAATGTGTTTGTCCCTCTCTACTTTATGTTATATCCAAAGAATCTTACTACGTGGTGACCAAGAATTTTTTTCTTTAACAAAATAGAATTGCTTAAAATTTTTGATATGGTTGGTTATACTCTTGCTAACATAAGATAATCTTTAACTTGCTATTACTAAAAATAAATCATGCACTTGATATTATAAGATAGTTTGTAGTGCTATTACTAAAAACAAAGTATGCACTTGAAATTGTGCAGCTACTAAATGACAAGTAAAAAAGAAAATAAGTGCCACATCAAGTAAACAAAGATATGTCAAAATAAAAGTCCATAGCATAATGAAGAAATAACATGGGTAATAATGGACAAATAGAAGACTTCAAACATAGAAATGTTACAGTGTACAGGTAATCTTATTGTCCTATATGCGTATCTAAAACAACATGAAACCATGGGTGAAAAATAGAGATAGTCTCAATTTCATGCACTATCCAAAGTATTACGAAGAAGAAATTGAAATTCTAAAATGATGAATTCACAAGACAGTGGTAATTTTTAATTTTATACATCATCCTCAACATATACAAATATACACTCAAAAAATACCTAGATGGTTATAAATCACCTAAAGTACTAATAAGATGTGTATACTAACACAAAGTCTATGTAATAGGTAGTCAATAACATTTGTATTATTAAAAAAATATGTGCCACAAATATTTTGGGTTCATCTACCAAATTATTGTCATCATCATATGAACAAGGAAGGGGTACATGATTAGAATATAGTGATGGAACCTATATCAATTAGGTGTTGTATTTATTATTTAGTGCTTTTCATTGATAAGAAAAATGAACTAGCACTTAATGATATACACAAGAGATAGGTTTTGAATGGCAATGCTTAGGACCTTTCTTATTCATAGGAGGAAGTACAATGATCAATTGAGATTCTAAAAGAATAGATAGGACATGTTTAGGGAGGTCACCATGATGTGTATAGGATCATTGGTTATGTTTGGATGAAATGAAAGAAAGTTGGTTACTTGATAAGGGCTTGCAAGAAATAAAAGTTATTATTTTCAAAATGGAAATGGTACCAAAGGGGTAGTGAGTAAAGAAGGTGGAGCAATGAAATGGTGAGGAGTTATATCAATAAGGGGTGACTTGTTTATAGGGGGAATATCTAGGATTGAATTATACATTGTTAAAATAAGGTGAACTATTACAAATTTTAATGCTCCAATAATTATGTAAATCTAATTTTATCAATGCAACATTGGGTTTGAATAATGATATAACATGAAAGCCTAAAATTTGCAAATAGAAATTAGTTAACCATATGATATGATTGGAAAACATAGTGGGGGTTGTGAGTGATATGATTATGCTTGTTCTAAGCTCAAGGTTGGAGAGCTTGGGGAGGATTTGTAGGTGGGGGAAATAAAACTAATCAAACTGACCTAAGGGGTGACTAACCAATTGGATTGTTACATGTAGAGGGTTTTACAACAATATGTGGGTTGCAAGTTTTATAACACCTAATGTTTTTCAACCTACAATTATTGTAATGAAACCCTTTTTCTATTTAGAGATTATGAATGTGATGAAAGGAATCTTCAAAGTTTAGCAAAACTTTTACATGGGTAAAAATTGTGTATTAATTTCCTCATATGATGAAAAAATAAATGCACAAAATAAATATAGGTTGGAGAAATATAGTGGGTTGTGAGTGATATGATTATGCTTGTACTAAGCTCAAGGGTGGAGAGCTCGGGGAGAAGTTGTAGGTGGGGGATACAAACTAATCAAATTTATCTTAGGGGTGAATAACCAATTGGTTTGATATTTGTAGAGGGTTTTACAATAGTACATGGGTTGCAGGTTTCATAACACAGTGTTTTCCAACCTATAAATTTTCAAAATAATAAGAATGTAATGAAAAACCATTTGTTATTTACACAATAGGAATGCAAATAAATTCACTTTCAAAATATATAACAAATCTTAGAGTAAAAATTGTGTTTCAATTTCTTCATATGTTTGAAAAATAAATAACATTCTTATAAGGAAATATTTGATAGGAGATAGTGTGTTTTCCAACACTACAAATAATGCGAGCATTTTTTTTTTCCAATCAAATGAAAAAAGTGAAATTCCATTTTTATTGTACCAAATATTTGTTCTAAATTTTTGAATGTGGATTTCATTACATTCTTGGTGCATACAAAACAAAAAAAAATATAAGGAAATAACTGACATGGGACAGTGTGTTTTCCAACACTCCAAATAATGTGAGCATTTTTTGTTCTAATCATATGAAGAAATTGAAATTCCATTTTTATTGTACCAAAGAGTTGTTCTAAAATTTGAAGGTGGACTTCATTACATTCTTGGTGCGTACAAAACAAAAACTTTTCATAAGGAAATAACTCATAGGGGGTGTGTTTTCCAATACTACAAATAATTTGAGAAATTTTTGGTTCCAATCATATGAAGAAAGTTAAATGTCATTTTTAATGTACCAAAGAGTTGTTCTAAAATTTGAAGGTGGACTTCATTACATTGTTGGTGCATGTGAAACAAAAAAAATTCATAAGGAAATAACTAACAAGGGATAGTGTGTTTTCCAACACTGCAAATAATGTGAGCATTCTTTTGTTCCAATCAAATGAAGAAAGTGAAATGTCATTTTTATTGTACCAAATAGTTCTAAAAGTTTAAGGTGGACTTCATTACATTGTTAGTGTTTACGAATCAAAAAAAAATTCATAAGGAAATATCTGACAAGGGATAGTGTGTTTTCCAACATTGCAATAATGTGAGCATTTTTCATAAAGAAATAATTGATAGGGGATAGTGTGTTTTCCACAACTGAAAATAATGTGGGCTTTTTCCATAAGGAAATAATTGACAAGGGATAGTTTTTTTTCCAACACTACAAATAATCTAAGTATTTTTTGTTCCAATCAAATGGAGAAAGTGAAATGTCATTTTTACTATACCAAATAGTTGTTCTGAAATTTTAAGGTGGACTTCATTACATTGTTGGTGTGTACGAATCAAAAACTTTTCATAAGGAACTATCTGACAAGGGATAGTGTGTTTTCCAACACTGCAATAATGTGATCCTTTTTCATAAGGAAATAATTAATAGGGGACAGTGTGTTTTCCAACACTAGAAATAATGTGAGCATTTTTTATATAACGAAATAATTGACAAGGAACAATTTTTTTTCCAACATTGCAAATAATGTGAGAATTTCTTTGTTCCAATCAAATGAAGAATGTGAAATGCCATTTTTACTATACCAAATAGTTCTAAAATTTTAAGGTGGACTTCATTACATTCTTGGTGTGTACGAATCAAAAACTTGTCATAAGGAAATATTTGACAAGGGATGGTGTGTTTTCCAACAGTGCAATAATGTGAGCATTTTTCATAAGGAAATAATTGATAGGGGACAGTGTGTTTTCCAACACTAGAAATAATGTGAGCATTTTTCATAAGGAAATAATTAGCAAGGGATAGTGTGTTTTCCAACACTGCAAATAATGTGAGCATTTTTTTTCCAATCAAATGAAGAAAGTGAAATGCCATTTTTAATGTACCAAATAATTGTTCTAAAATTTTAAGGTGGACTGCATTACATTCTTGGTGTGTACGAATGAAAAAAAATCATAAGGAAATATTTGACAAGGGACGGTGTGTTTTCCAACACTACAATAATGTTAGCACTTTTCATAAGGAAATAACTGATAGGGGACAGTGTGTTTTCCAACATTGGAAATAACGTGAGCATTTTTCATAAGGATATAATTAACAAGGGATAGTGTGTTTTCCAACACTGTAAATAATGTGAGCATTTATTTGTTCCAATCAAATGAAGAAAGTGAAATGCCATTTTTTATTGTACCAAATAGTTGTTCTAAAATTTTAAGGTGGACTTCATTACATTCTTGGTGTGTACGAAAAACAGATTTTTCATAAGGAAATAATTGACAGGGGATAGTGTGTTTTCCAACACTGCAAATAATGTGAAAATTTTATGTTCCAATTAGATGAAGAATGTGAAATGCCATTTTTACTATATGAAAGAGTTGTTCTAAAATTTTAAGGTGGACTTCATTACATATTTTTTTCTTATAAAACAAAAAAGAATCATAAGGAAATAACTGACAACAGACAATGTGTTTTCCAACATAGTAAATATTGTGAGTAGTCAAAAAGTTAAATATTTTCTCTTTTGGAAATCCTACAAAGATCTCCCCTTTCTTTGTCCAATCCATAAAATTATCCACCCTTTCCAATAAACCTCATCTTGACACTTGGTTATTTCCTTTTTCTTGATATCCCTCATATATAAAAACTCACAATTGCAAAAATAACATAAGGTACTAGTAAGTGAGAAATATTTGTTAAAATTTAGGATAGGTAAATATCATGAGGAAGTATTGCATCATGTTAAATGATATACATCATTTATTTTTTGGAATCTTGGTCATGGTAGTATGAGAATAAATTCATACATTTGTATAAAGAGAATACTTACAGTATGATGAAGGACAAAATGAAATATACTCTAGGGATGGATGATTTGATAAACTATTTAAGTGTCATAAACTATTTTCCCAAGCTATATATTTGAAAGTAGTTTGGACTAGATCATAATAGAGGGAGGGAGAGAGGGAGTGAGAGAGAGAGAGGGAAGGAGGGAGAGAGGAAGTGGTAGGGTGGGAGGGATATGAGGGAGAGAAATAGGGAAGATGAGGGATAGGTATAGGTATAGAGAGTGGTAGGGTGGGAGGGATAGAGGGAAGGAGGGAGATAGGGAGTGGTAGGGTGGGAGGGATAGGTATAGAGAGAGATGGGGATAAGAAGTGGTAGGGTGGGAGGGATAGAGGGAGGGAGAGAAAGAGGGAAGGAGGGAGATAGAATTGGTAGGGTGGGAGGGATCTAGAAGGACCCAAAATGGACATAGTAGGAGGGAGAGATGTGATGGCAGGTTGTGGGAAATTTAGGCACACAAAATGAATTTCACGAGACCAATATTTTATAGATAATAATTAGTAAGGATTTCATAGGGTATCCTTCATAGTAAACACTTCACATTGTACATGTTGCTTCATATAAGAAGAAGACCAAAGTGTGTGTTGCTTAATCTAATAAATTGCTTCATATAATTAGTAGGGATTTCATAGGGTATCCTTCATAATAGGTACTAGAATGTATGAAATGAAAAATAATCTACTCTAAAATCACTTGAAAACAATAAAGGAATTATTCTATAGGATTTCATTTGTGGATAAGAAAACAAATGGATGAGGTCAAATACATTCTTGTAAATATATTTCATGTATGCTATGTTGCGTAACCACACATTTATGATGATAACATCCCCTACTTACAGCATTACCTCATTGTAGTTATTCATAGTTATACATTGCATAGTTCTTTCTAAACATGTCTTGGGTTCCCATCTAAGACTTTATTGACACATCCTACAATGCATGACCATCCACAATGGAGTTAGAGGCTCATGAACAAAAACATGACAAGGCATATGAATTCTTTTTTACCATAAAATGTATGTACCAATAAGTTCAATAAATTCTTACATTCTAAGAATATAAATATAAAGAGTGACAAAAAATTCTTACATTCTAATTAAGAGGGAACAAATGATTTTAATATCTAGCCTCATACACCCTCTTTATAAATTATTATTATTCTTTATTACCATTAAGGTATGGTAGTGAAATTATTATTCTATTTTTTTCATGTATTAAGGTGAGAAGTAGTGTTAGGCCTACTTGGTGATGTGCATATGCCCCTATTTGTGGTGAAATTAGTGTTATTAGTAGGTTGGCCATAGATCAAACCCCTCTATCTCTATTCATGGGGATATAGTTCTTTTAGAGCTTATCAAAGAAAAGGAAAATGTTGTGGTTTATTTTGTATGTAGAAAATTTAAACTCATCATAAGTTATATGCTAAATTATACTTGGATAAAATTTGGCCTTTGTTAACAATCTAATTAGAGAGGTGTAGGTGGAAAGAGGTGATGTGAAATGAATAAAGAGAGATGTAGGTAAAGCTAGATACAAAGGTATGTCAGGAGAGGTATAAAGAGAGAGATCTAGTGAGAGAGAGAGAGGGGTGAGGGAGAGGTAGAGAGAGGTATTATTATTGAATAGAACCCATGTATATATTACAATTGTTACTATATAGTTTTTATCATGTTTCTATCAAATGTTTTAAATTTTTTTGTAGGCTTAAAATTATAATTATACCCTATTGGTTGTAACATATTTGTGCTAATTTATCAAAATTAAAAGATCTAATTATATCTCCAATGTTTAAAATTTACATAAAGTTATAATTTTATCCCATGATTTTCGATGGAGTGGTATGGATCTTCATATCTATGTTTGACACAAAATATAATCAATTGAATCAAAAAAATCAAAATATACTTCATATTTATAGGATGGAGGAGGGATCAGGATAATGTTTTTGAGTTGGTATGATGGACGGGGATGGTAAAATTCCATTTTTACCATACCAAAGAGTTGTTCTAAAATATGAAAGTGGAATTCATTGCATTCTTGGTGCATACGAAATAAAAATTTTTCATAAGGAAATAACTGATATGGGACAATGTGTTTTCCAACACTACAAATAATGTGAGTATCTTTTTGTTCCAATCAGATGAAGAAAGTGAAATGTCATTTTTATTGTACCAAAGAGTTGTTCTAAAATTTGAAGGTGGAATTCATTACATTCTTGGTGTGTACGAATTTTTTTTTTTATAAGGAAATAATTGGCAAGGGACAATGTGTTTTCCAACACTACAAGTAATGTGAGTATTTTTTTGTTCCAATCAAATGAAGAAAGTGAAATTCCATTTTTACTATACCAAATAGTTGTTCTAAAGTTTTAGGAAGGACAAAAAGAAACATAATCTAGGGATGGATGATTTGATAAAATTTTTGAGTGCCATAAACTATTTTACCAAGATCTAGATTTGAAAGTAGTTATGACTTAATCATAATAGAGGGAGGGAGAGAGAGATAGGCAAGGAGGGAGATAGGAAGTGGTAGGGTGGGAGGGATTGGAGGGAGAGAAATATGGAAGGAGAGAGATAGGGATAAGTATAGAGAGTGGTAGGGTGGGAGGGATGGAGGGAAGGAGGGAGAGAGGAAGTGGTAGGGTCAGAGGGATAGAGGGAGGGAGAGAAAGAGGGAAGGAGATAGGGAGTGGTAGGGTGGGAGGGATACAGGGAGGGAGAGGAGGGAAGGAGGGAGATATGGAGCAGTAGTTAGGTGAGATAGGTATAGAAAGAGTTAGGGAGGGAAGGAGAGAGGGAGGAAAAGAGAGAGCAGTAGGTGGAGAGTGATTGTGTGTGTGTGTGTATGTGAGGGAGAGGAGGAGGGAGAGAGAGAGAGGGGGATAGAGGGATAGAGGGATAGAGGGAGTGGTAGGGTGGTATACAATACTTCCTCATGATATGTACAATCTTAAATTTTAACAAAAAATTACCACTTACTAGTACCTTATGTTCTTTCTATAATTGTGAAATTTTATATGGATTTGGATATTTTAACCTTTACAATTTTAAATTATGAACCATGTCTCTTTTGGCACTAAAATATCTTTACTATCATTATTTATGTTCAATATATAAAACATATATTTACTCTTGTACGTATATTTCTAAAGAGACTTCTCCAAGAACTCTAAGGAGGGAGTGAGTGATAAATGTATGGCTAGGTGGAAAGAGAGAGAAGGGAAAGAAGGACAAACAAAGGGAGAGGGAGGTTAGGAGGGATGGTGAGATTCTAGTATATGTTGCTCTAGTTTTGTATTTCCATTTTTCCATTGCACATAATACTATGCAAATAAAAAAAGTTGAAAATTATAAGACTCGCTCCCTCCCTCTATTTGTCCCACGTTAGAAAGTATAAATTAGTTAACCATATGATATGATTGGAAAACATAGTGGGGATGTGAGTGATATGATTGTGCTTGCTCTAAGCTTAAAGGTGTAGAGATTTAGGAGGATTTAAAAGTGGGGGATACATAAAACTAATCAAATTAACTTGAGGGGTGACTAACCAATTGGGTTGTTATGTGTAGAGATTTTTAGAACACTATGTGGGTTGCAACTTTTCAAACACCCAATTTTTTCCAAATTTCAATTATTGTAAGGTGGGAGATAGGGAGTGGTAAGTTGGGAGGGATAAAGGTACATATAGATAGAGGGTGGGAGAGGTATGCATAGAGACATTGAGAAAGAAGAAAGGGGGGAGGAAGGGAGTAATAATGGGAGGGTTAGGTGGAGAGAGGTTGTGTGTGTGAGAGAGAGAGAGGGAGAGAGAAGACATGTAGTATAAAGAGAGTGAGAAAGGGAAGTAGGGAGGGAGGGAGGGATGGTAGGTGGAGAGGTTATGTGTGTGTGTGTGAGAGAGAGAGAGAGAGAGAAGGGTGGGACATGTAAGGTATAGAGAGTGAGAGAGGGAAGTAGGTAGGGAGGGAGGGAGGCAGTTAGGTGGAGAGAGGTTATGTGGGAAGTAGGGAGAGAGAGAGAGGAGGGAGGGAGGGAGATGTGGAGAGGAAGGTAGAGAGAGGTAAGGTGGGGTGGGATACAAAGGGATAAAGAGGGATAGAGGGAGATATGGAGTGGTAGGGTGGGATACAATACTTCCTCATCATATGTACCTATCATAAATTTTAACAAGCATTGCTCACTTACTAGTACCTTATGTTATTTCTACAATTGTGAAATTTTACATGGATTTGGATATTTTAACCTTTTCAATTTTAACATATCAACCATCTCTTTTGGTAGTAAAATATTTCTACTTTCATTGTTTATCTTTACTAACAACTCAATCAACCAAGTCCCACTTCTTGTCTTTTGTAGTGCCTCCATCTCCTCTTTCATGAATTTTATTTAAGATTACTTCTCCTATATAATTTGATTCATCATTAGTGCCTCCTCATATATATTTAAGATAGCTTCTCCTATATAATTTGTGAAATTTAATATGGACTTGGATATTCTAACCTTTTCAATTTTAAATTATCAACCATATCTTTTGATGCTAAAATATCTTTTCTACCATTGATTGTGATTAATTTATAGCACTTATATATATTCTTGTATATATTTCTAAAGAGACTTATGGGTATGTGCAGGATCATCATGGAAAAAATAGGCCCTTAAGTGGAAAAAAATTTAGAAAAAAAAGAGTTAGGCAACTTGACATAAAAAATTTGAATAAGTTACCTATATTATTTCAAAAATATGTAAGAATATAATATATAGAAAATTGAATGTAGTTTCTATACTGCTAGGTTTATTTTAAAAAATCTATTTGGTGAAAATTTAAAATTTCAATGCAGTAGTACTTAAATTTCAGGGAAAAATAAGTAGGTGTTTGTCTAACCACCTAACCAAAATAAAATGATAATATTTTTTATAATATTTTACATATAAGTAGAGGACTCATGTCTAGATGTGATGCATATTTTTTTGTAATTATTTTCCAAGTAAATAATTAATTATGAATTTTTATTACACTTTTAAATAATATAAAAACTTGTATGTTTGACCACGTTAACTTGGTAAAACTTCATAAAATTCATTTTTTTCAATCCTATAGTGTGTGAAGCATAGAATGTGATGCATGTTTTGGATTAAAAAATGTGATACCATTTGAAAGCTATAGATGTTTTTCAATCAGCCTATCAATCAGGACTTTAGTCATAATTAATATAGAAAATGAATAATAATTATTTATTAAATTCAAAGTAAAGCATAATTTATATTGGTGGAAAGTTGAGAATCTCCTTTAAAAACCTTTTTTGCTTCATCAATTTTGGGTAAAAAAAAGTCATCAGCCACATACCCATCATATTGCCACTTTTTGGCCCATCATGATCCTACACATACCCTTATCCTTTGTACTATATCTTTATCAATACCATCATTGTTTTAAAAATCTCTAGTTGCCCTATCAGTTTCTTCTTTAATAATTCATAGCTTCTATAAGCTATTTGAATATTTCAAACTCTCATCCACATGCCTTATAAACACATTTCAGGAAAATTATGAATGATTAATTATGACAATTGCATCAATTACATCATAAGAAGGAGCCTTCTTCAATTGTTTAATTAATCAATTATAGTGTAAATATGGATAACAGTAATCATTTATAGTTTCATCAATTCATTATTCAATTAATCATTTATTTCCTCTTTCTTGATATCTCTCATATATTGTGATCCCTTAATGTTTGAATTACATAGTTCCTCACAACAAGAGTCTAGAAATAGAAGTGTTTACCCTTCATTGTCATCAATACATTTTCTATGCCTACCTCTCCTGCAACAATGATGATGACAAATGCTTTGGAAGAATGATAATATACAATGTATCAGCTTAAGAGATTATTCCTCCTCTTGAGAAGTTGAGGAAGGAACATATGCACTATGTGCAATAGGCCAATAGAAATGAAGAACTAGAGGCATCAAGTACTAGAATACATGAAATGAAAAAGGAATATCCTCTAAAACACATGAAAAGAAGTAGAAAAAAGTGAATGAGATAGATAATTTATTGAATGAAAATATTCTTTCTACTCTTGAGAAGTTGAGGAAGGTACACGTGCAGTATGTGCAAGGGAAAAATGGAAATTCCAAAGTGGATAAAGTCAAGAGGTTTTGTATCGCATATGAATTTGTGCAAGCAAAGAAAGTGAGAGATGATTCTATAAGTGGAGTTCGATGAATGAAGTCAAAGATTCTTGAACTTAAGAATTCTATGGAACAAATACAATTGGAAATAGATGATAAGGAAAAATAAAAATCAGATCTTAGTGCAAAAAAAGAGAATCAACTGGGTGGAGACATGAAATTCTTATCTAAAAAAATAGACAACTCTTATTTGAAATTATTATCTAGGAAGGAGGGAGTGAACAATAAATGGAGGGGTAGATGGAAAGAGAGAGATGGGGGAAAGAGAGACAAAGGTCCTAAAAATTTTCATTCAACACCTCTCTCTTGTGTATATTATATTTAACAATATATAATTCAACCCTATATTCCCCCTATAAATGAGCCACCCCTTATTGTCATAAATCCTCACCATTTCATTTCTTCACCTTCTTTACTCACTAACCCTTTGGTACCATTTCCTTGTATTGAAAATAATTTATATTTCTTGCAAGCTCCTATCAAGTAACCAACCTTCTTTGATTTCATCCAAACATAACTAATGATCCTATACATATCATGATGACCTCCCTAAACATGTCCTATCCATTCTTTTAGAGTCTCAATTGATCATCCTAGTTCCTCATGTGCATAAGAAAGGTCCTAAGCATTATCATTCAACAACTCTCTTGTGTATATCATTAAGTGGTAGTTCATTTTGATAATCAATGCAAAGAAAAAAAACATAAATATAATGCCTAATTGATATCCCACAATAGTGGTTTACAATTTTTGGCCAAACTAGACACTGAAATAATTTTTTTTAACTAAATCTTCACTTTCGGGCACCTATAGCGGCTGGACCATGAGGAATTTGAAGATGATGCAACCTAGAGTTTTGTGAAATTTTGTCTATAGATTCTAAATATATTTTTCTCAATTTTTTTGGAATCAGATTGCACTTCTTTTTCCATCTCCCTCGAAAACTAGTTTTTTCTAGAAAAACAACATTTTTAAAAAGTGACGCTCACCGTATAACACATAACTTTTTTTCCATGAAGGATAAAATTCTAATTATTTTGAATTTAGATTCATAACTCTTATATCTAGTGCTTCCACTTGGTTAGATAGTTTTTAATTGAATATTTTTTCTTTAATCAAGTTTTGAATTCAAACCAATTATAATTCGACATAGCGCGATCATATAACGAGTAACTTTTTTGTATGTATCAAAATTTAATTTTTTTTCTTTGTTGGATCAAGGACTTCAATATGTGGTGCACTAATATTTTTTTTTTTTTTTTAATAATCTGCTATTTTTCCACATGTGTAGAACATAGAGCTTGATTTTCGGTGAAGAACCTACATTCACGAGAAATAAAAAATAAATATAATAATTAAATTAAATTTATTTAAAATTATACTTTTTGGGAAGCTTATAATAAGGACTACATACTTGCAAAAAATAATTTTTAAATGAATTCATTTGATCCCCCAAAAGGTAAATCAAAAGTGGTTTTTTATCAACATTTTGATAGGTGTAAAGGAGACTCTATTGTAGGTATGGTTTAAAACTAGTGGAGTTATATCCAAGGGGGTTTGATTTAAGGTAGTTTGATAAAACACTCTTCAATTGGAATTTTTTAAATGAAATCTTTTAAGGCTTAAATCATTATATTTTCTAAAAATATGTGATTTCAACAAAAATTAGTTCCTCCCAGAAATTGTAAACCAACTTTGTGGGATCACCCGGTGTCATCACTATCTTATAATAATGTACCCCTCCCTTGTTCATGTGATGATGAAATTAATTTGGTCTATATGAACCCAAAAAAATTGTAGCACATCTTTTATCAATAATATAAATGTTATTGCCTACCTGTTACATAGACTTTCTGTTACTATACACATATGTTGTATACACATGTTTGTATTATTATAATGAAAACCTTTTATAAGTGGTAATTAGAGTATTTTACCTTATTATCATTTTAGTTACAAAATTATGATAAATTTGGTAAGAAAGAGATGGGGGAAAGAGGGAGAATCATATCACTCGAATTTGGTAAGGGAGAGAGGGAAGGAGGGAGTGAACAATAAAGGGAGGGGTAGATGGAAAAAGAGAGATGGAGGAAAGAGGGAAAAATGGAGGGAGAGGAAGGTCATGAGGGATAGTGAGAGATGACAGATATATAGAAGTATTTCCAATTGTATTTATTCCTTGGAATTATTAATTTCAAGAATCTTTGACTTCATTTGTTCAAATCCACTATTAGCATCATCTCTCATTTTCTTTTCTTACAAAAATTAATATTGAATAAAAAACCTCTTGAATTTATCTACTTTTGTATTTCCATTTTCCCATTGCACATATTGCACACACACCTTCCTCAACTTCTCAAGATAAGGAAGAATCTCTTTAGACAATACATTATCTATCTTATTCACTTTGGTCTGCTTCTTTTTAAGTGTTTTTAGAGTAGATTCCTTTTTCATTTCTTACATTATATTACCTGCTACCTCTAGTTTTGCATTTCCATTTTCCTGTTGCACATAGTGCACATGCTCCTTCATCAACTTTTAAAGAGTAGGAAGGATCTCTTCAGTCAATAAATTATCTATCTCATTCAATTTAGTCTACTTATTTCCAAGTTGTGTTAGAGAAAGAGGCAAGGAGGGGGATAGAGAGAGGTAGGGTAGGTGAGGTATGTTTAGAGAGAGTTAGGGAGGGAGGGAAGGAGGGGTAGGTGGAGAGAGGTTGTGTATGTTTGTGTGTGAGGGGGAGAAGGGGGAAGGAGGAAGATAGGAACTGGTAAGGTGGGATGGATAGAGGGAGGGAGAGAAAGAGGGAAGGATGGAGATAGAAAGTGGTAGGGTAGGAGAGGTAGCTATAGAGAGAGTTAGGAAGGGAGGGAGGGGTAGGTGGAGAGAGGTTATGTGCATGTGTGAGGGAGAGAGGGAGGGAGGTTTTCTCCAACCAACTAATTCTCTCATTGGTCCTCATATCTTACCTATCTACATGCACTCCATAGGTTTCCAAATATGAAATATATATATTTGTAGGGTGGGAGGGATAGAAGGACCCAAAATGGACTTAGTAGGAAGGAGAGATGTGAAGGTGGATTGTGAGAAATAGGCACCAAAATGGATTTATAGGATGGAGGAGGGATAAGGATAATGTTTTTGGGTTGGTATGATGGAGGTGCAAGGAATAAAGAGAGATGTTGGTAAAGCTATATACATCTAGATGGATCGTGGGACATAGGGACCCACAAAAACTTGAAAAGAAGTAGACCAAAGTGAATGAGATAGATAATGTATTGACTGAAGAGATTATTCTCACTCTTGAGAAGTTGAAGAAGGTGCACGTGTAATATGTGCAATGGGAAAATGGAAATGTAGAACTAGAGCAACAAGTACTATAATATGTTGAATGTTGTGGTTGTGTTGTTGATATGTGGTTGTCATTGATCTCAACACTATTAGCATTATTGTATTGGAGGCTGTATATGTCGGGGATATTGAGAAAATTGTTAAAGAAAGAGTTGCAGGTTGCTAGTGGAACAATGAAGGTTGTGAAGGTGTCTTGCTCTATACATTGAAGATCAGGTGTTGTGGAATAGAGGGTTTATTACTGAGAGTATTTGGTTCGTCTACCATAAGTTTCAGAGGTCTGAGTGAATATTTTATCATGCTATGAACAGTTGTGTTTTGATAGTATTTCTATGGGTTCTATCAATGTTCCTAATTGAGGTTTATGTGATTCTGATAATTCTGTTCTTTTGGATATTTATTTTTTAGTTCTTGTTGTTTGTGGGTGCTTCTAGATCATTCTCTATCCTTGTTGTACACTTGCGTTGATTGGTGTGCTCGTGGTCAAAGATTTTTCTTGGTATGTTTGGGATTTCATGTTCTTGGCTGACATGATGGTTGTAACATGTTGCAGATCCTTGAAGATTGAAATTTGAATGTTTGGCATGATTGAAGATATTTTTTTGGGTCGTATCATGATCTTAGCCGATGGTGTTTGATCCACATTAAAAAAATTATTTGTTAATTTAGGCCGACATTGTAAATATGTTTTATATTTTTGGTCTACTAAGTTGATGTAATTCCATGTTATGGATATATAAGAGGGATTGTTTGAGCGAAGTTAGTGTGCATAAGAGAAAATGTATGCCAAAGAAAGTACAAATGTGTGAATAATTTTCTAATCATTCAATTGTAGAGCAAAGTGAGAAGAAGTATGAGCGAAGTGTGAAGAAGGTTTTATGTACTTAACTAGAACTGTAATCAAGCTTTTGAAGAAGTTATTTTCTTAGTTCATACCCTGCGGATCTAATCTATATTGTTGTGTATATTTGGGTAGTGAGCCCTCTTATATTTGAACATTGAGATCTAGGAAGTATGCCTAAATGCATGTGCATTCACATCATTTTTCTTATACTTTTAAGAGGGTATAATATTGTGGACTAACATCCACCATGGTTTTTCCCCTAATAGGGTTTCCACGTAAAAAAAATTTGGTGTTCTCCATGTTTCTGATGTGTTATTTATGGTTTATTATTCATTCATTAGATCTAAGATTTAGTTAAGTAAATTTTGGAATGTCTTAATATTCTATGACAACTGATTCACCCCCCCTCTCAGTTGTATGTCCTTGTTTTGCCAACAATTGGTATTAGAGTAGGTTCCTCTGAAGAATTTTAAAATCTTGAGGTGATCTGAGATGGTATCATACAAGAAGGATAGTCCTAGATTCTATGGAACAAACTAATCATTGTGGAAAACTAGCATGGAGTGTCATTTGATGTGTATTGGTGAACCCTTTTTGAAGATTACAAAAAATAGATATATTATTCCTCAGAATGGTCCTTCCACTGCTGATGAGATTAAAGAGGCTAAGAATAATGTCAGGGCTATGGAATCTTTGTTGAGTGCTCTAACAGATTCAGAAATGACAAATGTGATAGGTCTAAAGATAGCTCATGTGATGGGGACGAACCTGGAGACTTTTTATGAAGCAAATGTACATGTGAAGATGGCTAAGCTATAGAGTTTGAAAGGCAAGTATGAAAATTTGAAGATGGATGAAGATGAAAATATTTCTTCTTTTATGCAAAGATTAAATGAAATAGTGATGGGTATTGGATGTGTCAGTGGTACCCTGGATGAGGAAGAAACTGTAGCTAAAGTGCTTAGATTTTTTCCTTCCTCCTACAAACCAAAAGGCTCATGCTCTTGAGGAAACTAGATCACTGACAAATGTGACAAGGGATACACTGATTGGTAAACTTGTTGCCTTTGAGTTGAGCAAATTTGGTGAATCTATTCCCAAGAATGAAACTAAATTCAAGGCTACTGTATCCGAAAGAAACAATCAAAGATATGATCTGGGAGAGAGTTCTAGAAAGACATTCAAGTATGAGGAAGAAATGAAATAGGTTGAAGATAAAAAAAGAGAAGTTACAGAAGAGCTAGAAGTACTAATTGTGAAGAAAGAAGGCAAAGGACAAGGTAAGTATAAAGAAAATCTACCTATCAAATATTTTTCTTCTAGTAAAATAGGTCATTTTGCATCAAGGTTTCTTGAAAGAGTTCCTAGATCTAAGCCTTAAAAACCTAGATTTCAAAAGAAATGTTATTTTGTTGAAGAAGATGTGACTAATGTAGAATCTGATAAAGAAAATGGAAATGAAGATGATTGGGTTTTCATTGCTATCAAGGAAAATAGTCCAATGGCTACTAAATCTACTAAATTTGAGAAAGCTCTTGCAACCCGAATTGAAGAAAAGGATGAGTGGGTCAGCGACAGCAGATGCTCACATCATATGACTAGTGACAAAAGAAAATTTGTAAGTCTAGAGAAGTATGAAGGTGGGGTTGTAAGATTTGGAGATAACAATGCTTGTGTGATTTGTGGCAAAGGATCTATTTGTCTTGGTGGTAAGTATAACACTAATGATTTTCTTTATGTTGAAGGCTTGAACCACAACTTGATGAGTTTTGGACAAATGGTGGACAAGGCTTATGTTCTTCAATTCAAAGGTGGAAGATGCAGGATATTTGGAAGTTCTAGAAATGTTATTGCTTCACCTGCAAATAGATAAAAGGTAATATTTTTCACCTAAATGCTGCTAGTGAAAGTTGTTTAATTGTTCAAGTAGATGAAAGTTGGTTATGGCATAAAAGATTGTGTCATGGGTATGTGTAGGATCATGATTGGCCAAAAAGTGTTGATATGATGGGTATGTGTAGGGTATGTGGCTAACGACTTTTTTTTAACCCAAAATTGATGAAATGAAAAGGGTTTTTAAAGGAGATTCTCATTTCGACCAATATAAATTATGCTTGACTTTGAATTTAATAAATAATTATTGTTCATTTTCTATTTGAATTATGACTAAAGTCCTAATTGATAGGTTGATTGAAAAACATCTATAGCTTATAAACAGTATCACATTTTTTGAATCTAAAACATGCGTTACATTGTATGCTTCACATACTTTAGGATTAAAAAAAAAAAATTGAATTTCATGAAGTTTTGACCAAGTTAAGGTGGTCAGACATAGGAATTTTTATATTTTTTAAAAGTGGTAATAAAAAATTGATAATTAATTATTTACTTGGAAAAAAATTACAAAAAAGTATGCATCACATCTAGACATGAGTCCTCTACTTATATCTAAAATATTACAAAAAAATATTATCATTTTTATTGTGGTTAGGGTGGTTAGATAGACACCTATTTCTTATTTTTTCCTTGAAATTTAAGTACTACTGCATTGAAATTTCAAATTTTCACCAAATAGATTTTTTCCTTTTTAAATAAACCTAGTAATTTAGAAAATACATTCAATTTTTTATAGATTCTATTCTTGCATGTTTTTGAAATAATATAGATAACTTATTCAAATTTTTATGTCAAGTTTCCTAACTTTGATTTTTTGAATTTTTCACCACTTAAGGGCCTATTTTTTCCATGATGATCTTGCACATACCCTCATGTGAATTTTGATAACATTGTCAAAGTAAGCTCCACTCAAGTAGTAAGATATCTACCTAAGCTCATGAAGCCTACTATCACAATTTGCAAGGAATGTTAGATGGGAAAACAGACTAGGGTTTCTTTTCAGAGCAAACATCATTCAAATGGATTACTAGAGCTGGTACAAAAAAATCTATGTGGTCCTAGAGTCAGAAGTCTCCATGGAGAAAGGTACTTTATGCTACTTATTGATGATTATTCTAGGATGATATGGGTTGCTTTCTTAAGAGAAAAATTTGAAGCATTAGAAAAGTTCAAAAGTTTCATTTGAGCTATGGAAGAGAATGGGAAAGGTCTGAAAATCAAATGCTTAAGGTCAAACAGAGGTGGCGAGTTCACCTCTAGAGAGTTTAATTCCTTCTATGAAGAGCATGGAATCAAAAGATAATTATCTGGTCCCCGAACCCCTCAACAAAATAGAGTTTCAGAGAGGAATAATATAACAATTCTAGATGCTGCTAGAACAATGATGACTGAAGGAAATGTGCCTCACATCTATTGGAGTGAAGCTGTAAGCATTGCTATGTAAACTTTAAACCAGGTAAATGTAAATGGTAATTCGGGTAAGACTCCTTTTGAACTATGGTTTGGTTATAACCCTATTGTTAGATATTTCAAGATCTTTGGAAGCAAGTGTTATATCAAGAAAAATGAGGATATAGGAAATTTGTATGCAAGAATCGATGAAGGAATTTTTCTAGGTTACTCTACTAAAAGCAAGGCCTAATGGTGCTATAACAAAAGATTGAGAAAAATGGTTGAGAGTGCAAATGTCAAAGATGATGAGGACTCTACTAAATCATATAGGTAATGTGGATATGATCCAGGTGACCAAGAATATAGCACAAACAAAGGGAAGAATGCTCAAACACAAAATCAACTTCAAATTGTGCCATATGTTCTAGTAAAACAAGTTCCACTTGTTCTGGTAAATCAAGGTAGTTAGGAAGAAGAAACAAGTCCAAGTGTAGAAGAAAGAACATAAGACCCCAAAGTTTGAGAGAATCCTAAAACTATGAGGTATGTGACGCTAAATCATTCAAAAAATCAAATTATAGGAGACAAGAATAAAGGTGTGCAAACTAGAAGAAAGATTGCAGAAGAGTATTGTCTGATTTCCAAGATTGAGCCTAAAGATGTCATTGAAGCTTGCAATGATGAACACTAGATGTGTTGGATGTCATGGATGTGTTGTTGATATGTGGTTTTCATTGATGTCAACACTATTAGCATTTGGTGTATTAGAGGTTGTATATGTCAAGGATATTGAGAAAATTATAAAAAAAAGTGTTCCAGGTTCCCAATGGAACTGTGCAAGTCATGAAGTTGTCTTGATTTTTATGTTGAATTTCAATTACTTTGTATTAAAGTGATTTTTACTGAGTGTATCTAGATCATCTACCAGAAGTTTCAAAGGTCCGCGTATAAATTTGATCAAGTTGTGGCTTGATAGTGTTTCTGTGGTCTCTGTCAGTGTTCATGCGTGAAGTTTTTGTGATTCTAGAAATATTAGTTGTTGTAGATGTTTCTCTATTGTTTCTTGGTGCTCTTTGGATATTTCTAGATTGTTCTCTATCTTTTTGGTACATCCACATTGATCAGTGTGCTTGTGGTTGAAGGTCTTTTCTTGCGTATGTTTAGTTTTTGTTGTTCTTGGCCGACATGTTGGTGGTAACATGTGGATATTTGAGGTAAATTTAATTGAAGTATTTTTGTGTTGGAGTTGTTAATTTTGGTCCCCACTATGTCGTTGTCAACCTTGGTGGATTCACATTGAAAATTTATTTGTAAATTTGGGCAGACATTGAAAATATGTTTTATTTTCCTGACTGACTAAAGTTGTTCATGAAATCTCATGTAGTGGATATATAAGAGCGATTATTTCATCGATGTAGTGTGTTGGAAAGGTGTTGTGTGTGCTCTTATGTGTGTATGTGTGATTATCATTTGATTGGAGAGAAGAGTGTGAAGAATATTGAGTGAAAAGAGGAGTTTTATGTGCTTAATTGGAACTATAATCAGGCTTGTGCAGAAGCTAATTTTTTTAGTTCATACTCTTTGGATTTTAATCCTATTCTATATTGTTGGGCAGTGAGCCCCTTCTGTAATTGAATAGTGAGCTCTAGGAAATGTGCCTAAATGCATGTGCATTATTATTTATTGATTTCATTATACTTTAAATAGGGCATAATCTTGTGGACTAACAGCCACCATGGTTTTTCCCCTAACAGGTTTTCCACATAAAAAATCTTGGTGTTTTCTATCTCTCTGATGTGTTAATTTTTTGTGGTTAATTGCTTATTCAATAGATCTAAGATTAAGTAAATTTTGAAATTTTTATTATTCTATGGCAACTGATTCACCTTCCCCCCTCTCAATTTTTTGTCTTGTTTTTCCAATAATTGGTATCAGAGCAGGTTCCTCTGAAGAAGTGTAAAAGCTTGAGGTGATCTGAGGTGACAACATTCAAGAAGGATAGTCCAAGATTTGATGGAACTAACTACTCACTGTGGAAAGTTAGGATGCAATGTCATCTAAGGTGTATTGGTGAAGCCTACTAGAAGATTACAAAAGATCCATATGTTATTCCTCAAAATGGTCCCTCCACTACTAATGAGATCAAAAATATTGAAACAATATTAGGGCTATTGAAGCTTTGGTGAGTGCTCTGATAGTTTAAGAGTTGGTTAATGTGGTAGGACTACAAACATCTCATGAGATTTGGATGAACCTAGAAAATTTATAGGAAGGAGATGCTTAGGTGAAGATGGCCAAGCTGCATAGTTTAAAAGGAAAGTACGAGAATTTGAAGATGGGGGAAGATGAAAATATCACTTCTTTTATGAAAAGAGTAAATGAAATAGTGATGGGTATTACATGTGTCAATGGTTCTCTATATGAGGATGAAATTGTGGCTAATATACCCATATCCTTGCCTCCCTCCAACAAAGTGAAGGCTCATGCTATTGAAGAGCTAATATCGGTAACAAAGATGTCAAGAGACACGCTGGTTGGTAACCTTGCTACTTTTGAATTAAGTGAATTTGGTGAATCTGTTTCAAAAATTGAATCAACATTCAAGGCTATTGTATCAAGAAGTAACAAGCAAAGATATGGTCTGTTAGAATGTTCTAGAAAGATATCCAAGTATGATGAAGAACTAAAACAACTTGAAGATAAAGAAAGAGAGGTAAAAGAATTGGAAGCAATTATTATAAAGAAAGAAGGCAGAGGTAAAAGTGAGTATGAAGGAGTGTTACCTATTAAATTTTTTTCATGCAATAAAATATGTCATTTTGCATCAAGATGTCTTGAAAGAGTTCCTAGAACTAAGCCTAACAAGTCTAGATTCCAAAAGAAATGATACATTGTTGAAGAAGGAGCGAGTGATGATGAGTTTGATAAGGATAATGGAAATGAAGATGAATGGGTTTTCATTGCTACCATTGAAAATAGTCTTGTGGCTACTGAATCTACTAAACATGAGAAAGATCTTACAACCCAAGATGAAGAAAAGGATGAGTGGGTTATTGACAGTGGATGCTCACATCATATTACTAGTGATAAAAACAAATTTGTAAGTCTAGAGAAGTATGATGGTGGTAGTGTAATATTTGGAGACAATGTTCAATGCTGGTGTGATTCGTGGCAAAGGTTCTATTTATCTTGGTGGTAAGGATAACATTGATGATGTTCTTTATGTTGAAGGATTGAAGCACAATATTTTGAGTGTTGGGATAGATGGTAGGCAAAGGCTATGATCTACAATTCAAAGATGGAAGATGCAAGATATGTGGAAGTTCTGGCAATATGATTGCTACAGGTAAACAAACAAAAGGTAATATTTTTCACCTAAATATTGCTAGTGGGAGTTGTTTAATTGCTCAAGTAGATGAAAGCTCATTCTGGCATAGGAGGCTATGTCATGTAAATTTTGATAACATTGTCAAGGAAATTTCCACTCAAGCAGTAAGATATCCACCCAAGTTAGTGAGCCCATTAACACAATTTGTAAGGAATGTCAGATGGGTAAATAGACTAGAGTCTCCTTCCAAAGTAAATAGTTTCATTCAAATGATTTGTTGGAGCTTCTACATACTAACCTCTATGGTCCCTCCAGAGTTAGAAGTATTCATGGAGAAAGGTACTTTATGTTGATTATTGATGATTACTCTAGAATGATATGGGTTTCCTTCTTAAGAAGAAAATGTGAAGCATTGGAAAAGTTTGAAAGTTTCAAGGCTATGGAAGAAAATGAGAAAGGTATGAAAATCAAGTGTTTCAGATCTAACAGAGGTGGTGAGTTTACCTCCAGGGAGTTCAACTCTTTTTGTGAAGAACATGGAATCAAAAGATAGGTATCTGCTCCCCGAACCCCTCAATAGAATGGAGTTACAGAAAGAAAGAATAGAACAATTTTGGATGCTACTATCCCCCAGAGCTATTGGAGTGAAGCTATAAGCACTATTTTGTATACTTTGAATGAGATAAATGTTAATGGAAATTCTGGTAAGACCTCTTTTGAGCTATGGTTTGGTTACAAACCTACTATTAAATATTTCAAGCTCTTTGGAAGCAGATGTTATATCAAGAGAGATGATGATGTAAGAAAGTTTGATGCAAGAAGCGAAGAAGAAATATTTTTAGGTTACTCTACTAAAATAAAGGCCTACCGATGCTATAACAAAAGATCGAAAAACATGGTTGAGAGTGAAAATGTCATAGTTGATTAGGATTGTGCCAAATCATCTAGATATTGTGGATATGATTCAGATGAAGACAATACAATCAAAGGGAAGAATGTTCAAACACAGAATCAACTTCAAATTGTGCCATATGCTCCATATGTTCCATTTATTCCAGTAGAGAAACCTCAATTTATTTTGGTAAGTCGAGGTAGTCAGAAAGTAGAGACAAGGGCAAGTGCAAAAGGAAGATCAAAAGAATTAGAATATCAAGAAAATTCCAAAACTCCAAGGTATGTAAAGCTAAATCATTCTAAAAGTCAAATTATAGGAGATAAGAATAAAGGAGTGCAAACTAGAAGAAAGATTGCATAAGGGTATTGCCTGATTTCCAAGATTGAACCTAAAAATGTTACCGAATCTTACCAAGATGAACACTGGATGGAAGCTATGAAGGAAGAGCCAACACAAATTGAAAACAATGACATGTGGATACGGATTCCTAGACCTAAAGACAAAAATGTGATTGGTACTAAATGGGTGTTTCAGAACAAGTTGAATGAACAAAGTGAAGTGGTCTAGAATAAAGAAATACTAGTATGTAAAGGGTATTCTTAGATGGAAGGTGTTGATTTTGAAGAAATCAAGTTTCACTTCTTGAGGGTGAAAGTGAATGAAAAAGAAGTTAGGTTGGAGTATCTGCCTACCAAGGAACACATTGTAGACATCTTTACTAAGCCATTGCCGAAGGATACTTTTGAGTATCTCAGAGGAATGCTATGGGTAATTACCCCTCCTGATAAGAACTAAGAGATGCATTTACTTGCATCAATCTATGAGCTACATTGCTATATTCTGATCTGGATTGATGTTCTCATGGCTACTACTTAGGGGGAGTAGTCAGTTGTGTAGATATGTCGTTCAAAGTGTGTATATGGAAAGGTCATGGTTACCTTTGTCATTGATGTCAAATGGGGAGAAGTGCAATGTGAAAAATTATTTTAAGGGTTGAAGAGAAATTAAGGAGAAGAGTTAGAACCAAAGGGAAAGCAAGTGTGTTGGGTTGATGGTATTTTTCACATCATGTGTTGCCATCAATGCCAAAGGGGGAGATTGTTGGATGTTGTGGATATGTTGTTGATAAGTGGTTGTCATTGATGTCAACACTATTATCATTTGATGTATTAGAGGTTGTATATGTCAAGGATATTGAGAAACTTGTACAAGAAAGTATTTCAAGTTCCTAATGGAACTGTGAAAGTCATAAAGGCGTCTTGTTTTTTATGTTGAATTTCAGCTACTATGGATTAAAGGGTTTTCTACTAAGTGTATCTAGATCATCTACCACAAGTTTCAGAGGTCCGCATATAAATTTGATCAAATTGTGGTTTGACAATGTTTTTGTGGTCTCTGTCAGTGTGCCTGAGTGATGTTTGTGTGATTCTATAAATCTTAGTTGCTACTAATGTTTCTCTATTGTTTCTTGGTGCTCTTGGATGTTTCTAGATCATGCTCCATCTTTGTGGTACATCCACATTGATTAGTGTGCTCCTGGTCGAAGATATTTTCTTGTGTATGTTCAGTTTTCCTTGTTCTTGGATGACATGTTGGTGGTAGCATGTGGATCTTCAAGGTGAAATTAATTGAAGTATTTTCATGTTGGAGTTTTTAATTTGGGTCCCCACTAGGTCGTCACCATCCTTGGTGGATTTGAATTGAAAATTTATTTGTAAATTTGGGCTGACATTGAAAATATGTTTTATTTTCTTGGCCGACTAAAGTTGTTGATGAAATCTCATGTAGCGGATATATAAGAGAAATTTTTTCATTGGCGTAGTGTGTTGGAAAGGGGTCGAGTGTGCTCTTATGTGTGTATTTGTGAATATCATTCGATTGCAGAGCAGAGTGTGAAGAAGATCAAGTGAAGTGTGAAGAGTGAAAAGAGGAGTTTTCTATACATAATTGGAACTATTAATCAGGCTTGTGAAGAAGCTAATTTTTTAAGTTCATACCCTCTAGATTTTAATCCTATTCTATATTATTAGGCAGTGAACCCCTTCTATAATTGAGTAGTGAGCTCTAGGAAGTGTGCCTGAATGCATGTGCATTCCCATTTATTGATTTCATTATAATTTTAAAAGGGTATAATCTTGTGGACTAACATCCACCATGGTTTTTCCCCTAATAGGGTTTCCACATAAAAAATCTCGGTGTTCTCTATCTCTTTGTTGTGTTAATTGTTTGTGGTTAATTGGTTATTCATCAAATCTGAGATTACGTTAAGTAAAGTTTGAAATGTTTATTATTTTGTGACAACTGATTTTCCCCCCCTCTTAGTTGTCTTTCCTTTTTTTTCCAATAGGATGGAAGCAATGATAGAAGAAATGATGCAAATTGAAAAGAATGATACATGGATACTTGTTCCCAGACCTAAAGATAAAAATGTAATTGGTACTAAATGGGTCTTTCAAAATAAGATGAATGAACAAGGTGTAGTGGTCTTGAATAAAGGAAGACTAGTATGTAAAGGGTATTTTCAAATGGAAGGTATTGATTTTGAAGAAACCTTTTCCCATGTTGCTAGAATTGAAGTTGTAAGGTTATTTATTTCTCATGCTGCATATAAGAATTATAAAGTTTATCAAATGGATGTGAAGTCAGATTTTCTGAATGGTGAGCTAGAAGAAGTATATATTGAACAACCAGATGGATTTCAACTAACTGAAAATGAAAACATGGTTTTTTGACTAAAGAAAGCCTATATGGACTCAAGCAAGCCCCAAGAGCCTGGTATGCTAGACTAGACAAATACTTATTAAAGGTTGGATTCAATAAAGCTACTACTGACAACAACTTGTATTTCAAATTGGATCATGACAAAGAGTTAATTTTTGAGGTCTTTGTTGATGATATTATTTTTGGAGGAGATGACAATCTATGTGTGAATTTTTCTAATGAAATGAAGAATGAATTTGAGATGAGTGTGATTGGAGAGATGAAGGTCTTTCTGGGATTGCCAGTTACTTAGTTAGACAAGGGGATCATCATGTCTTAGTCCAAATATGTGAGAGTTGTTGAAGAAGTCTAGCATGGAAGACTCAAAGCTTGTTGGTACTCCCATGGTAACTAGATGTAAGTTAGCGAAAAATCATTATTCTCCTAAGTAAAATCAAACAAGATATAGGTCAATAATTGGTGGATTTCTCTACTTAACTCAAACCATACCAAACATTATGAATGTTGTATGTATGGTTGCTAGATTTCAGGCTGATCCAAAAGAGTCTCATGTGACTGTTGTAAAGAGAATCTTCAAGTATATAAAAGGAACAATTGTCTTCAAGCTTTGGTATCCTAAAGATGATGATCTTACTTTGAATGCATACACTGATGTGGATTGGGCAGGAGATGTAGATGACAGGAAAAGTACTAGTGGTGGTGCCTTCTTCCTAGGGAAGAAGCTGGTATCTTGGTTGAGCAAAAAGAATAATTCAATTTCTCTATCTAGTGCTGAGGCAAAGTATATTACCACTACAAATAACTGTATGCAAGTGATGTGGATAAAATAGATGGGTATGTGCAGGATCATGATGGGCCAAAAAGTGGCAATATGATGGGTATGTGGCTGATGACTATTTTTTTACCCAAAATTGATGAAATGAAAAGGATTTTTAAAGGAGATTCTCAGCTTTCCATCGATATAAATTATGCTTTACTTTGAATTTAATAAGTAATTATTATTCAATTTCTATTCAAATTATGACTAAAGTACTGATTCATAGGCTGATTGAAAAACATCTATAGCTTTCAAACGATATCACATTCTTTGAATCCAAAACATGCATCAGATTCTACGCTTCACATACTATAGGATTAAAAAGAGAAAATTTGAATTTCATGAAGTTTTGACCAAGTTAAGGTGGTTAGACATACGAGTTTTTATATTTTTTAAAAAATTGTAATAAAAAATTCATAATTAATTATTTACTTAGAAAGAAATTACAAAAAAATATGCATCACATCAGGGCATGAGTAATCTACTTATATATAAAATCTTATAAAAAAATAATATCATTTTATTGTGGTTAGGGTGGTCAGACAGACACCTACTTCTTATTTTTTCCCTAAAATTTAAGTACCACTGTATTGAAATTTGAAAATTTCACCAAATAGATATATATTTTTTTAAACAAACCTAGTAGTTTAGAAACTACATTCAATTTTCTAAAAATTATATTTTTACATATTTTTGAAATAATAAAGATAACTTATTCAAATTTTTACGTCAAGTTTCCTAACTCTAATTTTTCTGATTTTTTTGCCACTTAAGGGCATGTTTTTTCCATGATTATCCTGCACATACCCAGATGCTGAAAGATATCATAGTTTATGATGACCCTATTGCCATATAATGTGACAACTCAAGTGCAATTAACATATCCAAGAATATGATGCTATACTATAAGACCAAGCATATATCAATCCAGTTTCACTTCTTGAGGGAACAAGTGAATCAGAAAGAAGTTAGACTGGAGTATGTACCTACCAAATAATAGATTGCAGAAATTTTCACCAAGCCATTGCTGAAGGATACTTTTGAGTATCTTAGAGGTATGCTATGGGCAATTACCCCTCCTCATATGAGCTAAAGATGCATTTACTTGCATCAATCTATGTCCATAGATATTTCTTGATTTGGATTGATGTTTCCATGGCTATTACTTAGGGGGAGTAGTAAGATGTGCAGATATGTGGTTAAGAGATCGTATGTTGGAAGATAATGCTTATCTTTTCCATTGATGTCAAAGGGGGAGAAGGGTCATGTGAAAAAATATTGCTATCTAGCATGAAGAGTTTTGTGAGGAGAAGATCTTGTAGAAGAGGTTAAGGAAGAAGAGCTAGAATCTAAGGGGGAGTAAATTTTGATTGAGAGTTGGGTTGATGGTGTTTTTCACATCATGTGTTGTGATCAATGCCAAAGGGGGAGATTGTTTGATGTTGTGGTTGTTTTTCTGATATGTGGTTGTCATTGATGTCAACACTATTAGCATTATTGTATTGAAGGCTATATATGTTGAGGATATTGAGAAAATTGTTAAAGGAAGAGTTGTAAGTTGCCTATGGAACAGTGAAGGTCATGAAGGTGTCTTGCTCTATACATTGAAGATCGGGTGTTGTCAACTAAAGGGTTTATTGCTGAGAGTATCTAGTTCATCTATTAGAATTTTTAGAGGTCTGCGTGAAGATTTGATTGTGCTATGAACAATTGTGTTCTGATAGTATTTTTGTGGGTTCTATTAGTGTTCCTAATTGAGGTTTATGTGATTCTGATATTTTTTGTTGCTGAGGATATTTCTCTATTAGTTCTTTTTGATTTTGGGTGCTTCTAGATCATTCTTTATCCTTGTTGTACGTCTGTGTTGATCGGTGTGCTTGTGGTCGAAGATTTTTCTCGGTATGTTCGGGTTTTCATGTTCTTGGCCGACATGATGGTTGTAATGTGTTGTGGATCCTTGAAGATTTAAATTTGAATGTTTGGCATGCTCGAAGATATTTTTTGGGTTGCATCATGATCTTAGCCAATGGTGTTTGATCCACATTGAAAATTTATTGGTAAATTTGGGCCGACATTGTAAATATATTTTATATTTTTGGCCAACTAAGTTGTTGATGTATTTCCATGTTGTGGATATATAAGAGCAATTCCATGTTGTAGATATATAAGAGCAGAGTGAGAAGAAGTCTGAGCAAAGTGTGAAGAAGGTTTTATGTGCTTAATTGGCACTATAATTACGCTTGTGAAGAAGCTATTTTCTTAGTTCATACCCTTTAGATCTAATATGTATTGTTGTGTATTGTTGGGCAGTGATCCCTCTTATATTTGAGTAGTGAGATCTAGGTAGTGTGTCTGAATGCATGTGCATTCCCATCATTTTTCTTATACTTTTAAGAGGGTATAATATTGTGGACTAACATCCACCATGGTTTTTCCCCTAATAGGGTTTCCACATAAAAAATATTGGTGTTCTTTGTGTTTCTAATGTGTTGATTGTTTATGGTTTATTGTTCATTCATTAGATCTAAGATTAATTTAAGTAAAGTTTGGAAAGTATTAATATTTTGTGACAACTGATTCACCCCCCCTCTCAGTTGTATGTCTTTGTTTTTCCAATAGAATATATGAAATGAAAAAGTAATCTACTCTAAAAAACACTTGATAAGAAGTAGACCAAAGTGAATGAGATAGATAATGTATTGATTGAAGGGATTATTATTGCTCTTGATAAGTTGAGGAAGGAGAATGTGCACTATGTGCAATGAGAAAATGGAAATGTAGAACTAGAGTCAACAAGCACTAGAATGCATGAAATGACAAAGGAATCTTTTCTTTAAAAAAAAATTAAAAAAGCATACCAAAGTGAATGAGATAGATAATGTATTGACTGAAGAGATTCTTCTTGCTCTTGAGAAGTTGCAGAAGGTGCATGGATAGTATGTGCAATGGGAATATGGCTAAGTATAAATGGAGTAGTAGGTATTAGAATGTATGAAATGAAAAAGCAATCTTCTTTAAAACCACTTGATAAGAAGCAACAAAAGTGAATGATATAGATAATGTATTGATTGAAAAGAGTGTTGCTACTCTTGAGAAGTTGAGGAAGGAGCCTATGTAGTTATGTGCAATGGGAAAATGGCAATGCAAAAGTGGATTAAATCAAGAGTTTTGTATTTCATATGAATTTGTGTAAGCAGAGAAAGTGAAAGATGGTGCTATATGTAGAAATGAATAGATGAACTCAAATATTCTTGAACTTAAGAATTCCATGGAACAAATACAATTGAAAATAGATGATCTAAAATGGTAGACAAGTCTTGTAATGAGCTTGTTGAAAAAAACATCTACATTCTCTAATCATAATGAAATAACTAACAGGGGATAGTAAGTGGGATAGAGGGAGGGAGATAAAGAGGGAAGGAGGGAGATAGGAAGTGGTAGGGTGGGAGGGATAGAAGGACCAAAAATGGACTTATTACGAGGGAGTGATGTGATGGTGGATTACATGAAATGAAAAAGAAATTTTCTTTAAAAACACATGAAAAAAAGTAGACCAAAGTGACTTCTTTATATTTTTGAGAGGAAGATTGCATCCACCAAAGAAAGGATAGAAAAGTATTTTTAAAGATGATTTCATCCACCAAAAAAAACCTATGTAATATTTGAGTCCAACATGTAGTTAATATTTCTATAAGGATAGCTAAAATGTTTGAGATGATGAGGAATGTGTGGATTGCTTGGACATGTTATAACATAAGATAGAAGAGGTAATAAACTTGGATATGATTAAAGTGATGATTAATAAATTTATAGAATAAGAAATCTAGAGACAAATAAAATTGGAAATAGATGACAAGGAAAAGGAATAATCAAATCTACATGGAAAAAAGGAGAATCAGTTGGGTGGAGACATGAAAGTCTTATCTAAAAAGGTAGAAAAGTCTTGTAAATAACTTGTTAAAAGAAATATCTACATTTTATAATCATAAAGACACTCTCAAAACTAAGAAAAAAGTGGCTACAAAGCTACATAAAAGTATTCAAGACATTGAAAAAGCTATCCAAGAAAGGGGCGTTGTTATCTTGAGGGTTCATGAGGGAGAAATTGATCTAAAACTTCAAGTAAAATGTGAAAAAGAATAAAGAGAGATGTAGGTAAAGCTACATATAAAGGTAGGGAAAGATTTACAAAGAGAGATATCTAGTGAGAGAGAGAGAGAGGGGGGGAGGGAGAGGTAGAGAGGGGTAGCTAGAGAGAGGGATTCTTATTGAATACAACCCATGCATATATCATAATTGTTACTGCATGGTTTTTCATCATGTTTATATCAAATTTTCTTAATATTTTTTTGTAGGATTAAAATTATAATTATACCCTATTATTTGTAACATATTTGTGGTAATTTATGAGAACTAAAAGATCTACTTATATCTCCAATATTTGAAATTTACATAAATCTAGAGGTTTTTCCCATGAGTTTGGATGGAGTGGTATGATTTGTAGGTGGGGGATACATAAAACTAATCAAATGGACCTAGGTTTTACTAACCAATTAGGTTGTTATGTGTAGAGGGTTTTACAATATTATTTGGGTTGTAGTTTCATAACACAATGTTTTCCAACCTGTAATTTTACAAAATAATAAGAATGTAATGAAAAACCTTTTGTTATTTACACAGTAGGAATGTAATGAAATTTAATTTCAAAATTTAGAACAAGTCTTGGAGTAAAAATTTTGCTTGAATTTCTTCATATGTTTGAAAAATAAATAACTTTTCATAAGGGAATAACTGACAACTTGGACAGTGTGCTTTCCAACACTGCAAATAATGTGAGAATTTTTTTGTTCCAGACAGATGAAAAAAATGAAATGAAATTTTTACTATACCAAAGAGTTTCTCTAAAATTTTAAGATGGAATTCTTCACATTCAAGGTGCCTACAAAACAAAAAAAAATCATAAGGAAATAACTGATAGGGGACAGTGTGTTTTCCGACACTACATATAATGTAATTTTTTTTTCCAATCATGTGAAGAACTTATGAATCTTTTCGTAAGGAAATAACTCCTCCCCAAACTCTCCACCATTGAGATTTGAACAAGTAATGAAATAACTCACAACCCACTAGCTTAAATTCCAACCTGAAATTATTTTGTGCATATATTTTTCATGAGGATGAATTTAGGATAGTTAAGACAATGAATTAAGGGGTCTTAAGAGGATGGATTAAGGAGATATACAAGACCCTTGACTTAAATTATGTGTCATGTGATAAAATTAGTTTTATAAATAAGAGATGGGTTAAAAGGGTACATAATTTCAGATAAGGGGTATATAATATTTGGATTTTAAACTAGATAAGGGTATTTGTATGGATTAAAGTAGTCACCCTATATGTTGTATCAATTTGGTTATTTTAATATTTATCCCTAAAATATAACCCCCCATACTCTCATTTGTTTAACTTTGAACATATAAAATGAAATAATTGAAACCGACATTGTGTTTTCCAACATGCAATTATTCTATGTAGGTACTAGAATATATTAAATGAAAAAGGAATCTACTCTAAAAACACTTCAAAAGATTTAGACCAAAGTGAATAAAATAGATAATGTATTGGTTTCAAGTTTCATAAACCATCTACTCAAACCCACTGTGTTTTCCAACTTGCAATTATACCATGCATTTACTTTCTTCATCTGATTGGAACAAAAAATGCTCACATTATTTTTGGTGTTGGAAAGCACATTGTCCCCTATTAGTTATTTCCTTATGAAAAGATTTTGTTTTGTACACACCAAGAATGTGAGGGAGAGAAAGAGAGGGAACTTTCCAATATGAAATTGTTGTAAGGAAAATATTTTCTTATTTAGAGAGTATGAATGTAATGAAAGGAACTTAAAAAATTTACCACAACTGTTACTTAGAGTAAAAAATTCATTCCAATTTCTCATATGATGAAAAAATAAATGAACAAAATAATTGTAGGTTGGAAAACACATTGGGTTGTGAGTGATTGCATTCTTCTTGTTCTAAGCTCAAGGGTGGAGATCTTGGGGAGGATTTACAGATGGGGGATACATAAAACTAATCAAATTAACTCGATGGGTGACTAACCAATTTGGTTGTTATGTGTAGAAGGTTTTACAACAATCTTTCAATTGTAGGTTTTATAACACCTAGTGTTTTCTAACCTGCAATTATTATAATGAAAACCTTTTATAATTAGTTAATTGGAGCATTATACCTTAATGTCATTTGAGTTACAAAATTATGATAAGTTTGGTAAATTGAGTACCTGCTACCTCTAGTTTAACATTTCCATTTTTCCATTACACATAGTGCACATGCTCCATCATCAACTTCTCAAGAGTAGGAAGGATATCTTTAGTCAATACATTGTCTATCTTATTAACTTTAAGTGTTTTTAGAGTAGGAAGATAGTGATGAAACCTCTATTAGTTAGGTGTTGTATTTTATGTTTAAGTGCTTTGCATTGATTAGAAAAATGAACTATCACTTAATGATATACACAAGAGAGAGGTGTTGAATGACAATGCTTAAAACCTTTCTTATTCAAGTGAGGAACTACAATTATCAATTGAGATTTTAAAAGAATGGATAGGATATGTGTTTCTAATGGAAAGAGAGGGGAAAGGAAGGATATGGGAAGTGGTAAGTATATATGGTGAGAGAAGAAGGTTAGGAGGGATGGTGAAAGAGGAGAGATAGACAAAAGTGTAGAGGGATGGGAGGAGGGAGAGATCTAGCGAGGTGGGATGGGAGGGATAAAGGGAGAGAGAGGAAATGTGGGAGACATGTATATGTAGGTATATAGAGATAAGGTTGAAGTAATAAATGAAGAATTAGGTAGAGAGAGTGGGGGAGATAAGGAAAGGGGAGAGGAAAGGGGAGAGATAAGTAGATAGAGAGGGGAAGTTGGGAAGGAGGGAGATGTAGGTAGAAAGAGAGGTGGGAAGGGATAGATCAAGGGAAAGGTAGGTAGAGAGGGAGAGGGTGAGTGGAGATAGAGAGAGGGAGAGAGAGAGAGAGAGAGGGAAAGAAGGAGGTGAAGGTAGGGAAACATTATTCTTATCTTTTACTTCCTTTTCTAAGACATTAATTTTAGTCTTCTATTGTTTTGCTATAGTTTCAACACTTCCAGCTATTTTGTTTTTTGTGCTTAGATCTAATTTTACTTTTCCTTATCATTTATTTCCAAATGTATTTGTTCCATGAAATTATTAAGTTCAAGAATATTTGAATTCATTTGTTCAACTCCACTTATACAATCATCTCACTTTCTTTTCTTACACAAATTCATACCTAAATTCCCACCTTACTTCTCCCTCTCTCTCTACTTCTCTCTCTCTACCTCAAGTTCCCTCTGCCTCTCCCTCACACACACACATCTCTCCACCTATCCATCTCATTATCCTACCCTTATTCCCTCCCTTCTTTCCTCTCTCTCACTCTCTATACATACCTCTCCCACCCTCTCTCTATGTGTACCTCTATCATTCCCAGCTTACCCCTCCTTATCTCCCTCATTTCTCATATTTTTCCCTCTCACACATAGGGTAAAAGTACAAAGCTATGTCACACTTTCGACAAACTTAACAACACAAATGAATTTTAGTATTTATAACTAAAAATTAATTTTGGTCAAACATATGATCTAGTAAGATTCATTCTAGATAAGGTAAATATGTCCACAACTTTTCAAATTAAAATTGTTTGCTAAATGCATATGTATCACCACTTTGAGGCCATTTTACTAAAAAGGTGAAATTATTTGAAAAAAAATGTCTCAACAACTCCTACTCATATAAATAACATTTATTTTTTAAATGTAAAAATACCCTTTTGTAGATACATAAGTGTAGTTTTCAAATATATATTTATTTTAATAGTTCAACTATTATTTTTATTTTATTTTTTATTTTTTACTAAAAACTGTAGGTTATCAGGAAAAAAATATTAGGTTGATTACCATGTCAAGAAAAATATTAAAACTTTAAAAATATATATATGATGCCCTAGATAAAAGAATCTAGATTAAGATAGTATAATTTTTTTTCTATTTTAGATAAATATTTAATATAAAAGTTGACGTTGAGTGGAAATACTCATGTGTTAATATGCACATTTAAATATTTATTTAAAAATATATACTTATTAAAGTTGCAAAAGTATATTTCCATGCCATAAAGTTTCAAGTTATAAATATACACAAAAATTGTGAAGGCAAAAAATAAAAATTTACTATATAAAGCTTGACGTCTCATGTAATGTTAGTTTTCATCATTTTATTAACAACTAAATTATAGTGTTAATTTATAAAAAAAACTATATTCAAATAATTTTTTAATTTTTTCAAAAAAATACAAACATTAACTATACAAAAAATTAAACATTCTATTACTTTACATCATTTCAAAATTCAAAACATATATGCCACTTTTTAGTGATTAAAGTTTAAAATTTAGATCAATGTTGGTCAGTTCCTTTACAAAAGTGTGACACAACTTTCTTCTTTTAGCCAACAATCTCTCACCACCTACCCCTCCCTCTCTGCCTAACTCTCTCTATGCCTACCTCACCTACCCTACCTCTTTATAACTCCCTCCTTGCCTCTTTCTCTCCCTCCCTCTATCCCTCCCACCCCACCACTGCATGTCTCCCTCCTTTCCTCTATCTATCTCTCTCCATCCCTCTCTCCCTCACACACACAACCTCTCTCCACATATACCTACCTCTCTCCCTAAGTCTATGTATTCCTACCCCTCCTACCCTACCTCTCTCTATCTCCCTCCTTCCATCTTTCTCTCCCTCCCTCTATCCCTCCCAGCCTACTACTCACTATCTCCCTTCTTCCTTCTCTCTCCCACCCTACCACAAATTCCTAACTATTCATAAAAATAGAATTAAACTCATTCATAGATATTTATCAACTTTTAGATTACTTATTTGCATCATGGTGACTAGGTCATGTTACACAAGGTTGGCTCTAATCTCATAAAGGTGTGGATAAAAATAACTGTATGTGAGCCCCCACTCAATAATATTGCTAAACCCAATTAATTAATCAATCCACCTTAATATTTCATTACCATTTTCCATAATTTAATATTCCTCCAATTCTTAAATGTTCCATCATCTAACATGTGTCATTTCTCTTTACATGTGCAAGTATGCACAATCTTACAACTATTCTCCACCCCATCCCTCCTAAATCCACTTGAGTCAAATGTTGTTTTAAGGTTTGGCCATACATGAGGCAATCTTCCTCTTTCCTACATTAGGTGGTTGGTTTTGAATTTCCTACTTGGCCTTTTTAAAGGGTGGGAGATTATTAATATTCTTGTTGAGTATTGTATGGGTAGATTTTTTTTTGGAGGATTTTATCCCATGTAATATGCACATTTTTGCATAGGTACCAAATAATCTTGAATCCAAAAGCTTTATTTTGGATGGAAATAATTCTTGTACCTATTCAACCATTTCACCTACATACATTTTCACAAGGAACCAAACGTATTTTATTTTATTTTGGGGATAACTACCATATAAAAATATTCATTCTTTTTTCTAGTCTAAAGACAAGAAAAAGAAATAATGCAATAAACATAAAGATAAAGAAAATAGACATTTCTTTTTACTTTCAATAACATTGCTCCTTATATAGAGTTAAAATGGAGCTTACCCTTGCTCTATTTTATATTGTCTCTTAGATGCTTGATTGAATAATACAAATGGAATGTGGATTTCTCTTTAAAACAACATAGTATTAGTATAGTTGGATGATTTTTAATAGAAAAATTGTAGAACACACCTACTAGAAAATGTGTCAATGATAATGAAGGGTAAAGGATTCTATTTGCATAATCCTATTGTCAAGAATGATGTAATTCAAGGATCAAGAAATCACAATATATGAAAGAGATTACAATTGGTTCCATTAGGTAATTATCCATCACTCCAAATCTCTTGAGTTTATCCACTTCTGCATTGCCATTTTCCTATTGTGCATAGTCCACATGTTCCTTCATCAAATTTTGAAGAGTGGGAAGAATATCTTCAATCTTGAAACATTATTCATCTCATTCACTTTGGTTTGCTTCTTTTCAAGTGTTTTTAAAGTAGATTCCATCTTTTCATGTGTGTGTGTGACAAAGGGGGAGGTAGAGAGAGGGTTAGGTAGAGAGAGACATTCTTATTTAATATGTAACCCATGTATATATTATAATTTTCATTATATGGTTTCTCATCATGTTTATATCAAAGGTTCTTAATATACCATTTTAGGATTAAAATTCTAATTCTACCCTATTGGTTGTAACATATTTGTGGTAAATTATGAAAATTGAAAGATCTAATTATATCTCCAATATTTGAAATTTACATAAATTTATAAGTTTATCCCATAAGTTTGGATGGAGTGGTATGGGTGTTCATATCTTTCTTTGACACAAAAATAAAATCAATTGAATTAGGAAATTGAAAATATATTTTATATTTCGTAATCCCAAGGAGCACATGTAGATAGGTAGGATATGAGGACCACTGAGAGTACCTTCAACCATGATGAGTACATATGTATTAGTTAGTTCTATCAACCCAATAACTTACTTTATTTGAGTTTATTTTTTTTGTATTGAATCCATCTTCACCATGACCTCCTTATGGACCTTCTCTTGCACTATGTAGTAAATTTAATTACTTATCATTCCTATCTCAATCTCATATCTATTATCATGAAAGATTTTTAAATAAAATGCACTAGAACCTTGTACCTAGCCTTTATTTTTTAAGGGAGGTGAGGATTTCATGAAAGAATTGGTTGCATCAATAAGATACATGAGAGATTATGCTATAAGTGGAGAGAGAGAGAGAGAGAGAGAGAGGGAAGTAGTGAGGGAAGGAGGGAGGGTAGGTGGAGAGAGGCTGTGTGGGAATGAGGGAGAGAGACAGAGGGAAGGAGGGAGATAGGGAGAGGTAGGTAAAGATAGAGAGATCTATTTGGGGTGGGAGAGGTAAAGAGAGGTGGTGTGTGTGTCATTGATAATGAAAAGAGTTTTGTTAAATAGTTTTGCAGGATCATCATGGAAAAAAATAGGCACGTAAGTGGCAAAAAAAATTAGAAAAATCAGAGTTAGGCAACTTGATGTAAAAATTTGAATAAGTTATCTATTTTATTTCAAAAATATGTAAGAATAGAATCTATAGAAAATCGAATGTAGTTTCTAAACTACTATGTCTGTTTAAAAAAAACACTATTTGGTGAAAATTTGAAATTTCATTGCAGTAGTACTTAAATTTCAAGGAAAAAATAAGTAGGTATGTGTCTAACCACCCTAACCACAATAAAATGATAATATTTTTTTATAATATTTTAGATATAAGTAAAGGACTCATGTTCTGATGTGATGCATATTTTTTTGTAATTATTTTCCAAGTAAATAATTAATTATGATTTTTTTATTACAACTTTTACAAAATATAAAAAACTCATATGTCTGACAACCTTAACTTGGTCAAAACTTCATGAAATTCAAATTTTATTTTTTTAATCCTATAGTATGTGAAGTATAGAATGTTACACATGTTTTGGATTTAGAAAATGTGATAGCGTTTGAAAGCTATAGATGTGTTTCAATTAGCCTATCAATTAGGATTTTAGTCATAATTTGAATAGAAAATGAATAATAGTTACTTATTAAATTCAAATTAAATCATAATTTATATTGGTGGAAAGGTGAGAATATCCTTTAAAAACCCTTTTCATTTCATCAATTCTGGGTTAAAAAAATTCGTCAGCCACATACCCATCATATTGCCACTTTTTGGCCCATCATGATCCTACACATACCCAATATCAATAAAGAACTAGTAAAAAGGAGAAGTATATTTAGAAAAATACACAATACTAATATATAAGTATCTTTAGAATATCCATACCAATAAATTCATACATTTGTATAAAGAGAATACTTACTTTGTGATGGACAGAAAGAAACATACTCTAGTGAGAGAGAGAGAGGGAAGGGAGGAGATAGGGAGTAGTAGGGTGGAAGGAGATAGAGGAACCCAAAACAAACTTAATAGGAGGGGGAGATGTGATGGTGGATTGTGAGACATAGGGACCCAAAAATACTTGAAAAAAAGTAGACCAATTTGAATGAGATAGATAATGTATTGACTGAAGAGATTCTTCCTTCTCTTGAGAAGTTGAGAGATGGAAAAATAATTGCAGGTTGGAAAACACAGTGGGTTGTGAGTGATTGAATTCTTCTTGTTCTAAGCTCAAGGGTGGAGAGCTTGAGGAGTATTTCCAAGTGGGGGATACATACAACTAATAAAATTTACCTAATGGGTGACTAACCAATCGGGTTGCTATGTGTAGAGGGTTTTACAACAATATGTGGGTTGTACGTTTCATAACACCTAATGTTTTCCAACCTGCAATTGTTTCAATGAAAACCTTTTCTTATTTAGAGAATACAAATGTAATGAAATAAACTTTCAAAATTTAGCACAACTATTAGTTAGATTAAAAATTGTGTTTCAATTACATCATATTATCAAAAAATAAATACACAAATTAATTGTAAGTTGGAAAACATAGTGGGTTGTGAGTTATATGATTGTTATTGTTCTAAGCTCAAGGGTGGATAGTTTGGGGAATATTTTCATGTGGGGGATATGTAAAACTAATAAAATTAACCTGAGGGGTGACTAACCAATTGGGTTGTTATATGTAGAGGGTTTTACAATAGTATGTGGATTGTAGATTTCATAACACTCAGTGTTTTCCAACTTGCAATTATTGTAATGAAATCTTTTTCTTATTTAGAGAATATGAATGTAATGAAAGGTACCATCAAAATTTACCACAAAGTTTTGTTACTTAGAGTAAAATATGCATTTTAATTTCCTAATATGATGGAAAAATAAATGTAAAATATATTTGTATGATGGAAAACATGGTGGGTTGTGAGTGATATTATTTAGGCTATTCTAAGCTTAAGGGTGGAGAGCTTGGGGAGGAGTTGTAGGTGGGGGATACATAAAACTAATCAAATTGACATGAGGGGTGACTAACCAATTAGGTTGCTAAGTGTAGAGGGTTTCACAATAGTATGTCAATTACAAATTTTATAACACCCTTTGTTTCCCAACCTACAATTATTGTAATGAAAACCTTTTATAAGTGGTTAATTGGAGCACTATACCTTATTGTCATTTGAGTTATAAAATTATGATAAACTTGGTAAATTGAGTAACAAAAATGACAATTAGAACCAATAAAAATTAATAAAACAATATTTGAAAAAAATGTATTTCTAGGATCAAAAAATTCAATATCATTTGAAGAGAGGTAGGCTAGATGAGATAGATATAGAGAGAGTTGTGGAGAGAGGTTGTGTTATGTGTGTGTGTGTGGGGTTCTCTCCCTCCCTCTATCCATCCCACCCTACCACTCCCTATCTTCCTTCTTCCCTCTTTCTCTCCCTCCCTCTATTCCTCCCACCCTACCACTTCCCATCTCCCTTCTTCCCACCCTACTGTACTAAGGTACTCCATGCCAAGTGGATTTTTAGTCAATACTTAGTAATGGGTTATGTGAATGTGAATATGGCATGTGCAATTGATAAAGTTGATGTTTGTTTGATTTTGATTGAATAGATTGCCAATGTTATTATATGTTAAACAGTAAATGCATAAAGAAGAGGCCAGACATGAAGAAAAACAAGACTACAAATTTTCAACAACAATATCTATTGTAGCTTATACAAGATTTATATCCCCGATTATTTTATATATGTTTTTCTCTTGAATTCAACTTCAGTGGTGGAGCGCTTGCTTGCATGACCACTATAGTGCCCCTCCACTTTTGGCCCCTTCGTGACATGTAAGTAAGTTGTTTGTTTGTGACTTGTGTAGTCGTGTTGATTTTGTCGTTTAACGGTGTTTTGATTAAATGACATAGTTGTTCTCGATGTGTTGAGTTTTAAATGTCGTTGAAGTAATGCATTAGTGTTCGAAGTTCGCAAGTATTATGTGATTTAATTAAATTATTAAAAGAATGTCAAAATAATTAGTTATGTTATAATGATTCAATTATTATTATTTTATTTAATAGTTGGCATTACAAACGTAATTATATATTTATATATAAATATAGGTTTTTATTTTATTTTTCTTGCTAATGTATATACACAAGGTTGAATTGTGAAGAATAGTATTGTAAATAGAGTAACCTCCTTAGAGTCCTTGTTGCATATGCCTAATTCCTTTTTTTTTTATCATTTTTGGGGTGTATCTAAGAAATGACCGAGTCTCCCCTCTCAAGTTTAAATCTCTTATTTTTTTCAATACTAGGGAAGGATGGATTGGAAAAAGTTGAATGATGTTATTAATAACTTTGTGATGGAATTCAATGAAATCAAAATGTTTAATCTAGAAATTAAAAGTTAAATAGATCTAGAAATGAACATGGGTATGTAAAAGGGAAGATCTCATTAATAGTTATGTGGATAAAATTGATAAATTTATTATTTCTTAATCTATTTGAATTACATGATACAAATCTAATAAATAAATAAATAATAAATAACAATAAAGTAAAATAAAAATTAAACTTGAATTACATAAAAACAATTTACAACAAATACTCTTCTTATATTTAAAGCTAACTATTGTGATGTTCTTATAAATATTATAGCATATGCATGTACTATTTTGAAAATCAATTATCTATTTGAGTTTGATGAATTAACCTAGATGATTTTGCCAAAATAAGAGAAAGTGGATATCTAATTGCATATTAGACTGGATAAATGTCTTGCATGATAATTGTGCGATGTGCCCAATGCAATTTAATGGTTGTAATTATGAGAGTGCAAGCATAGCCCAATGTTAAGTAAATTTTTTACCACATGCAAAGACGTGGAAGCAAAGAAAGATTTCCACACCATGGCTTAGGTATGAATAGTCGTGTGGAGTGGAGGTAGGTTTCTGCCATACATCGTAATGAAAAAAAATAATTAATTATGCTGGAGGACTGTCGTTGATAGTAACGAGAAATATACCTCTCTATTATAACGGGGTGGAATGAGGAGTGATACGGATATAAATGTGGGGGAAATGCATGAGTTTTGGGGGGGTAACAATGGAATCCCATGGCAGGACTTCTTTTTCAGGAATGCTATCAAACAACTCGCGTGTCTTGTCTACGCTTCGCATTTTGCATTCATGGCTGGTAGGGCACTTGCAACTACAACATCTGAGAATGAAGCTTCCAGTTTGGGTGAAGGCAGACGGGATGTGGGGAAACATATGCTAAGTTATTCGCTCCTCCAAACTCTTCCCCTCTGGTATTATCTTTCACTTCTCCAATTTGGCGAACCTGCAACTTGTTTAGAGTTTTGTAATGGTGAATTTATTAGGGTCAGCGCTCCTGTTTCTCACCTGTAATTTATGTTTGAAACAATGCTATCATTGTTAATTTTATGGTAATCTCCATCTGGGTTATGTCCTCTAATGTTTATCCTTTTCATCAGTAACAAGAATAAAATGATGGAATGATTTACATATACTTTTATCGAATTTATCTGTGGAAAGTGTAGTGGCCGGAAAGACAAAGTGGTTGCTTACAGATGGCGTCCTCTTTCCACTTGGTCTGATCCCCTTGAACTTATTCTATACCAAGAATTTTGTCATTGTTGAGGTTTGAGTCTTGAATCTGGAGATGCTTGCTGCCTTCATTCACCAATCCGAATCTGCAATCTGCGCACCAAATTATCAACTATATATGTAATGCAATAAGGTCTACTGATGTGTGAAGTTGGCGCAGCCCTCATCTACCAAATTTTATTACCAGCACCCTCTGTTTTTGCTTATAAACAAACTTGGCCAATGTTCAGATCAAGTCATTTTGCACGACCAATATTCCTCATGAGAGTAGCGTTCCTATGATGGGAAATGGTTCACATTTCTCAGAATAATTTCTTGTGCAACAATCTTGGAAATGAATTTAGTTGTAGCATTGCAGTCATAGCATATTTCATATATCATGCCAGTAGTTTAGAAGCCTTCTTATTGCATTAGAATCCTTAGTTGTGTGCCTCTTTGCGTTGGATGATAAACACCACTCATATTAGAATTTATGTATATATATAGATATATCGGCCTATGTTTATTCAAACTCCAAGTTTTAAAGATAAGTTCCCTCCATCCTTTACGAAATATCTTAGCACCCTATCCTTTGTATTTACATATGATCATAGATCCGTTTTGAGTCTTCTTCCGTACCATGTAATTATCAATGTAGCCGCACTATAAATTAAATGCAACATATAGTTATAAGACACGTGTATGCAGCATAATAGGCTACGCCCTGCCACCTGTTTTGAATCGAGCTATGTGGGGGTGTGACTATATTTATAGTGTTTTCTTTTCCCCATACTCATTCAATATAACCCATGTTCATACAATTCCTTATTTATATACTTGGAATATATATATATATATATTGATAAATAAGGGGCTGAAGTCAAGAAGATTGTATTAAAATTAAAATTATTAGGATTTAGAAGACTTGAAGCCTAAACAGAAGATAAAACAAACAGAATCATGACTTAAATTTCTCCTGCTCTTAGTAACTCCACAAATAAGAATTCTTTCGGCCTCAAATTCATTGAAAGTGTGACCAGACCATCTTCAACCCGCAAAATCAGCTAAGCAAGCATGGATCCTGTAAAGAAGATAGCGATGAATTGTTGGCGATGAATTATTGATGATGAATTATTGACGATGAATTGTTGGAGGTGAATTGCTGACGGTGAATTTGCTCGAAGCCCAAGAAAACATGACCATCAATCCCAAACAGCTCTATGTATAACTCTGAACACACTGTCTAACTCTTCTAGAGGCTCCACTTTCTTCCACTGATGAATATTATAGTTCTCTTTTGCTATGCTGATGGCTACTTGTTGTTCTATTAGGCTGAAAGTCATTGTAATGTTGAGCATTCAGTGTTATGTATATTCTATAATCGTTTCTGAACTATTTGTGAGTATGTCAATGCCTATATGGACTGTTATCACTTTCACTGTATTTGTCCTTTCTTTACCAACTATTGTATTGACTACTGGTATTTGACTATTTTTAGTCTTATCTACTCTTTTGTTTGTGACAGTTGTTCACCGACACAATCAATAATCGACAGGATTTAGTTCTTGTGACCAATCTTTGAATGTCGGTGAACAAAAGTCATGTCCATGATCGTTATTTCCTAACAACAGACAAATTTTTTAGAGCATCATTGTTTCGATTAGAGGTCACAAGTTAATGTTCAATCATAGCAGGTGACCTGCTCTTGTGATGATGGTACATCAACCTCAACCTCTGCCTCACCTTTGCTAATTAAAGCCATTATGCAACAGAGAAAGCATCATGATGCTGGGAATACTCAAGAAACATTGTATACAGGGACCATGGACCATTTGAATCTGCAAGATGATAGCAGAGAAGGCATTTTTAAAGCAACCATGACAAGTAATAAAGTTATTCCTCAATACACTTCTGCCTTTCCTTCAGTGTAAACAGTTTCTCAGCACATGTAAACAACAACTTCAACCACAATACTGATGTGCCTGCTAATCAACTCTTTGTAGATAGATGCAATGAACTAAATGGGAGTTCAAATACTAAACAACAACTTCAACCACAAACCAGTGTGAATCAAGCAGATCATGGAACTACTGCAATTCATGGTGATGCAAGTGCAGTATTTGGACCATCTTAAGCAATTTCAACAATACTGATGTGACTGCTGATCAGCTCTTTGTAGATAGATTCAATGAACTAAATGGGAGTTCAAATACTAAAGAACAACGTCAACCACAAACCAGTGTGAATCAAGCAGATCATGGAACTACTACAATTCATTGTGATGCAAGTGCAGTATTTGGACCATCTTTGGTTGTGAACAACAGTTCAAATGAAATCTGTGGAAGTATAGCTGATTGGCAGAGGGATGGATTCAATAGTTGATTTGACTATCTTTTTGCGACATCCTTCCAGCACCATCAAACTATTTCTATGGCATCCTTCCAACACTCTCTGACTGACTTTCTGCAACATCCTTCTAGCACTCTTTGACTGCAAACTACATGTAAAACAAGTAGTAAAATATTCTATAGAAGATTACTGTAAAACAAGTATTAAAGAGTAGTAAGATATTGATGCGTCAGTCCATCTAATAGTAAAATAATTTTTGAAGAAATATGGAACGTGGTGTCCATTATAAAGCCAGATGAGGGCACCACATGAACAATACATTTTTTTCACTAAAATAATACATATAGAGTGAAACCAATTATGCAATGTGGACCTCTTCGCAAATGGTGTTTGTAGTAGCCATTTTTTCCTTCTCTTCCTTCTTACTTGACTCTCCACTCTTAGAATCCTAAACGTCTCTCTACTCTTCCTCTCGGATGTCCTTAAAAGCCTTACCCACATAAAGCCTTGCTCCTCATGAAGTTATCTATTTAAGTGTCATTCCATCAGCTCCCATATTTGCCAATGCATCTGCCATTGTATTGCCTTCTCTATAAATATGGTTAATCGTTACATTTTCAAACTTATCCATCAGGTTTATTGCTGAATCTAGTAAAGATTGTAATTTCTAGCTCAACACTTTCTTAGCTCTTATTGCATTTACCACAATCGCTGAATCCCCTTCAATTTCTACCTTTGCCAAGTTTAATTCTATGCAAAGGGATAGCCCTGACACTAGAGCATTAAATTTTGACATGTTTGTATCAATCTCCAATGGTTTTGAATATCTTGCAATAGTTTTTCCCTACCAAGAGTGAATCACACCACCTGCTCCTGATGGACTTGGATTCCCTCTGGGCGCTCTATCAAAATTTAGTTTGAACCATCCAATATTTGGAGGTCTCCATTTACAATTTTCTCTATTTTGTTTGCTGACTTGACACCCTTTCCCAATAACTTGAGGACTTTTTAGACCAAACTAGTTCTTGAACATATTGTCATCCCAACCTGTATAAAATTTTGTTCTTTTGCTTTGGGCATGAATTCTCGAGTTCATTGTTTCCACAATGACAACTTCAATCTTAATCGTAAGAATTTGTATCTCCATGGATTTCCCTTGGAATACTCTCCTATTTATCTCCTTCCATAGTTCCCATATCAAAATTGAAGGAGAAATGAGCCAAAAATTTCCACACAAGTTGTCCCTAAAAAGAATTGGCCAAGATTTGAATAGTGTGAATATATCATTTGAAAATGCTAATAACCAACCAAGTTTAGCACAAAGCCACTCCCAACATTCAAGGGAAAAGGGGCATGTTAGAAGCAAATGATTGACATTCTCCTCACTATTGTAACATAGTGAGCATCTTGAAGGGCCCTGATATCCAATTCTTTTAAACCAATCTGTTGTCAAAATTCTACCTTGCAATGCCACCCATGAGAAGATGCCAGCCTTTGGCATGCACACTCTATTCCAGCATAATTGGATAGGTAACTGGGTTTTGGTTCTTTCTTGCTTCCCAGATGCTATTTTATAGCCATCCCTCACATTATACCAGCCTAATTTTGATCCATTCCAAATAATCTTGTCCCCTCCTTGCTTAAACAAAATAAATCTGTCATTTAATACTTATCTAAGGTTATTAATCTCCACCAATGGTATGTCAAGGTCTTCAAATTGTTTCCACTCCTATTTGCAAGCTTGGTTATTGTCTGATAATATAATGTAGTCACTTACATGAATACCCCATATGTCTAAACAAATTTGGCTAATTTTGTCTGTGTCCATCAAATTACTAATAATAAGGTAACCTCCCCATGAGTCATTCAAAAATAGTTCTTTCTTCCCATCCTTTACATTCCATGATATATGATTAAGTATAATATCACTATATTTAGCAATAAAGTTCCAAATACGGGACCCCCTAGGAAAATTTGTGACTCTTAATGCCTCTTCACTATTTAAGTTAGTGAGGTATTTGCTTCTAATGATCCTAACCCATTTGAGGTGTTGTTCCTTGTGTATTTTCCAGAATAGCTTAGCCCCAAGAGCCTTATTCTACCATAACTAATTTTTGATACCCATGCCTCCATGCTCAATTGGGTTGCAAACCTTATCCCATGCAATTAGAGCAAACTTTTTTTTTGTGTCTGTGCCTTGCCAAAATAATTTTCTCAACTTCTTCATCAGGGCCATGTACACTTCACGTGGCATTGAAATGTAGGACATTAGATAAATGGGAATGGTTGATAGAGTTGCTTTCAACATTATAATTCACCTTTCCCATGATAGCCACTTTGATTTCCATGACTCCATTCTCCTATCAATCTTTTCCCTGATTGGTTTCCAGGCTAAGGAAGATCTCAAGGATTTATCTACTAGAATCCCTAAGTAAGTGCATGGAAGTCTACCTTCCTTAAAACCTAATAAACTTAGTATTTGGTTTTGGACTCTTGTTTTCACATGAAAAAAGAAAATCTATGACTTCTCTTTATTGACTACTTGTCCCGAGGCCTTAGCATATATTGATAGCAACCTTTTCATCTGTAAGGCCTCTCCTCTGCAACCTTTCCCAAAGAGAACCATATCATCTACAAACTATTGATGTGTGATTGGTTGAACCAAATATGACACCACTCCTCTGATAGAACTAGATCTTTGAAGGCTGCATAACTTCCTACAAAGAGCTTCAACCATGATGATGAAAAGGAAGGGAGAAAGTGGGTCTCCTATCCTAATTCCTCTTGAACTTTCAGAAAAACCACATGGATTCCCATTGATTAGGATGGAGAATTTTGGGGTAGAAATGTAGTAAAATAACAGGTTTATCCATGATTTGCAAAACCCAAACCCTTCCATGCATTTGGATAAAAATCTCCAGTCTACTTTATCATATGCCTTTTTGATGTCTAGTTTTATGATCATACTTGGTTGCTTATTTTTTTGAATAGAATGAATTGCTTCTTGAGCAATTATCACTCCATCAAAGATGGATCTTCCTTGAACAAAGCCTGTCTGTTCTTCTCCTATAATTTTTGGCAATGTAATTTTCAATCTGTTTGCAAGAGTCTTTGTTAGCACCTTATATATTGTGTTTCAAAGTTATATTGGTCTAAATTCATCTAGACATAGTGCTTTACCTTTCTTAGGAATTAAAGCAATGAAAGTGTTGTTGATTTCTCTCAAAAATCTTCCTAATGATCTTGTTGTTTCTAATGCTTTAGTCATTTCTAAGCCCAAAATTGGCTACCACTTCTAGAAAAAACCTATTGGAAATCCATCCAGGCCTGGGGCCTTGTTTAGGTGGAGCTGATTTAGTGCTTTCAGTATCTCTTCCTCTGTAAATTTTTTCATTAACATCTGATTATCTTCCTCTGAAATTATCCTAGAGATAACTTCTAGCATCTCTTGTTGAGCTGTAAGATGTGAGCCTTCATGATTGTTAAGAAGATTTGAATAAAATTGAATTATCTCTTTTAGGATCTCAGATTGATCATCTAAGGTTTTCCCATTATCATCATTGATTTTGTGGATTCTATTAGTGCTTCTCCTTTGTTTTTTACTATTATGGAAGAACTTTGTGTTCTTATCCCCTTCTTCTAACCAAATCTCTCTTGATTTCTACCTCCAAAAAATATCTTCTTTGGCCAAAATGTCTTCATAATCCCTCAAAAGCTCCTTTTCCTTGCAAAACATCTTTGAGTTCATGCCTTGTTGGATGACTTGCTCATTGAGGTCTTTAGTGTTTTGCTCTATTGAGCTTTTTGAATAAAAAATGTTTTTAAAGTGATCTTTGTTCCAGCAAAGGTTTTTTTTAATTTTCTTCAATTTGGTCATAAAGCAAAAAAGTTTAGACCCTTCAACATGACATTCCTTCCACCATTGTTCAATACGTTTCACAAACTCTTCATCTTTCATCCACATATTCTCAAATTTGAATGGGCATAGCAACGGTTTGATTTCTCCCAAAATTTCCAGCTGAATAGGATAATGATCCAATCTTGATGTTGGAGAAATGGAAGCTTTGAAATCAAACGGGAAGGTGGTTAAATCTCCTTTATAAAAGAACCTATCTAATTTTTTAGCTATGTTACTAAATCCCATTCTTCTATTGTTCCATGTGAAGGTTCCATTCTCCAACTCAATTTCTAAGAGATTTTCTTTTAGAACCCAGTTTTTGAAGTCTGTCTGAGGTTGAGATTCTATTTGTAACCCCCCACTTTTCTTCGAAAGATGAACAATGGCATTAAAGTATCCTCCAATAATGTAGTTCTTTTTAGCCCAAATCCTAAATTTGATGTTGATCTCTTCCCATACTTCCAGTTTCTTTTTTGTGGGGATTGGACCATAAACATTTAAAATGGAGAATTTCAAGTTAGAATTTAAACTTCTTATTGTTCCACCAATCCAATTGGTACTACCTTCCAGTTTGATAAAATCAACTCTTCTTGGATTCCACATGATTGCCAACCCACCCGAGGTTCCAATAGCCTCTTCAAATTCCATATCCCAACTTCCTATTGATCTATTAAATTTTACCATTTGATCAGTACTCATTTTCGTTTCCTGCATCATGACAATATCAGCTTTGAAGGAAAAAATGCAACATTTGATCAAACGTTGCTTGTTAGGAGCATTTAAGCCCCTAACATTCCATGATATAACCTTCATTTCTCTTTGGGAAGGAACTTCCCCTTCCCTACATGCATATAGTCTATGATTTTGGTTTGATCTGATTCCTCCCCTTCTTCGGACCTTAAAAAAGCTGAGGATTTGTGCCCTTTTCCTTTCTTGTACTTTTCCCCACAATCTAGAGGCTTCTTATTTGATATCGATCTTTCAATTCTAAAGATAAAGTTAAGCAGTTCAGACTTACTTGGAGATAGAGAAGGTGTCTTTTATTCTTCTAGTTGATCATATCCATTCAAATTGCAACATGACTTCTCCTTATCCAAAGTCTCTAAGAGTGACAATCCTTCCAAGTCTTGAATCCTTTCCTCTTCCTCTAGGAAATCTGGATCCAAAAGTCTGTCTACAAAGGAAAGCTTACTCTTCTCTTTCTCATTATTCTTTTCTAATAACGTGTTGTTCTCTACCATTCCAAAGAGCTCATATACTACCTTAAGTCAAGGTGAGAGAGGTGGGATTTGGGCTTTCTCCTCTGAATTTTTTATCAACATATTCTCTTTCCCTAGCCTTCCATTAATATTTTTCCAATTTTTATTAGTAAGTGGAAATAACCCCCCCTTGATATCTTCCACTAGAGTGTTTTTGTCCACTAATCCAAGCTCTTTTAAGTTTGATGGCTTTTGATTTCTGATCTCCTTAGAAGGATAATAATCCAATTTGGGTTCGTTATCTTTATTCTCCCCCCTATTGACCCTACAATTTTTCTCATTCTCAACTGCTTATAGTTGTCTTTAAAAGGTGCAGAATGAGATCTTGATTCCATTTCTTTCTCCATTAGTCTTGCCGATTTCCTGCTACTGATATTGAGGCTGCTTGTGTGCACCATATCAAAATGTGATTTTTGTCCCATTTTCAAATCCAATTTGCCTTTCATGCCCATACTCTTGATTTTCTTTTGGGGGGACGATTCACTAGTTTCCCTTAAGGCTACCGATTTTCCATAATGTGACTCATCATCTACTCTACTCAGTTGGTTCTCCTTTAAAATTTCCCCACTAGCCTTACTCTGAGTAACATCTAAACCCTTTGTGATAGATTTTCTTTTACCTTTTTTCAATATATTGATGAGTCTTTCCTGTAGAATGTCATCACAATCTTGTCTTGAGTCTAATTTAGCAAACTCCTCCACAGCCTTTCCTTGTCTTCCTAATACAGATTCACTATTAAAATTAGCTACCTCTCTTAGATTAGTAGCTATACTTTCCTTAACCACCTTGCTCCTAACCTCCTTTGCTTGCTTTTCAGCCTCCCTTTCCTCATTTTTCTCTACTAATTCAGTCTTAGATATCCACCTCCTCTTTTCTGCCCTAGAGGACTCCTACTTATGAACTGAGTAATCCTCCAAACCTGTGCTTTCTGCCAAAACCTGACTTGCTATCTCTATTATGATATTTTCTTGAACTTCTTCCAGCCATTGTCAATTAACATCTCCATTTCTCGTTGACTGATGTTGGATGGTTTATTTTGAAGTGATCCAGAATCCCCAATAGTTGTGCTATGGGGATTTAAGAGCATTTTTCCTCCAAGTGATGAAAAACTAATGAGATATTTTTCAACACTTAGCGTGCCTCTATCCTTAGAAATCTGCCAAGTGATGGGAAGATTCACCTTAATACTTCTTTCCCCTCTTCTCTGATATGGACCTCTTTTATCTCTTAGTGCTAGCTAGTTGTTGTCATTGCCATCCTCTAATGTTATGCTCAACTCTTCAAGGTTTACCATCCTTACTTCACTAAATATTTCAAAGCCTTGATTGTGTCTCTTACTAAGCCTTTTATTACCTAATGTTAAGAGCTTCTTTCCTTGAATCTTGTTGTAGAAATGTATCCATCTCCAAAAAAGGGTCCACAACATAAGAGTGACATTATCCCTAAATTCTTTATCATCGAAAGCCTCACTCTCTTCCTAAACCTCTCCTATACTGCTGATTTCTGGGAAAAGAATGTTTGGTTTCAGTGTGGATAGCTTCCAGGGCGTCCCCATTTCTCCTTTCTCGGATTCTTGCTACAAGGGTCCTCTCCCAAAGTATTTACCAACCTCCCATCTGGATGGTTGACTATGTTTGTTTCTTTAGAAGGGCACGTAAAGTCCAACTCCAAATGATCATATGTAATATGTTGAATCCACACCCCAAACTTTGAGATAATTTTAATCGATCTAGGGAGTTTGTTTTCAGTATTCATAAGAATATAGATTTTAGGACAATGTTTTTCCATGGTTAGAGCATGTTTTAAAAATATTCCCAATTTGTTTCCAAAAATTTCTAAAATATTTGCATCCCTATATTCTAGTGGTAAATTCTAGAAGGAGATCCACATTGGGACAAATTTAATATTGTAGGATTTGTTATTGAAGTTAGGGCTCCAATATTGCATATGAAGACCAACATTTTTATAAAACCAACATTTCCTTTTGAATAATTTGTCTCTATTTTCTCTGGAATTGAAAATTACTATGAAGAAACCTAGAGATTAATCTATTAATTCTATTTGAGTTATGTCACTCCAGTTCTCCAATGTCCAATTACAGAAGTACTGATAAGATAAGTTAATGTTCCAGAACTTACAAATGGTGGCTTGTTGTGGAGACATTTCATCCTTTCTTTGAGTGTTTCCTCTGAGAAGATGATGGATGTTTCTAGTGCCTCTAGGGGTTTCTTCCCCAGTGAGTGAACCAACTGATATTTCTAGGGCTTTCCAGATACTCCTTGTTTTTCTATTTGCTTTGGATTGTAAATCTCCCCCTGAATCCCCTAGTTCTCTTCTTGCTCTAATCTCGCCCCTATATCTCTGGGATGTGGGCCTAACTTTATCTCTTTTTTCTTCCATATAAGATCTCCTCTTTGTTTTTGATATGTTATAGATGTATGCTTTGAGAATTTTTTCAATGGTCTGTTGTTGTGAAGGGCCTTCCATCTGATATTTTTGATTTTTGATTTCTCTTTCCCTCCCCATCTCTCGGGATTCTTTCTCTCCTCCTAAAGATATCCCAATGAAGTCCTAACGAGGCTTTCTTCGATAATGGGGGATTAAAGGGTATGCATGCCCTTGTTTTGGGAAAGATAGGAATCATGTTAGGGTTTATTCTCAACTGAGCTTGAGATTTTTCATTGTTTCTATCCCCATCCCAAAACCCCCTTCTCTCTATGGTTAGAGGGGTGCAAGCATTTCTTTGAATTCTCCAATCTACCTGTGAAGGGCGGGCAAGATTCCTCCTTTGATGTGGTGAAAAAAATAGAAATTCCTCATTCTGCTTCTTCCCACCAGTCATCTTAGCATCCTTAGGGGGGGGAATAATCCCTTTAAAATCTCCCAAAACCCCTTTAGGTCTACGAACATCAACCCATTTCTTGTTCTGGAACACCCATTGAGGAATCCAGGACTCAGATTTAACCCCTACCACTGGATGGTGTGCCTCCAAATGCCCTCTAACCACGAGTTGATGCCACAAATCACCCTAGAAAATTTTTTTCTGCAAGAAACGCTCTAAAAATGCAAAGGATTTATAATTTTTCCCATTGTGGGCACCTTCCATCGATCACGACCCCCTTTAGGTCTACAAACATCAACCCATTTCTTGTTCTGGAACACCCATTGAGGGATTGATGACTCATATTTAACCCCTACCACTAGATGATGTGCCTCTACATGCCCTCTAAACACGAATTGATGTCACAAATTGCCCATTGTATGAACATCACAGTGAAGCTGGAGACACTTGCAGAGGAAGTAGCCCACTGATTTAACCTTTTATGTGCTCACAAATTCCTCCTTTTATAGTGCAAATTCCCAGCTGCTAACACTCATATGTAAATTTTCATATTGCTTGACACTCTTTGAGTTAATGGACAAAATCTTATTTCTGCAGTGCAGCTCGAAGCTCGAATATGCACCAAAGTGGTCACTCGAGTCACTTTCTGTGTCGTCCTTTTAATTATCATTGATATTTTGTCATATTCCTAAATTCTTTGTTTTTTCCTTCCAAGAAACACTGTTTCTTATCTCCTACTCATCTTTATATACTTGGAATATTGCCTTATATGTATATATAATTTGTATTGTGCCAAATAAATGAAGCTATGATCTATTCAATAATTATAGGTATATATGTGTGTGTGTTTGGTAATTTACATTTATATATTTACTATTATGTTAATATAGTTCCTTAATGTTAAAGACAAGGGTATGTGCAGGATCATCATGGAGAAAATAGGCCCTTAAGTGGCAATGAAAATTCAAAAAAATCAGAGTTATGCAATCTGACGTAAAAATTTGAATAAGTTATCTATATTATTTAAAAAATATGTAAGAATAGAATTTGTGGAAAATTGAATGTAGTTCTAAACTACTAGGTTTATTTTTATAAAAAAAATCTATTTGGTGAAAGATTAAAATTTCAATGCAGTAGTACTTAAATTTTAGGGCAAAATAAGAAGTAAGTGTCTTTCTGACCACCCTAACCATAATAAAATCATAATTATTTTTTATAAGATTTTATATATAAGTTTAGGACTCATGTACGGATGTGATACATATTTTTTTATATTTTTTTCCAAGTAAATAATTAATTATGAATTTTTAATTACAACTTTTAAAAAATATAAAAACTTGTATGTCTAACCACCTTAACTTGGTCAAAACTTCATGAAATTCATTTTTTGTTTTAATCCTATAGTATGCGAAGCATATAATGTGACACATGCTTTGGATTCAAAAAATGTGTTACTGTTTGAAAGTTATAAATTTTTTTCAATTAGGCTATCAATCAGGACTTTAGTTGTAATTCTAATAGAAAATGAATAATAATTATTTATTAGATTCAAACTAAAGTATAATTTATATTAGTGGAAATCTAAGAAGATCCTTTATAAACGCTTTTCATTTCATCAATTTTGGGTAAAAAAAAGGTCGTCAGCCATATGCCCAAAGTCTGGAAAATCAAGGTAAGTTGCTAAACACGTTTTTTGTGTTGACTTCTTAGG
>VDFB02271358.1:382922184-383234319 GCA_007258455.2 Sequoia sempervirens | reverse complement strand
AAAACCCTTTTTGTTTCATCAATTTTGGGTAAAAAAAAAGTTATCAACCACATGGCCCATCATATCAGTTATATATTGCCACTTTTTGGCCCATCATGATCCTGCACATACCCCAATGTTTTCATGAGAGTTCTAAACATGAATTTGGAAAGAATCTTGTTGAGAAAAGAGATATGAGATAGTCAAATATACTTTGCAAAGTGGAGGTGAAGGTTCTAGATGTGAGTTGGTTACAAAAGAATGCAGTGTTGCTGATTTTATTTCAGATTTTAAGGACAATATTTTCTACAAGTATGCAAGGCATAGTCATAGGTCTCAGTGGTTGGATCAACAATTTAGGATGTGTAAGGACTCTTTTCCAATTGGCACTATTATATCAGTGATTGATTTTGCAGAAAACTACACATTGCAACTACAAAATGAGGTACAATCTCAGTATTACAATTCCATTTAGATTGCTATTTTTGTCCACATAACGTTTAGACATGCACCTAATAGTACAGAGGAGGATCGAAAGATAATCAGAGAGTATCGGGTGCTTTCACAATAATGGGTTACACTTTTTGGGACATCCTGATTTTTTCCTAAAATTACATTTTTTTGGAAAATATAATGATCAATTTAAGACTTTAAATGTTCCATTTAAATGATTTTAATTAAAGAGGGTTTGATCAAAGCCCCTTAGATCAAACCCCATTGGATATAACCCCATTACTTTTAAACCATACTTATAGTGGAGTCTCTTCTACACCTATCAAAGTGCTGATAAAAAGCCACTTTTGATTTACCTTTTATTGGATCAACTGAAGTCATTCAAAATTTATGTTTTACAAGTATGTAGCCCTTATTATAAGCTTTCCAAAAAGTATAATTTTAAATATATTTAATTTGATTATTATTTTTTTTTTAATTTCTTGTGAATGTAGGATTTTCAACAAAGATCAAGGTCTTTTGTTTCACACATATGAAAAAATAGGAAAATAAAGAAAAAAAATCTAAAAAATACAAGTGCACTAGGTATTGATGTTCTTTTTCGAACAAAAAAATAATAAGTTAATTCAAATGCATACAAAAAAAGTTATGTGGGCCGAAGTACACCTCTATCCAAATTATAATTACTCTGACTTAAAAGATTAATTTTAAAAAATATATACAACAAAAAATTATGAAAAAATATCCATGCACTAGATATTGGGGTGAAAAATATGTATTTCAAAAAATAGAATTGTATCGTTTTTATAAAAAAAATTATGCAGGCCAAAGTAACATCACTTTTTAAAAATGTTGTTTTGTAGAAAAAACAAGTTTTTAAACATTACATAAAAGGATTCACCATTTATTTTTAATTTTTTTGAAAAAAATATAATTACAATCTACACACAAAATCTCACAAATCACTAGTTTACTTCATCTTCAAATTCTTAATGGTTTAGATGCTATAGGTGTAAGAAAGTGAAGATTTGGTGAAAAATGTTGATTTCAATGTCAATTTGGCCAAAAAGTGTAACCCATTATTGTGGGATGACCCTATCATTTTAATATGAGTGATGATAGATCTCACTCGTCTGAGTATGTCTAAGGTGATCCCACAATAGTGGTTTACAATTTTTGGCCAAACTGGACACTAAAATTATTTTTTAAAACTAAATCTTCACATTCGGGCACTTATAGCAGCTAAACCATGAAGTATTTAAAGATCATGAAAACTAGAGTCTCGTCACATTTTGTTTGTAGATTCTAAAAATATTTTTTTCAAAATTTTTGGAATCAGACTGCACTTCTTTTTCTATCTCCCACGAAAATTGGTTTTTTTTTCAAAAAACAACATTTTTAAAAAGTGACGCACATCGTATAATGCATAACTTATTTTTCATGAAGGATAAAATTCTAATTCTTTCAAATTTAGATTTGTAACTCTGATATCTAGTGCTTACACTTGGTTAGATAGTTTTTTATTGAATATTTTTTCTATAATCAAGTTTTGAAGTCAAACCAATTACAATTTAGACATAGCGCAACCGTATAATGCATAACTTTTTTTGTAGATATCGAAATTCAATTTTATTTTTTTTGTTGGATCAAGGACTTGAATATCTGGTGCACTCATTTTTTTTTCATTTTTTTTATAATCTACTATTTTTCCACATGTGCAGAACAGAGACCTTCATTTTCGATGAAAAACCTATGTTTAATAAAATTAAAAAAATAAATACATAATAAAACCAAAACCTATTAAAATTATATTCATTGGATAGCTCGTTTTGAGGACTACCTGATTCAAGTTGGGTTTGTGAAGATTCCTCCATTTTCATCCTCAACCCAAGCTACAAAGTGCCAAAATTCAGGTTTTTTTGTGTCTCGAGGAGGGGATGAGGAATAAAGGGGGTTTGAACGAACCCCTAGGGGTTCAAGCGAACCCCTAAGGGTTCGCTCGAACCAGGGTTCTTTCGAACCCTGGTTCATTCGAACCCCCCTTCTATAAGGGGTTTTGATGGCTTTTTTGGTAGGAAAGTTTTAGGAGGGTTCACCCGAACCTAGGTTCTAGTGAACCCCTAATGTGTTTGGTCGAACCAATAGGTTCGTACAAACCTCTAAAATCAATTTTTTTTCCATGCATTCATTTTCTGTGAGTTCTCCTTCCTCACTTCAATTGTAAACTACTATTGTGGCTTCACCCTCCAATATTTTTTTGATAATTTTTTTGAGTTCTTGCAGGAGCATGATAAAGAACTGGGCCGACATCTAATTTGGTCAGATAATTGCATAGGTCAATTCAAGAATGCTCGTATGTTTTATTGGTTGAGTAGAATGCATGTAGAGAGGGGTCTACCTCATATTTAGAGTTTTTTTGAAGCTAGACATGGGAAAGGGGAGCATGATGGAGCAAGTGCATGCATAAAGAGAGCTCTAGTTAAGGATCAATTGAAGATTTCTGGAGAAAAAATCGGTGATGCATGTTCTATTGTTGATTGGTGTAGTTCAACATTGTCATAGGGAGGGAGACTTGATTCAATAGTGCACAAATTCTTTTGGTTTGTTGAGGAGGGTACAGTGGGAGGCAGACTAGATTGTCATACAATCAAAGATTCTTCAAAGATGCATTCATTTCAAGATGCAGGCACATGGACCATTTGGACATGAGAGTTGGCTTGTGTTTTGTCAAAGTTGTATTCAGTGCAAGTGGGATCAATGCGAGTCAAGTGAGTGGGTGGATACATGGGTACCACAGTATCTAACTCCTTTATCTCAAACAATATCTAGGATAAATAACACAATGGAAAGTTCACTTGATTATGACCTACTTTTAGATTACTACAACTAGGACATATTTTGCAGTTGTTGCACCACAGGGGAATGAAGAGAGATCATACTATTGGTTGGCTCGATGTGTGCAAGTAAAGCATAAGCTAACACAACCGATGGAAGATTATGATGGTTTCATGTATCCTATAGGTTCAGTTGTGGTTGCAGGAACTTGGTTGCGAACATACATGATTAGAAAGAATGGCATACCTACATTTGAAGACTATGAGAAACACAAAACCATTCTCATGTATTCGCACCTTGTTATAGCGACAAATGTTAAGTTGTTGAAGCATCAAATTGGAAACAATGTAAAATGGTCATAATTGTGTATGGGCATAATCTATACCCAGTGATGGGTGATCCCATGATAATAGTGGTTTACAATTTTTGGCCAAACTGGACACTAAAATTAATATTTTTAACTAAATCTTCACATTCGGGCACCTATAGCGGCTAAACTGTGAGGAATTTGAAGATGGTGTAAACAAGAGTCTCATCAAATTTTGTTTGTAGATTCTAAAAATATTTTTTTCAAAATTTTTGGAATCAAATCACACTTCTTTTTCCATCTCCCACGAAAATAGATTTTTTTCAAAAAACAACATTTTTAAAAAGTGACGCACACCGTATAATGTATAACTTTTTTCCATGAAGGATAAAATTCTAATTCTTTCAAATTTAGATTTTAACTTTGATATCTAGTGCTTCCACTTGGTTAGATAGTTTTTATTGAATATTTTTTCCTTAATTAAGTTTCAAAGTCAAATGAATTACAATTCGGCCTAACGGATCAGATAACGCTGTGAATCCTTTTTGTATATGTCAAAAATTTTATTTTATTTTTGTTGGATGAAGGACTTCAATATCTGGTGCACTCATATTTTTAAATTTTTTGATAATCTTCTATTTTTCCACATGTGAAGAACAAAGAAATTCATTTTTGATGAAAACCTATGTTTAATAAAACTTAAAAAACAAATACATAACAAAACCAAAACATATTAAAATTATATTCATTGGATAGCTTGTTCTGAGGAATACCATAATCATTTGAAATAAATTTTAAATGAATTCATTTGATCCCCCAAAATCTAAATCAAAAGTGATTTTTTATCAGCATTTTGATAGGTGTAAAGGAGACGCATTTATAGGTATGGTTTAAAACTAGCAAGGTTTTATCCAAGGGGGTTTGATCTAAGGTGATTTGATCAAACCCTCTTCAATTGGAATCCTTAAAATAGAACTTTTTAAGGATTAAATCATTATATTTTCTAAAAATATGCGATTTCAGCTAAAATTCGTTCCTCTCAGGAATTGTAAACCACTATTATGACAGCACCCATCAATGTTTTTTGAAATATGGGTCAAATGTCTAGCATTGTATAAAGGGTATGCTTAAAATGTAAAGAGGTTTGTATTTTGGAAACTCATAGGTTGAATTAGTCATACATGTGTATGCTTTGTTACTATTATTGGGACAATTCTGTAATAACTTTTTGTACTTAATCGAGCTACAACCAAAGGTTTTCTTCCAGGTTCTTTCTTATTTGTATGCTCGTTTGAACCAGGTTTTGTAATATCTCCCATTTATATATAATAAATTATAGTGGCTTGTAACTTTTGCTCCTCAAATCCAACTTGGGTGCAACTTCATTTTTAGCAACTTTCATGAGGTTTTTAAGGAAATCAATGTTTCCAACCTTGCCACACCATATAAATTCATCAAACATGTCTATTAGGACCTACACAAGCTTGATCCAACTCTAAATCTTGTTGCCCCCATGTTTCATTAACAATAGCAAGTTATAACCACCATTTTTGGTGCAAGAGCACCTACACCACAATATCATTGTGGATCATTTCAATGATTAAAGTGTTAATATTTTGAGGTTTTTTTTTTAATGAGATCTAATAGGATCAATGGTCATGTATTAGGAGGATTTTTTAGGTTTTAGGGTAAAAAAACATGGAGATCCCAACTTGTCCTAGTTGTTGCTTTGTAGCCTTTGAAGGAAAAATTAGTAGATTTGTTTAGGGACAAGAAAGAATAGTGTTTTGAACATGTAATGATGACATTTCAAGCCATTAAGTGAGGTCTTAGTAAAGTTAGAAGTGGAAAAGTGCAACATTTCATTATGAGTCATATTAATGTGAAAAATGTTTGTATTTTGGCCTTCAACAGTCATTAAGGTTTCAAAATTCAGTTAATATTGGTGGTTAAAGGCATTGGGAGTTGGACTCTAAGGAATAGCAATGTACTTAAAGCCTTCAAGGGCTTGAGATAGGTTTGGTTGAAGGAGTTTTTTTCTTTGAATCAATAAAGTTTCAATTGATCAGTTCATATTTTACTGTTTTTCTTGTGTTTTCTGCCTGTGCACAAGCCATTCAAGCATTTTGGTATCAACACTTTATGTAGAAATGTTATTACATTTCTTGAATTTATTCTAACTTCTTAATAGAGGGTTTCGTTATTCATTTTGTGCTCCAAAACTTAGACTTTCTTTAGACGGGTTCCTGAACAGGGGAATAAGAGTTTTGCAATTTTAATGGATTGAATCTCATCCCACCTACTGTGTGCCAATGTGAATTGGTGGGATGAGTTGGTAGGTCTTAGGAAATGATATTTCAAGAGTGGAAGGCATGGAGAACTAGGTTTTGAGATAAAATGAAGAGTTAAAGTTCTAAAAATGGTGGTTTTTTTTCACTTGAAAATAGAGTTTTTACCCTAGGGTTTGCAAAAATCTTTGAGATACCAGAAGTTTCTTTGTTTTCTAAGCATATTGTGGCCTAAATAAAGGTGTCTAAGGTGGTGGCAGGGTTTGAAGGGTTGTGGAAGTGCTACATCCAATAAAACCTCAAGAATTACACTAAAAACAAGGGTTTTTTGATTTGATGGTTACAGGTCTGTACAAATGGAATCCAATCATAGAATATTTGTTTTCTTGGAAATTTATTTGTTGCCTCAAGGTTTTAGGGGTCTGTGTTGTGTTTGAAGGTATGTTGCTTTGCATTTTTGGGCTAATTAAGTAGCCTTTTCAAGGGTGAATGTATAGGAAGTCAATGTTGGTCCAAAGGAGTCTGTTGTTTCTCATATATGTTGTGTAAATTGGATATGGGTGTTTGAATCAATCATGTGTTGTTCTGGTGTTTTGGAAAATTGTGGAGTAATTGGACAAAAACTAGTTTCTCACTACTACAAGGGTTTAAGGGAGTTAAAGAGGGAAATGTGTATTTAGTTGCTTTTCAAGTTTTAAGGGAGTTTTGGACTGTTCAAAAAGGTTAGAATAATCTTGTTAGATGCTTGAAATAGGCAGGTTGCAAAGAGTTTGTGATTGTGCCCTTGTGTCTGCATCAATTTTTCACCTAATTTCACTCGATCCAATGTAGCTCAAAGTGATTCGGCATATTTGGTTGCAAACGAGGACCATCCCTAGTGTAAAATTACCCATCCGGACATGTTGGAATAGTTTGTTTGGTTCTACGAGTTGTTAAATGAAAGTTGGACCACTTTGCAAATTTACACTGCTTGCATCTCACAACTTTTCACTTAGCTGAAAACTTGCCACAACAGGAAAACTCCTCTGAGATAGCAAACACCGAGAGAGGTTATTGTATATGGGCCAAACACAATCCCATAGCCTCAAATGGAGAGTCTATAAACATCATGGTTTCCAAGAAATAGCCCTTCAAAGATTGTTTCCTTTTAGCACATTGGACTCTTAAGGGAAATCACCGGTCTAATGTAGCTCAGAGTGATTCGGCATATTTGGGTGAAAAAGATGACCATCCCTAGAGTAAACATACCCATCCGGATGTGTTGGAACAGTCTATTTGGCCGTATGAGTTGTTGAATGAAAGTTACACCACTTTGCAACTTTACACTGCTTGCATCTGACAACTTTTCCCTCAGCTGAAAACTTGCCACCACGGGAAAACACCTCTGAGATAGAAAAAAATAAGAGAGGTTATTGTAGATGGTCTCAACATGATCCCATAGCCTTGGAAATAGATTTTGTAAGCCTCATGGTCTCTGAGAAATAGCCCTTCAAAGATTGCTACCTTTTAGCACTTTGGACTCTTAAGAGAAATCATCGGTCCAATGTAGCTCAGAGTAATTCTGTGTATTTGGGTGAAAAATAGGACCATCCCTAGCATAAAATACCCATCCAAATGTGTTGGAACAGTCCATTTGGTTGTACAAATTGTGGAATGAAAGTTGCACCACTTTGCAATTCCACACTGCTTGCATTTGGCAACTTTTTCCTCCACTAAAAAGTCATCACCACAGGAAAACACCTCTAAGATAGCAAAAATCGAGAGAGGTTTTTGTAGATGGTCCCAACATGATCCCATAGCCTTAGATGAAGAGTCTATAAGCATCATGGTCTCTGAGAAATATCCCTTCAAAGATTGCTGCCTTTTAACACTTTGGACTCTTAAGGGAAACTAGTGGGCAGCAGAGTTAACTTCTTCACAAAATTGGTTTGACATAATTTCATTATTTTTTGTGTATTTAAAATGAATTTTTAAGCCTTCCACCCTAAAAGTGACCTCTAAATAACTTCCAACACCTTAACTACCTCATTCTTATTCATTTGTTTTGCAAACAAGCATTTTCATTCCAAGAGGTTGATCTTTCATTTTTGCTTGTTGGATTGAAAGTGGACCGTGACAGAAATTTCTTTTTTCAAAAATTGTTCAGCATCATTGAACTAAGAATTTATCACACATCTGCAGAGAAACAAAGGAGTACTACAAAGTAAAATACAGTACACTTTGGTTCTCACTGACTTGATGTACTATCCAACATCTCCATTCTCTCATGTGGAGAGTTAGAACTGCTTGGCCATGCCTTTGCATCATTAGGGAATTTTTTCTCTTTTTGACAATGTCAAAAGCATGGCTGCATATAGATTAGGCAAAAGACCCTTCCTTTTAGATTAGCAATGCATGAAAGATTCCAAAAGTATACTTGATATTACAAAAAGGTATGTGTTGATACACTTCGCATGAACAAGAAGACCCTACAAGCAACCTCTAAATCACTTCAAACACCTTAACTACCTCATTCTTATTCATTTGTTTTGAAAAAAAGCATTTTCATTCCAAGAGGCTGAGTTTTCATTTTTGCTTTCAAAGAAAAATCTTCCTTTGCCACTGTTATGCTGCATAGGTAAACTAGATTTTGTACTGTGGACCTATATTAAGCTACCACTCTCAAGACCAATGTAACAATGATACAAAATAACGTTTGCGACTACAAGAAGACATCAAAATGGCTAGTGTAATAAAAAAATTCTTATGATTTTTGAAGAATGTTGATAACTCTACTCAGTTGTCTTCTTTTTTCAATATCGTACAAATTGAACCCTGGCATCAATAGACTCTATCTATCAAGCTACCACAATTCAAGTTTCAACAATGAATATTTAGCATGCATGTTTTAAATGGCATTCAAGTTTATGGTGGTCTTTTTTTTTATATGATGTTATGTGATATTCTAATCCTAATTCATGCTTCTAGGCTGCATATATATATATATAATTTTTACATGTGTTTTTCCATTGTTTGACCCCTACACAGCAAGTAAATGGCTGCATAGTGTGTGGAATGAGGGGGAAACAGGCCTGAGACCCCTTTAAAGTTTGTTTGAGTGCATTTAAAATGAATTTTTAAGCCTTGCACCCTAAAAGTGACCTCTAATAACTTCAAACACCTTAACTACCTCATTCTTATTCATTTGTTTTGTAAACCAGAGTTTTCTTTCCAAGAGGCTGAGCTTTCATTTTTGCTTGTTGGATTGAATGAGGACCATGGCACAGCTTTATTTTTTCAAAAATTATTCAGCATCATTCAACTAAGAATTTATCACACATCTGCAGAGAAACAGAGGAGTACTAAAAACTAAAACATGTGATATTCTAATCCTAATTCATGCTTCTAGGCTGCATATATACATATATATATATATATATATATATATATATATATATATATATATATATATATATATATATATATATATATATATATATATATATATATATATATATATAATTTTTACATGTTTTTTCCATTGTTCGACCCCTACACAACAAGTAAATGGCTGCATAGTGTGTGGAATGAGGGGGCAACGGGCCTGAGACCCCTTTAAAGTTTGTTTGAGTGCATTTAAAATGAATTTTCAAGCCTTGCACCCTAAAAGTGACCTCTAAATAACTTCAAACACCTTAATTACCTCATTCTTATTCATTTTTTTTGCAAACAAGAATTTTCATTCCAAGAGACTGAGCTTTCATTTTTGCTTGTTGGATTGAATGAGGACCGTGGCCCAACTTTATTTTTTCAAAAATTGTTTAGCATCATTGAATTAAGAATTTATCACACATCTGCAGAGAAATAGAGGAGTACTACAAACTAAAACACATTACACTTTGGTTCTCACTTACTTGATGTACTCTCCAACATCTATCTTCTCTCATGTGGAGAGTTGGAACTACTTGGCCAAGCCTTTGCATCATTAGGGAAGTTTTTCTCTTTTTGACAATGCCAAAAGCATGGTTGCATATAGATTAGGAAAAAGATGTTTCCTTTTAGATTAGCAATGCATGGAAGATTCAAGAAGTATCCTTGATATTACAAAAAGGTATGTGTTTATACACTCCAAACGTGCAATCACCCTTTGGTTCTTTCAAAGAAAAATCTTCCTATGCCACTGTTACACTACACAAGTAAACCAGATTTTGTATTGTGGACCTATATTAAGTGACCACTCTTAAGACCAATGTAACAATGATACAAAATAATGTTTGAGACTGCAAGAAGACATCAAAATGGCTAGTGTACTAAAAAAATTCTTATGATTTTTGAAGAATGCTGATAACTAGATATTTAGTTGGCTTTTTTTTTCAATATCATACAAATTGAATCCTGGAATCAATAGACTATGTATATCAAGCTACCACAATTCAAGTTTCAATGATGAATATTTATCATACATGTTTTAAATTATATTCAATTTTATGGTGGTTTTTTTGTTTATATGATGTTATGTGATATTCTAATCCTAATTCATGCTTCTAGGCTACTCCATTTTTCGGCCCCTACACCGCAAGTAAATGGCTGCATAGCATGTGGAATGAGGGGGCAGTAGGCCTAAGACCCCTTTAAATTTCTTTTGAGTACTTTCTTTTCATTTTTTGTGAGTTTTGTGCCAAGTTTCCTCAAAGAAATGTGGGTCATAGAATTCCATGACAAGCTAATGCAATTGATAGCTGCTCCTAGTTATTAGTTATGTAATGTGAAGTAATTGCATAACTACTTAGGTTGACTTTGTAAAAACTATATTGTTATTGAAAATTTTTCATCTATCAACATCCAATTGTTACTTATGCAATGTGAAGTAATGCTTTGAGTTTGAAAGATGTGCAATGCAATGTAATCAGCAATATGAATATAAACTACATAATATAACCATTCTTTTTATGCTATTGTAAATTGATATTTAACCATTGCTCACTTGATTAAATTTTCAAAGATTTTAATCATGCACATGAGGAAGAAACTAAATTTTGATTGTCAACTTCTATATATCAAATTATCCAATAATCTTGAGTGTATCCCCATATACAAAAATGGCATCAATGCCAACTCAAACAAAGTTTTACAAAATGTGGCATATGCCATCTCGATTTCTATTCAAAATTTACATGCCAAAATCTCTATCTCATCCTAAACTACTGGCAGATCATCAAAATGGAGCCTCTTTGCAGCACTCATTGGCTCTGAAGGTAGGTGCACAAGAAAAATTCAAACCACAATTGAGATTAGCTATACTATATGATTTAAAATTGAATAATTAACATTGAAATCAATATACATTGAATTATAATTGAACTCTAAAATTGTAATCTTGATTACCTAAAATATCTGTCTCTTCAAAGGGTCAAGAGTCCTAGAATATGCGCCTCTCAAAGAACCGACCAAACCAAATTTTGTAATGTCAATCTATATATGTGAGCAAAAACATAAAATTGATCCAGGTTAGCATACAATTGTCGGTAATAGGAACATATAAATACCAAACACAAAATAAAATAAACACATACCTCTTTAAGTTGATCTTTTTCTTTATCTCCTTTAGGTGTTTCGACACCTCCTCCTTGAGGTGTTTTAACACCTACTCCTTCAAGTATTCCAATACGTACTCCTTCAGGTGTTGTGGAACTTGTCAACAACGATGTATAGCTCATAACTGTCTGTACATAAAAATGACAAATACATATGAAACTACCAATCCATATTAATGTATGTATAATCGATCTTAAAAATCTTAATTCAATTGAATTTGAGTTCAATTACCTTCCCCTTATTTAACATTGCACTTCCATAATCTGGACAAGGTTGCACCTTACTCACACTTGTCAATAACGATGTATAGCTCATAACTACCTATACATAAAAATGGCAAGTACATATGAAACTACCAATCTATGTCGATGTATGTATAATCAATATAAGATCTTAAAATTCTTAATTCAATCAAATTTGAGTTCAATTACCTTCCCCTTATCTAACATTGCACTTTCATAATCTGGACAAGGCTGCACCTCACTCGCACTAGGTATTTCCTACAAGAGGAAAATAAGATAAACATGTAAGTTATTATATAATTTCATTTATGAAAATTCAAATGACAAGCAAGTATATAATAAAAAAATGTAAACAAGTGAGTGCGAAAATATATACTGTGTGTGTGTCGAGGCCAAATGAAATGGCCCTAAGGGTGCTATCAGTCACCTGTGTGAGCTCCTCCTCAGACATCAACTACTAAATATACCATGTAAATAAATATTAGTACATTATACTATCTCTTATTAATATTCATTTAAAAACAAAGGCAAGTTATGAATTTACAACTTAAATCTTACCTATGTCACTATTCCAATGTCCCCCTCTCTAGTAGGAGAGGACTCTGTAGGGTGCGCTCCACTCCCATGAGTCTGATCTATAATTTCCACATTATGGAGGTCATAATCAAAAGTGTCCAAGGGATGCTCGGCGGGTTGTACAAGAGGACCCAAGCATATCTAGCGGCACATGGAGCAAGTATGTGGCACACAAATATGTGGACCTGATAAGGATGATGCAGCAGCACTCGAACCATCGCCAACATCACCAAAATGTGGCTAAGCTACTGTTGAAGCATGTGAAACCAAAAGGCCAATCAAAGAGTGAATAGCCTGGATAGTTTGTGTGGCTACATCCTGCATAATATCTGAATGATATACTGGAGGTGGCAGAGGAAGGGGAGGAGGGGGAACATGTGGGTGTGGGACTACTCTAACTTCCCCTAGTCTATCTTGGGGCATACCTCCACCAACACTCTGGAAGGGTTTAATGTCAAATTAATTGACATGATGCCTTAACACAAACTCGGCATATAATTTTTTAATAAATTAAAATGGTATATCACAATTGTTGTTCGGTGGTTTATCAAAAACCATACACCAACGATCCCAAAAGTTATCTACAATGTCCCTATGTGTGCACCATTTTATAGAAAGTTTTGGTTTATTAACATTAACTGGAAAACTAGTGTTGGGGTTAACAAATAAAGAGGCTATTTGGGATTTGGTTATTCCAAGATCTTTCACATCATCATAAGACAATCCACATGCATAATATTCCCTCATGGCTTCTCGCCACGAATGAAAGGCATTATGTTGGGTGGAGAGGGTTTCTATATTTTTAATTATATCATTCAATGTGTTTGGCATCTCAAATAATTGAAGGATTCTCTTATAAACTTCATAAATTCCCTTTAATTTCTGCAATTTTTCACCAATTAATTCTTCAATTGATGGCTACGGAGGTGGTGGAGCATTTGGTATTTGTAAATTTTCATTCTCAGCTGGTGGATCATTTGAAATTTTTGCATTTTCATTTTCAGTAGCCATAATGCTTGATTAAAGTTAAAAACTAATTAATCTATTGAAATTAGACAATATAAATGAAAATATTGTAAAAATACCCTAGTTTTAAAAAAAACAAAAATAACCCTAGTTTTTAACCAAAATCTATAAAATTCTCTAATTTTAAATACAAATAAATAAAAAACACTAGTTTTAAATCAAAATCCATAAAAAAAAATGTTCATTTTTAATCAAAATCGATTCTAAACTCAAATTTTTCATAAAAATTCAATCAAAATCCCTATTTTGAAAAAAAATCCATAAAAAACTAACTAAAATTATACAAATCTAATTCAAAATTCGATCAAAGCAAAGAAAAATCTAAAATCTAACATTTTCAAAATGGATATCAGATAAATCAGATATTTGATATGCGGAGAACCTCCTCACTGTGCGCCGCTACCTATTTGTGAATGTCAAATGTTTTTAACAAGCCTGATTTATATATATATATATATATATATATATATATATATATATATATATATATATATTTGCTTCAAATTGGATATCTAATTTGGATCAGATATCCGATTTGGAGATCTTGGTTTGGTTTTTGCTTTGGCTCAGGTGTGTACTAACACCCAAGCCACAAAAAAGTCAACTCGACATTTCCACATTTTTGGGTTGATGAGAAACATAATTTTTTCCCCATTGCAACTTTTTGGCCCATCATGATTCTACACATACCCCCATCTCTTCTTCCACTATGTTAGCTAGAAGGGTTTGGGAGGCAGCCTTAACCCATTTGTTAATCTTCTAGACATTTTCCTTGCATATTAATTTTTTTATTAGCTCTTGGTTTTTGGGCTTCCCATACAAACATCATGTCATCTTTGAAATCTGGAACCAAATCTCTTGCCTCATCACTTGGTATTTGTGGAAGGAAAGGAATAATATGGTATTATGGGACTAGTTGAGAAACAAGGCCATTTTATAGATCATCAAAAATAACATCTAGGATAACATAAATTCCTTTGCTTTTAGAACCTCTAGGACAATGCCAACTTATACATAACTAAGGGTGAATTAGAACTAGGGAATCTCCCATATCCTAACCAACCTATTTGGTTAAATATTTCAGCAAGAAAGATGACCAAATAGATCCTCCTAGAATGGGGTGGGCTAAGCTCAACTTCGGTGGTTGTTCTAAGGGAAACCCTAGTGAAGCAGTGGTAGGAGGTATAGTAAGAGATGATGAAGGAAACCTAATTGAAGGATTTGTGTTGTCATGTTAGAAAATAGATTTTCCTCTTTGAATAATAAGATGCAATGACTCAAATATGCCCAACAATGAAGACAAATTAGTTATCAACAACTCTGGAGATCGCTATTGGATTAGGGATCATCCTCTAAATTTTAGAGGTACAACTCCCTCTTATGATCTTCAAGTAATTAGAAAGAACCAGAAATAAAAACAATGTTTGATTTTAACTAGAAAGTAGAAAAGGATAAATCCAATATCAAGAAGAATCCTAATATCAAATGAGAGATACAGATAATAAAATACTGACACAAAGACCAACTTAACTTGTAAACCACGGGGAATTAAAATAATGAACTCAATATTATCTGAAAACGAAATCTATCATGAAGAAAACTGCATCACTTATACAAAGATAAGATACTCCATTAAGATGCTCTCAAACACAAAGATTTAAAAACCCAGATCAACTTCACAAATTAAATGCACAAATAACAATAGTAATTTCATTGATAGTAATAGCAACAAAGTCTAAAATAATATTCAGCATTCAAAAATGATATGTCTCCCCTAGATGAACAGAACATAAATCAATTACTGCAATCCCACAGCCTTCAAAGAGGCTCCTATTTCACAGCAAAAAGATCTCCTAATGCCTTTCAAAGTACATATTTAAAGATTTCTCTCATGAAATTTTGATCATTGAATGGTTTTATAATTGCTTCTTTCAAAGAAAATGTTAAAGTTTCAAAAAATAAAATTAAAAAATGCCCTCTTTGTAGTTCTTGAAACTAACTCTATAACTATTGTTGAGGTAATGATTTTAAGAATCTTTGTTCATTCTAATCCCATAACGACCCTCTTTCATGTAACTATTTTGTTTCAGTTACAAAGAAACCTATCTCCAACCGCTTCTTAGAATGAACCTTTTCTTCTTTTTATTTTGAATGGCTCTTCATAATCCCAGCTGATCAATATGACTTTCTTATTTGCTAATGATATAGGGACACCTGGCCACTTTCTTGAGGCTCCTCTATAGAGTTTTAAGTATTTTGACACAGTTTGTATTTGAGTTTGTACTGTCATTTATTGGCAGGCTGACCCAATCTATATTTCTGACTCTATACTTTTGCTAAGTTCGTGAAATATTTCCTTATCTCAAGATATCAGTGCAACGGTTTTTATATTATCATCCACTTATTTGATTCCCACTTGCGAACTAAGAAAATCAATGCCTCCCATCTGTCCTGTGAACCTTGAACTAAAATATGGCTTTATCTGCAAATATTGATCAGAAGCAAAGCCAAAATATGCTCCTTACACTCTTGAGATGTGTAGGCTTCGATATATGATAAAATCTTCTTCCATCATATCAGTTTTGTTATGGTGATATTTGTGTAACTTCATCTTGCAACCTTCAAACCTGGAGACTCTTCTAATTCAACACAGAAAAAATGTAATTGTGAATCACGATGCTTGGCAACATGGACTCATGGTGGCGCCGAGGATAATTATTGTTTTGACCTTTGGCTAGCATAACTCCACCTTTTGTGTTTTGTTAGAGAAATCACATTTTCATGAAAACACACTGTCATATAGCTTGTAGAATTTGAGAGCTACGTGGATGTTCGCTACTCTCAAATGATTGAAGATGGTTGTCATTTACACATTTCTTTCTTTGAGTAAATTCCTACAAACACATTATGCCTCGATTCCATGTACAAATGAATGCATCAAACTTTATAGTTGATGAATTCAACTCTATCTCAGGAAATTCCCATTCACTATCGGCGGGAGAATGAGATCTTGAGACTCCAGGTGGCAAGTTTCACCACTTAACGAAATCACCACCGGAAGTTATAAAGCCAATTGAAAATTCCGCTAGCATAAGTTTTAAAGCAAAGCGGGAGTGTTGGTGGTTATGCTAACCACTTAAAATGCCACCTAGGTTTCAAAAACTTCTCAAATCCCCGCTAGTTAAAAGATTGGATGCCCTTATATGTGAACTGACTACTACTCTGTTTTATTTGCTTTCCTAACATGAGAGTAATTTCAATCAATGCACATAGTTCCAATCGATCTTGGTGAAAAAAAAAGTCTACCACACCTTTTTCATACACATACATCTCAAGCAAAGAGTCGAGAAGAATAATACATCTGCATCAAATGTCTTGGAAATGTCACAGATAAATGGGCATGTTTCACATGCTTACGCCATACAAGAAGAAGCAACTCCATTAGCATGTGGAAAAGAACCTCAATATTCTAACATTCTCTTTCACCAGTATTTTGAGGTGGGCCTATTGCAGAACCATCAACACCATTACCTCACACACAACATATTTATCCAAGCATTCCTAAGCTTTGAAAAATGGTCTTCACCTTATGTCCATCAGAGAACTCATGTAAGTCGCGAGTTGAATCACTCTGGTAATTTATAAGATGACTTGATAATAACCTCTTCACTGACTTGTGAGTGAGAAACCAATCATACACTCAATTGGTCCTCAGATTTTATTCTTTCAATTTGTCCATAAATAAGAGGAAGTGAGTATGAGTAATAGCTCAATTCAAAATACCCTTATGTTCTTCCTTGCCAAACTGACTTCTCATAAAATTCTAGCATACTTTCTATTAGATGTATAGCTCGTCTAGGCTTATTTACAAACACTATTTTAGCTTGGGAAACTTTGTTTACACCACCCTGCCTATATTTGTAAATGATCTGTAGATGGTGACATAGTTTGTTTACACAACTACTGTAAACTCAACTAGCATTGAAACGGGGAATTTTTTTAAAAGATTTTCGTGGACCAAAAATAGGGCTAACAGTGGCTCTGATTGGGGAGTGCATTTTCTATGGAAATGCAGAGAATGCTAGAAGATTTCGGATAGAATAATACTTATCCGTTGGGTAGAAGAGTCATTACCTCCTTACCTCCATCACAACCTACTAGAATTTTCCATCTGTTGAGCTTCTTATGAAGTAGAAATCATTGGTAAGTGATACACCATTACTGAAAATGAGTGATTCTTGATATTTGTTGAAACTTAATTTGCACTTGCCAGCTCAATTGCTTCATTCACCTAAAACAAATCTTCAACTAATGTCTTTGTACCAATTTAATCATCAACAAGTCCATGTCAAGAAAACACCTTATGAGTCTGGTGTTTAGGAGAATGTCTAGTTCTATGCAACAATCATTCAATGTCATCATGCAATTACCAACTTGTAGACTATTATTTCCAATACATTTCCTTTCTATGGCTCATTTATAATAGTATATAGGCTGAATTCCTCCACTAATAGGTTTATGTTAGAAACCAAGATTTGATTGCAAACCAAAAAACTAACCTTCCACATAAGAGAAAAACGAAAAAGCAGAGATTTGCATAAAAACATGCAATTTGATATATTCAAAGTACCAATTAATTATAAGAGATAATTTGTTTTATAAAAGAAAAGATGCAACAACATAATCTTATCTTAAGCAGCAAGATAGCTCGATAAGATAAGGATAAAACCCTATAACTTAGGAATTAAATAATTACCTAAGTAAACTTATGCAAATGTGTAATTAAATATTAATTACACCAACAACCCCCATAAGTGCAACTTAGGGAGAAGCAAATTATTATGCAAATATGAGTCCCGACAACAAGGCATGATCAGGTACTCATGTACAAATGTAAAGAGAGAGAAAACCCAGTGGGGAAAACCCCCCCTTCAAAGAGATGAACTGCTGCGAAGAAGCACTGGAAGAACTCTTATGAAGCAACACTGGAACCCCAAATCTAGCAAGCTAGGAAAGATAGTTCTATTTGCAAAATACCAATTGGAATCACAAATGCAACAGTAGACCTGATGCCAAGGAACACTGGAAACTCACATACTGGATCAACCCTAGAATCTGTAAGCAACGGTAGATGAAAGTAGGAATGGACCCATAATGATGACAAATCTGGAAGCTATGTCTTGAAGCCAATGCCAAAATGAAACTAAAACTACCCATAGGATGAGTACCATCAAGATTTTGGAACATTAACTATAAAACCATGGCCTTCAAATGAGAAAGATCTGAACCAATGCAGATCAAGAACTGTAAAATCCCAATGTGAAGTGTGAACTAAAGCAAACCAAAGATGTATCCAGCTAAGTAAGTAAGAAGCTAGAAGGAGACAACAAGAAACTAGACAAACTCATACGAGTTTTCACCAAAATGAAATATGGATGCGAGAACCCCCCTTAATGGAACTTTATATCAGTTCTTTATTACAATACCCAATGATTGCATAAGGAGATGATGCAAAATTATAGAAACATAATCGAAAATGCAAACCTAGCACATGAAATAGAAATGAATGCATGCCTAAAATAAGTTACACATTTTTTGGAAATGACCTCAGATTTGCATAGCGGCTAAAACCAACTTTCCGACACCGTGCAAATCGTGAAAAATGGATAAGTAAGTGAAAAGATATGCGTCCCGGAGTGAAAAAGGCAACATCTGACTTCCGAGGCAGAAAAAACCAGAAAACTACACCTGCACCATTGTGTAGAGCATCGAAATATTTTTCTGACGATATCTTGTTTGAAAGAAAAGGACATCGTATGCCCAAGATATGCCCGTTTCCATGAAAGTTGTCCAAAAAGGTGCGATTTGGCCCCCAGAAGCCCTCAGGGGCTAAAAAATTAGAGCCCCTAGTTGCATGGGCGGACCAGGGGGCTGGCTATTTGACTCTTACAGTGGAGCCTCTGGTCACCCATGTGACCGGGGCTGGGGCTGGAGACCGCTGGCAGTGCTGGACACTTAGCTCCCGGTCGCTGATAGGACTAGACCCGGGGCTTAAGGGCTGGCAGGGCTGAATGCGTGGGCTCTCGGACCCCATGGAACCACAAGCTCTGCTAAAAATTCCCGCGGGGGCTGAGCTCCAATTGAGCGGCGGACCGACAGAGGAGAGGGTGGCATGGCTAGTGGGGGTGGCGGTGCGGTGGCGCGGGGGTGGCACGATCTGTTTTGAATGGGCCGCACAAAAATCCACCCTAATTTTTGATTTTTTAAATTGTTTTTTGATTTTTTTTCGAATTTTGTGCCTTAGAAACTATGCCTGGGGGCTGTACGGCTTTCAGGTAAAAAGTTTTTGCCTCTCCAGACGATTTTTCCCAAACTGGACAAATTTTGTATGGAAATAGGGGTTTTTGGGCACTGTGAATCTAACGGCGAGGTCCGTTTGGGCCCAAAGTGCTCCAAAAATTAGGCAAGCCCCAGATCTATCAGAAAAATCATCGAGCTTTTGACCCTCACAGATCTGGCAAACGATGACGAAAATGAATGAAATAAAAGTCATTTCAGACTTTTTCCAGCGCTTTGAATCCAACAAAAAACCCCGATCTGATCCAAGACACTGCATAATGATGCTCAAGGATTGAAACCCTCGAGGGACCTTGAACGAGCTCTGCAATGAAATCCTCCAAAAAAGTTGAGAAGGGGCTACAAATCGAGGCTCTGATACCATGTTAGAAGCCAAGATTCGATTGCAAACCAAAAAACTGACCTTCCATAGAAGAGAAAAATGAAAAAGCAGAGATTTGCATAAAAATATGCAATTTGATATATTTAAAGTACCAATTAATTATAAGAGATAATTTTCTTTATAAAAGCAAAGATGCAACAACCTAATCTTATCTTGAGCAACAAGATAGCTCGATAAGATAAGGATAAAACCCTATAACTTAGGAATTAAATAATTACCTAAGTAAACTTATGCAAATGTGTAATTAAATATTAATTACACCAACAGTTTATTCTTGAATGTAGAATAATTAGTGGCTCCTTCATCCTGAAGAAAGCATATTATCTCTTCTTTTATTATTGATCAGAGCAAGTAATCCGAGTGCAAAGAAAACATGGTTATTGGCAGTAGTTTGTACCTTTAGAAGAGTAATAGGAGTAAGAACCACTTATCAGCTCGATGAGTTCATTAGTGCTACTGTATTCCAATAAAGTTCAATATCCTTTGATCGAGCAATCATAGAAATTCATGAGGTGATACTTCCCTAAGCTCCTTTGTTAATAGTCAATATGCCTTTTTTGAACTTTCCCACTATATAAATATTTGCCTGGGTACTTGCCATTGTAAAACTATTTGCCTGGGTACTTGCCATTGTAAAACTTGATTTTCTATTTCTTTTTAGTGTCAATTTTAACTCTGCCCTCTTCTTTACACCACCTTCATTCTCTGTCATGATATGGCGGGATTGCCCTACCTTCGATGATACAATCTACGAAGAAGCTTCAATTTAGCCACAAAGCTTTCACAATCTGCCTTATTATTTCACCTCTCTTTGGGGCAAAAATTTGCATCACTACCCTCAGATAGCGTATAGGAAGAGCTACTTCAAAAGAGTGCCAGTATATGGTGTATTTAGAAATCAAAACCAGGCGTCTCCCCATTTACTAATGATTTTCAAACATTTGTAGAGTCTCCCCATTTTCTAAGTTTTCCAAAGGTTGCTCTTCTAAATAATCTAAAAGATTCATTCACAATAGCTTTACCCATTAGATTACTCATTATTTGAAAATAAATTCCTAGGAATAAAGTCCTTGCTTTAGGTCCATATTTTCTCCTGTCTTCTTAATTCCATTTCATGCCACTCTAGTCTATATCCCCTTCTTGTGCATAGGTTGTTGGCCCTGGAAACATTTTTGTATCCTCCAATATTTGTTCATCACAAGACTCACATGCTTATCTAAGTTTTAAATTCATGAACCCAACATAGAATGGATTATCCTCTACGAATAATCAGCAAATCAAAGAATCTTTTCAACTTTGACTCCACATGAAAGTATCTCCTATCAAGAGTCCCATGTCAAGTGTTGCATATCCAGCATATTATGCGGATACCATTTACTTTGGAGGTCCTGGAGTTTCCTCATTTCTTCTGATAAAAGGTATATTATTTCTCATTTATCAAGAAACCAACATTAGAAGCCACTGAGACCAAAATTCTTTACATTTCCTTGATAATTTGACACTTTCCTTTGTTTTAATTTTTGAACTCTTTCTCATAGCCTTTCATGAATACAGGATAATTTTGGCTTTAAATGATAAATTCCTAGGCTAGACCCAATGAAATGTAGTGTCACTATCATTAAAATAACAGGAGAACATAATTTGTAATGGAAGCAAATCGATAACACCATACACCAATTTCAAGACATTCTGCTAGTAAGGCTTCAAGTGGAGATATCAAATTATTGATTGACCAATAGGGAAGGAGAACACATTAAATTGTTTTTGTGACTTTATTGAAGGAGACAAGACGCAACAAAAATGGAAAACCTAGGACACCTATGCACCTGGAGTAGGTACAACACACCCAACTTTCCCATGGGACTATGCAAAGCCATTAACTAGCTGGGAAAAGTAAATGTCAATATGAAATAGAGGTGTGAACTTAGGCAATTTTTGTAAACTCAATGATATGAATCTAAATATGAAGTTCAATAAATGAAAAGGTTTGCTAAAATGCATACCAAATAACCAATTTTCATAATAAAATTATAAATCTTCTTGAACTTCAAGATGTCCCCCCTATATAATGTTGATTGTGTTTTCCCAAGCCAATTTAAGTAAATCAACAATTGTTTCTTCTTCATGGTCATAGTTGATTGAAAGTTCTAAATTTGTGCTCTCACAGCTAAGCAATGAACTGTAAAGAGATGTTGCATCTTTTGATTGTAAGAAAAAATAATCAAAGCTATCAGAAATAAAGGTTGCATTACTCCCAATACTTTCATTGCTGAAATCATCGTCTCTAAAAGAATCCTTGATATCCATGTTCATTTTCTTATCCAACTTAGGAAAAAACAATAGCTTGGTCTAACATAGGGTCATCTTTGACTGAAAAGGGCTCATCCCTCTTTATTGCAACTAAATCAGAAAATTCTTCATCCAGAGTTGAAGAAGAAGATAGGTTAATACCTTGAGCTACAACAAGGAAGTATTTTCCTTCAACCAATGATAAGAATTGAAGTATAATATCTTCTTCACAAAGAGAATCACCATCTGAAACTTTTGACAATTCTTGAGGCTGCAATATTTAATCAGCTTGACCATTGTTTTTCTTTTCATTAATCTTAGAAATTCCATTCTCTTTTAGAAACTCAGATTTTGGATTGTCATCAACATAGTATACATTTATTTCAATTGTACCAAAAACTTCATTTGTTGAATCATTTTGAAATGGTATAGTTGCATATTCAAAATGAAATGATTCAAAAACACATTCACTACTAACTTTTGGCTACAACAAACCCTTTTTATCATCCTCGTCATGAAACTCAAAAGTTGCATACTCTAGTTGTGCGTCAATCTAAAAATTCTCATCTCCGCACTCTTTAGAAGAAAACTGATTTTCAATAGTTTCAAAACTGAAATTTTCTAATTCTAGTGAAGAGAGGGCCTCAACAAATCATTATTATCTACATTAATTGTAGGACTTGCAAATTTTTCAGCATTCCCTTTATTATGATCATTTTCTTCCAAAGGTGTTGTATCTTCATGAGGCTCAATCATCATCTCTGTAACATCTTGTTTATCAAAAACTAAAAAATTATAAGAGTAGAAAGTACTAGAGGCAACTAGAGCAACATCATCATCAACTTGCAATTCTTCATTAAGTCGCATGACTTTTCGTGTGATTGCTTGTAGTGAACCCAATCCTTCTTCAAGTTCTTTGATTTTGTAAAATCTAGCATGAAGACTCCTCAACAAGAGCATTGATTTGTAGTCACCTTATATACTTAACCTAGTTCTTATAGCTTTGGTAATGTATTCTTTGAGGTGATCCCAAAATTCATGAAGTAATTTTTTGTCCATTGAGAGAATTTCTTCGATAGTAGGCATGGGACTTCTTCCATTTCTTCAATTTTTGTGATTTTATATCATATTGTCTTTGAAATTCAAACAAAGTCACCAATCTCCCTACACATGGAGATATCATTAAAAAACTGGGGAAAGAAAGCACCGATATTTTGATTCAAACTTACCTCGTAGAGTTGCCAAAAATTTATTAGAAAATAGATTGTCCTCTTCGAATAATAAGATACAATGACTCAAATGTGCCCAGCAATGAAGAAAAATTAGTTACCAACAGCTTCGAAGATTGCTATTAGATTAGCAATTGTCCTCTAAATTTTAGAGGTACAACTCCCTCTTATGATCTTCAAGGAATTAGAAAGAACAAGAAATGAAAACGATGTTTGCTTTTAACCAGAAAGTAGAAAAAGCTAAACCCAATATCAGGAAGAATCCCAATATCAGATGTGCGATATAAATAATAAAATACTAGCACAAAGACCAACTTAACTTGTAAACCATGAGAAATTAAAATAATGAAGCCAATATTATCTGAAAATGAAATCTATCATGAAGAAAACTCCATCACTTATACAAAGATAAGATATTGCATTAAAACACTCTCAAACACAAAGATTTAAGAACCCAAATCAACTTCACAAAATGAATGCATAAAGACAAACAATAATTTCATTCACAGCAATAGCAACAAAGTCTAAAATAATATTGAGATTTCAAACATGATATCTCTCCCCTAGATGAACAGAACACAGAACACAGATCAGTTACTGCAATCCCACAGCCTTCAAAGAGGCTCTTATTTCACAGCAAAAAATCGCCTAATGCCTTTCAGACTACATATTTAAAGATTTCCCTCATGAAAGTTTGATCTTTGAACGGTTTTGTAACTACCTCTTTCAAAGAAAATGTTAAAAGTTTCATAAAAATGCCCTCTTTGTAATGCTTGAAACCAACTCTATAACTATTGCTGAGGCAATGATTTTAATAATATTTGTTCATTCTAATCCTGTAACGGCCCTCTTTCATGTAACTATTTTGTTTCAGTTACAAAGAAACCTGTATCCAACTGCTTCTTAGAATTAGCCTTTTCTGTTTTTTTTTCGAACGAATCTTTATATTCCTAGCTGATCAATATGACTTTCTTATTTACTAATGATATGGGGACACCTGGCCGCTTTATTGAGGCTCCTCTATAGAGTTTTAGTATTTTGACACATTTTGTATTTGAGTTTGTATCGTCACTTATTGGCAGGTTGATACATGCTATATTTCACGACTCTATACTTTTGGTAAGTTCATGAAATAGTTCCTTATCTTAGGATGTCAATGCAACAGTTTTTATATTATCAGCCACTTGTATGATTCCAACTTGTGAACTATGAAATTCAATGCCTCACATCTCTCTTGAGAACCTCAAACTAAAATATGGCTTTATCTACAAATATTGATCAGAAGAAAAGCCAAAATATGTTCCTTACGCTATGAGATGTGTAGGATTTGATATATGATAAAATATTCTACCATCATATAAGTTTTGTTATGGTGATATTTGTGTAACTTCATCTTGCAACCTTCAAATCTGGAGACTCTTCTAATCCGACACAGAAAGAATGTAATTGTGAATCACGATGCTTGGAAACATGGACTCATGGTGGCGCTATGGATAATTATTGTTTTGACCGTTCGCTAGCATAACTCCACCTTTTGTGTTTTGTTAGAGAAATCACATTTTCATTAAAACACACTGTCATATAGCTTGGGGAATTTGAGATCTATCTTGATGTTCGCTGTTGTCAAATGATCGAATTAAGATGGTTGTCATTTACACATTTCTTACTTTGAGTAGATTCCTGAAAACACATTATGCCTCGATTCCATGTACAAATGAATGCATCGAATTTTATAGTTGTTGAATTCAACTCTATCTCAGTAAATTCCCATTCACTATTGGTGGGAAAATGAGGTCCTGAGACTCCAGGTGGCAAGTTTCATCACTTTATGAAATCACCGCCGGAAGTTATAAAACTAACTAAAAATGCCGCTAGCATAAGTTTTAAAATCAAAGTGGGAGTATTGGTGGTTATGCTAGCCACTTCAAATTTCACCTAGGTTTTAAAAGCTTCTCAAATCCTTGCCAGTTAAAAGATTGGATTCCCTTATATGCGAACTGCCTACTACTCTATTTTATTTAACATGACAGTAATGTCAATCAATGCACATAGTTCCAATTGATCTTGGTGAAAAAAAAAGTCTGCCACGCCTTTTTTTTACACATACATCTCAAGCAAAGATTCGAGAAGAATAATACATCTGCATCAAATGTCTTGGAAATTTCACAAATAAATGGGCATGTTTCACATGCTTATGCCATACGAGAGGAAGCAACTCCATCAACATGCGCAAAAGAACCTCAATATACTAACATTCTCTTTCACCAGTATTCTAAGGCGAGCTTATTGCAGAACCATCAACACCATTACCTCACACAACATATTTATCCAAGTATTCCTAAGCTTTGCAAAATGTTCTTCACCTTATTTACATTAGAGAACTCATATAAGCCGCGAGTTGTATCACTGTGGTAATTTATAAGATGACTTGATAATAACCTCTTCGCTAACTTGTGAGTGAGAAACCGATCATACACTTAATCGGTCCTCAGCTCTTATGCTTTCAATTTTTCCATAAATAAGAGGAAGTGAGCGTGAGCAATAGCGAAACTCAAAATACCCTTATGTTCTTCCTTGCCAAACCGACTTCTCACAATTCTACCATACTTTCTATTAGATGTATAGCTCAATTGGGCTTATTTACAAACACTGTTTCAGCTTGGGCAACTTTGTTAACACTGCCTTACCTATATTTGTAAATGATTTGTAGATGGTGATATAGTGCGTTTACACAACTAATGTAAACTCAACTAGCATTCAAAAAGGGCGAATTTTTTTTAAGGATTTCCGAGGATGAAAAATGGGGCTAACGGGTCCATTTGTTACAATTCCAATAATGTTGCAAAATCTATGGGTGCATAGGAGGGGGTTAAGGGACGTCAAAGTTTGGTGTTCCTAGAGGTAGAAATTTAAGGTGACTCTATTGTGAATCTCCTTTACAATGACATGACCCATTTATGGAGGATACAAAGAATCATTGGGAATTTTAGAATGGACATCTATAGCTTTCATTAGGTTAAAATTAGCCACATATTTAGTGAAAGAAATAGTGTGGTGAATTTGGTTTAAAATTTGGTCCTAAAAAGTGAAGAATGGAGCTATTGGAATTTGAATTCAAATATCTTGGGAATTCTCAAGTATATTCTTTCATAGGAAAAAGATGACTGGTACTCCTATATGTTGTCATGATAAGTATTTCTATGGTTTGGGCTTGGGGTATGGTGGATCCTATTTATGGGATAGGGTGGATTTTCTTAGCTATCCTAAGGACTATGATGCAGCTTGTTATTAATAATTTTCTAGGATTAGATATAGATTATAATTATTATAATAATTATATCTCTAAGGTTCTCATGAGTTATGACATCAATTTTCTTGATGTTCACTTAACTCACAATGCTTGTAAAGGCTGGAAGGAAAATATTATGGATTTAGGTTTTGGTTGTGGTGTCTTTGATTTAAAGTACACTTGGTAGCTCTTGCCTATTTTTATTATGGAAATATCCCACATGCTTGTGGGTATTTCACTCTCATTTGCGAGGAGGGTACTCTCCCTGTTGTTAACATTAGTGATAAAATTATGAATTTATGCCACAAGATGGTGGAGGATATAAATAATAATGGCCTTAGTACCATCTCCACTACAAATTTTTTTTGAAGAATCAATATTTTATGGTATCTTCCTTTTTATTCCAACACCAAAAAAAGTATAGGAAATTCAAAAAAAAGGTGTTAAAGACTTTATTGTTTTAGTTTCCTCAACTTATCTTTCGAATCCTTTGTCTTTTCTGTGGCTTGAATGGATGCCTATCTAGGTTCCTATGGGTGGCACAAGGCTTTATACTGAACCCATCTATTTCAATTCCCTCAAGTAGAACATCGAGCTTTGGGAGCTCTTCAAAAGAGGTGGCTTCATGCCCTTTTTTCAAGATATGAAGGGATACAATGATAGAAACATAGAAAAAGGGATTCTAGGTCCTAAATTCAATGAACCTAAGATGCAATGGTGCCTTTATCCTAGAATCATTAGAGATGTAGATAACAAGGTGAAAAGATTGACTATCAACCTTAAAGGTGAGCCAATTAGACCTTTATCTACTTATTATGGGAGGTTACAATGCAAAGTAGGGGCAGATCCTAACACAAATAGACTATTTCAACACACTTCCTCAAGGATTTCATTGAAAACAACACATAAAACTTCTTAGTGCATCTTGTACCATTGAAAATCTATCTTATAGGGCATCCATGGAAGGAAAACACACCAACACAAAGTTAGAACAACATAGAACAATGGGGTAGCAATATTTCAATCATTTCCAATACATTTGAAGACTTCCAAGCATTCTTGACTCAAACAATCACTACTAATAGTCACCTAGGCATTTGGTGCTTCTTGACAACATTGGTTGTATAGTCACTTAACATCCAATGAAAGGTAACCACCATGGATCATGAAGTATGTGACTTGTGTAAGTCTAACCTAATGATATTTCAAGGATTCCAATGTTTCTTAGACATGAAAGGTCTTCACACTCAAACATGAAGGTCATCACAAAAGACAATCAAGCATTTGTTTACAGCATGGTGCAAATAGAAAAAAACGATGGAATGGCATTCCAATAGACTTATTGGCCTTCAAATTCTTTCAAAAACATGGAAAAAAATTCCCCAACCTAGATTCTATGAGACAGTACAAGGAATTGAACAAGCAATCACAATGTAGGGTTTTAGACTATCCCAATGAGACTACAAATCAGAAGTTTCAACCAAAGAGATCTCCTTACCATGTACATGAAATGATCCCAAAACTTGCAGGGATGTATTTGATCCCAAGAAAAAAAATTCCACCATTTTTAGCCTTTTCCCATGGTGAAATCTTGAGTTATGACAATATTTCAAAGGTTGTAAACCCTAGGAAGGGTTTGGGACTATTTTCACCAAAATGGCAATAACTTTTGCAAATCATAACAAAAATTGGCCAAACCAATTGAAAATGAAAGGTATATCATTCCCCCATCTTCTTGAGGAAGTATTACATCTGTACAAGCAAGTACAGATCCGTACAAAAGGAAAGAACATTCAGTTTGCATTGAAAATTACATGGTTTTGATAGTTTTTAGAAAAATTACAATAACTTGCAAAATACTTGATGAAATTTAATGAAAAAAAAAGTAAAATAAAGAAGATTCATATGAAAAAACTATCCAAATAGTTTCATACCTTCATATAGGTTGTACACGATGTACCATTTGAACTAACAGACTGCAACATTGAGAAAAACACAAAAAACTTTCTTTCATTCTTCAAAAACTTAAAAATTAGTTTGCCAACCCTCAACTATAATTTTGGAAGGTGTCTTTCATTCAAAACTGATCCAACTCATTAATAATAGTTTCTTTCTTTCATGTAACTATCTCTTGCTTTTTTGACAACTTGTCAAAGTTGCATGACAAAATTTTTGCACATTTAGCAATTTTTACACTTATAATAAAAAAACCTCTAAACACTCCAAAATGAACCCATATCATTCTAAATGGTCATAAATTACCTTATAAAACACCTAAACAAACAAACAAACTAAAACTCAAAAATAATAAAAAAAGTAAGCTAGATGAGGCCCTGATGCCCTTGCACCATACACCCAAGGGGAAGAAAAAATCTCAAGTCCACTTGAGTGCATTTCTTCTTTTTCTTCCTAGTTTTCTAATTCTTTTGCACTAGTGCCTTGATGTAAAATTGGATTTTTCTTTGTGTCTTCCACTTTTTAGATCTAGGTTGTCTTCTCAACTCCTTCTCTTCTTTCTTCCTTGTAATGTATTCCTCTTTTGGCATCCTCCTCTTGATTTGATCTCTTTCAAGAGGCTGCTTCTCAATTATTTTTATCTCCTTGTTTAACAAACTAGGACATACATAGTCCAATGAAAGATTAGAAATAAAATATTAAGACATTGAGGTATCCTCCTTGTATCCTTGCACAACACACTCCACTTCAACACCCAAGAGATCCTCCATGTGTGCTATTTTTTTTTAGGACTAAACTTTTCCTCTAAGGGTCTCCTTTGATAAATAACATCTTCTAACATTTCCATCTCAGTTGTTAATTGCTCTTGAATTTTATACAGAAAGTAGTGTTCCTCTTTTCTCAAACCTTCCATCTCCTTCCAAAGGATGTGATCAATATTTGTATATGGACTGAATACTTCCTGGTGCACTTCAGGGCTACATTCATCATTGAAATTTTTAGTTTGTCCTATTGCTGTAAACAAATTGTCACTCATACCCATTTTGTGAACCCCAACCTTGGTACCTGCAAAACAACAAGAATGAACAAGTTAGACAAGAGATTGCAAGCCAAAACAAGGATTCCCCATGAAATCCATTTACAAACTCAAAGTAGGAAAGAAAACAATGAAAAGCATAATAAAAAGAAAAAAATAGATTGAATCCTAATTTAAATGTGCAAACTCATGATCCCATGGGGGAATTGGTGTCAATTTGATGTGAAAATTGGCCATTTCCAAATTCCTAAGATGCAAAATTGATGTGTTGAAGATGTTTGATCCACTTTGTTGGTGAAGAATGAGAACTCCAAGCCAAAAATCTGCAAAAACCTAGCTAAGAGCTCAATGATAATGGATGAAATTTGAGAGATATTTGAGCATGGTAACTTTGCATAAATTGTGGATGATCAAATGAGGATATGAGCTCTTTATTTATAGAATTCCAAAATGGATGAATGTCCAAATTTGAGTAATGTGGGACTAACATTCATCCAATGGAAAGATGCCACTTGTCAAGCTATGAATGGATGGAAGATGTGCAAGATTTGGGGTTTGTTCCAATAAATGCATAATTTTGAATTTCAAATTTGTTGAAATGACATGTAAGAGGGAAGGGAAAATGCAATAAATGCTACTTGGCTCAAGGCAAAGGACTTTTAAGATGAATTTATTGCCTTGTTGGATGTACATGTTGACTTGGAATTTTTCAATTCAAATTGAGAGAATATTTCAAAAGATGCTATTGTGAGGAAAATAGAGATTTAATAAATGAATTAAATATATTTTCATGTGCAACTTGCATTATCTAGAGAATGGGACATGAGATGAGATTAAATTAATTAAGGGTTAATTAATTTAATGAGAGAGGTTAGATGATGTGACCTATTTGACTCAAATTTATGGATTTATTTAAATCAAATAAGAGAGGAATATGATAAGAGGTTAATTAAATAAGGATTTTGATTTATTTAATTAAAAGAGATGGTGTTAGATTAAATCAAATAAGGTTTTAATTTATTTAATTTAATGGATAGACTTTAGAGATTTAATCAAATAAACTAATTATTTAATTAAATAGGGATAATTAGATCAGATGGATTGATTTAATTAACAAAAGAGATTGACTTAATTAGATAAAATGATTTATTCAATTAAGAGAGGAATATTGATGAATTTAATTAGATAAAGAGATTTGATTAAATGGCTAGACCAAGGGATGATTCAAGAAGAAATAATGTTAGTAAGCCAGGATCAGATGCACAATGTCAATCAGTATATTTTACGTGTCTACATTTTGCCCCTCTTTGAAGCAATGCACTTGTTGCGTTGGTTCAAAGAATAAACGATCTTGATCAAAGCCCAAAAATTCCGTTATTTAAAAACTTGCCCCACTGCTGCCTGGCAGGAGAGAATATGCCAATATAATGCCCCCTCGAGAGATTGGATGAAAATTTCAATTTTTGGGTGATCTTGCGAAAAAAGAGGACAAAGTACCCGACAGGTCCAAAAAGGCTCCAAGAGGCTAAAAACATGTCTAAACGCAATAAAATGATGAAAAACAAGCCTCGACTAGAAAAAAATAGGTTTGGGGGTCGAAAACCCTAATAGGATAGCCAATTACGGTGAAAAAACCCTAATTTTCATGCTTAAATGGTGCTCAAGAGGTCACTTTCATGTCCTTTTCAAACACCTCAAATAGTGATCGTGAGATTCAAGCTGAGACCTCCTGACAATATGGCACAACGATAGCTTCCCCTACACATTTCTGATCAAGTTTGGACGTACCAACAGCCACCCAGCATCGGGGCACTGATAAGCGGTCCTTATGCGAGCTCCATCCTTCATTTAATGCTTCAATTAATACTTTAAAGAGTCGGTTCGTCTGCAGCGGCGCTATATAGTGCCACTCAGAAGTCAAACTGCATCGCTCAGGGTTGAATAGCGCCATCACGGTGTAGTTTGGAGTTTACAAACTCTGACGCTGAGTTCAGGGCCAGTGGGGTAGTTTTCGAAAGTGTGACACAGAGGTCTCCATTTTGCTCAAAGTGTGCCGCTGGGAAGCAAACTTTATTGCGGCGGTGCGATTTGGCTCTTTTCAGCCCTAGCGTCGGAGTTTGATTAAAATCAAACTGCAACGCCATCACGGGTTGCACCATTGGAGAAGTTTTTTGGATGCTTGATGAAGAATTTTTTCAAAAATTTTAACATGGTGATCTTCCTTGATGCAGGACGAGGTGAGGGAGCTCTACTCCCGAGAGCACAGGTCGGAGGACCTAGCCGGCTACTTGCGGGACCTAAGCAATAGGGACTAGGATCGACTCTAGATTGCAGGGTTGTGGCACATTGCATATGCGGTACCCATTCGCACTCACTTAGGGATGCTGTCAACGTTGGCCGAGAGATGGCACAGTGAGACATCTTCGTTCCATCTTCCCACTAGTGAGGCCACCGTCACTCTAGAGGACATTTGGTGGATTTTACGATTGCCTATCCATAGTCGCCGAGTGATCTTTGATATGGACAAGGGACGTGAGGTCTGCTTCTGATTCCTTGCCACATATGAGATTGTCTTCTGCGAGGGGTAGATAGAGCTTGAGTTCCACTGGATCTTAGCACCTCCCTACCGCTAGGTGATTGCATCTATCATTTCGGGCCTTGTTTCCCTTAACAGGTGAGGGTGATATTTCAGTCTTGGCTGGGGATATTGCTAAGAGTGAATGGTCTAAGACAAGCCAGTTCATTTTGCATGGGGGCATGTCCTTCTTGCTTCACTATACAAAGACCTCCATGAGTATGTTTACATGGATGGGAGAGCACTGGGAGCAGGGGTGACCCTTCTTCACATCTAGGCATGGGAGCACATTTTTGTGCTACGTCCACGTGTTGTTTCAGTTTCGATGGGGCCAGATGATCCCCTCATGGCACGATACAGAGGTAGGGTGTCTTTCACTCACATCGGCGAGCATGCGATCCCCTATTGGAGGAGGGTTCTGGATGAGATGCAGGTGTTTACCTAGAGCCCCTACCTCAGTTAGCCTAGATGGGTCGATGATGCTGACCAGATGTTTTACTACCGCTAGGATCATTTCATGCAGGGGCGGGAGCATACCATGCTCGAGAGGTATCTACCTGGGTGCATGCAGCATCAGTTTGGGGAGCCGTAGGATCGTCCCAATGATGATTATGTAGTTGTCTTCACTCACACCATGACATAAGTCTCATGGGGGTGCTACATTCCTTCTTCAGAGGTAGTTGACAGCTTGCGACAGCTAGTAGCCCGGCCATGGGCTTATGATTAGGGGCTAGCAAATCCAGGTACCACTCAAGCCTACAGAGATTGGTTTCGGCCTCTGCTTCGGTTGACGATACCAGGTGCAGTTCTAGCTGTGTGGAGAGTTAGAGGTAGAGGGGGAGGACCAGGACAAAGAGATGAGATTTGATAGGATTAGCCTATTGTGCCTCTAGTCTAGCCAGTGAATGGAGACATGCATATGCAAGACCAGTAGCATGACCCACCACGAGATGAGGATCAACCTCGGATGTAGCCATAGGTGCAACCAGCAGGTTAGGCAGATGCATGAGACACTTTGATTGCATAGCTACAGGCCCAGGTCTAGGCCATGACAACTGATAGAGATCAGGCGAGGGTCAAGAGGGATCAGGTCGTACAACAAAGATAGGCTACAGAGCTACAGGTAGCTACTGAGCTAGGTTGACAACAATAGCTAGAGAGTATGGCAGCCTCCTCCTCCTAGGGTATAGTTTCAATTCACTCTTACAGGGATGTCGTCCAAGAGGTAGAGTACTATCAGCAAAGCAGGTACTAGAGTACTCAGAGCAGGCCAACCACAGACCAGTAGAGGGTCACAGTGATAGGGGTGGGGGCAGCATTCACAAAGACCAAGCTTGATCAAGATGTTATGATCCTTTATGTGCCTTATGGGCTCATTTTTAATAGTCTGATGGGCCTTTTGTACTGATTGATATATATGTACAGTGATCCGATTTATTCTTTGTACTATGACAGTTGATGATATTGATGATATATATATATATATACGATCCGATGATGATTTTGATGTGATGCCATGTGTACTTTTTATTTATGCCCATATGATTGTACTTCTATATATTATGGATGCATTGATTTCTAATGATATTTATGCAAATGATTATGACTAACAAATCTGTATTATGTTAGCCTATGATATGTAAAATGTGATGTGTAAATGAGATGATTTAATATGTGATATGGATTGTAATATGTAAAATGATATGATTTATGGTGCATGTGCGAAATGATGTGTGAATTATGTTTATAAAATGTTTATGAATGGATGTATGTTTTGTATGTAATGAATTTTGTGCGTTTATGCAATGAATGATTTATGAGATGGTATGGATGATGTAATATGGATGCGATGGTCATGATATGATGCAAATGAAATGGTGCAATGCAAATGAGATGGTTCTATGAAATGCTTAGAATAACAAATGTTATTATCCTAAACATATCAAATGATGATGTAATGTATGTGATGCAAAGTGATATGAGGATACATAATGAATGTAATGTGATGAGATGATGTCATGATTTTATGCAAGAATGTAAATGAATTAAATGCTTTTATGCCTATTATGTATGATTATGTAAAAAATGATTATGACATGCTTCTGTAAATGTTTATGCGATGATTTATGTGATAGATGTAATATGATTGAAGGAATGGATGAAATGCAAATGAAATGTATGTATCTATTTTTGAAAAATGCTTATGATGACATGTTTATATAATGATGGAAATGCTATTCATATATTTCCTATATGATATGTTTATGCAATATGCTAATGATTTATGGATGTAGGATCAATGACGATGATGATGATGATCAACTGGCATAGTACCTTGTTAGTGCGGTTAGCAAGAAAAGAAGAAGTTATTTCAATAAGACACAAGATGGTGGAAATACAAATGATGATGATGATGATGATGATTTGCTGAGGAATTGGGATTTTTCAAAAGGCCACATTTTCTTATGTTTGATAACACATGTGGTACAATGCATCAAGGTATAGAAAACTAGGATGGTGTTGTACCTAGTGAGATGGACTTTGACTTAACAAGCAGATAAGAATATCCTTGTTCACACCTAACATACGGAAACCTTGCTAGGATGCATTTTAAAAGTTTCAAACACCTCGGACCAAAACACGGAAAGGTAAACCTATCCATGCAATAGTCAACAAGTTGCCCTAGTCCTCCTCCATACATACCTAACAAAGCAAGTATTTGCCGCAGTTATATTACAAGGATGTCCAACAAGCATAGCAGACATAAGATAATGATTGTTGCCCCATTCCTATTTCTCTAAATCCTCTGTTTGGGATATCATCAAGAAGTCCTTGGAATGAGCACAATAAGATAAGTAAAAAGATAAAGACAAAGTAAACAAACAAGCTGATGTTCTTCAATACCACTAACCAAAGGGCAATGTGTTTTCTGCGAATAAGAACTAAAACTTATTGCCAAGAGATAATGTCCGTTGTAGGAAGGATTCATCCTAGGACATGTTAGTGGATGGAAGCATGTCATTTCGTTTATCCAAAGTGTTCTTTCTAATAAATAATGCCCATTGTAGGAAGGATTCATCCTGGGACATGATGTTATCATATGATTGATATGGGACAATTTGGATGATGGACTATCGACACCAAGAATTGACCAACTTGTTTACATACTGGCTTAGACCTAAGACTTGACGTTTTGAGTTTTCTCTTTCAACCTGCTAGACTTGTTTCTAACCGTTTCACCAAATTTTGAGGATGACGATCAATTTATTATGAATGGTGTTATTGTGGGTGCAAGCGAGATGAGGTGGATGGAATTTTTCAAATATTTGGATGTTTTTGGAGTTTTGCAATGTTTTGAGGTTGCTTTTGGTATTTTTCAAGAATTTCAAATGTTTTTTATTTTCAAATTTTCAAATTTTTTTGGGATTTTCTGAGATTTTGACCAAGATATTAACCTACAGACCTATCCTAGGGGTCTTAGGGGTTGATCAATAAATGAGCCTTGCCTACGTTATACACACAGAGACCACGTAGTTTGACTGACGACCTTGTTTTTAGCTTTTTGACTGACATGTTTTGAATGTTTTTTGGATTTTTTTGATGTTTTGATGTTTTTGGATTTTTTTGATTTTCTGATGTTTTTGGATTTTCTAATTTTTTGATGTTTTTGGATTTTCTAATTTTCTAATGTTTTTGGATTTTCTGATTTGAGGACTTTAAGATCATACACGAATTTGATCCAATAAGAACATACCCCCAGCATGATGCAATAGACTACTCTGATAAAGGCAGGACAAACTGACCTTGAGGATGGGCCGAGTAGTACTAGGAGGGATCACGATATGAAAATAGGACCAAGCTATGGTGCAGATGTGATTAGATGAGTGATGGATGGAGACCTGAATGTGATGGATGATGGAAACAAAATGGGTGGATGATTCCGAACAAGCCGTAAAGATCCTGGTGGATGGAAAGTGCTTATTTACATAAGGCACCTATTTGCCAAGTTTTTGCCAAGGTACTTGTCTAAAGTGCCATCGAAGTCATTTTCACTAGAGGATGATTTTTTTCTCTTTACTATTTTTTATCCACTTTTTTTTTGTATTTTTTTCTTTTTTTGATATTTTTTGTTGTCAGTAAGATGCCTGTTTTCCAGGTTTGCACTGAAGTAACCATTTTTTTAGGACATTTTCTGATTTTTTTGATTTTTTGGTTCTATACCTTGAAAGATTGAGGTGAGAGCTATTCATGGGCTCCTGCAAAGGTTCCCCTTTGGGTGTTGATAATTGATATGCCCCTAACTTGTAACTTGTTGTGATGACAAATGGTCCTATCCAATTTGGTTCAAACTTTCCTTTGCTGCTTGGGTTTGGAACATTCTTCTGATTTTCCTTCAATACCAATTCTCTGACTTGGAATGTCCTGCTTCTGATTTTATTATTGTAGCTCTTTTTAAGTCTATTATGATAGGTTTGCAAATGATTTAAAGCATCTATACGTCTCTCATCCAGTAGCTCTAGCTCATTTAGTCTTGATACTTGGTACTCTTAATCTGTGATGAGGTTTTGCAGTGATATCCTGAGGGATGGGAGCTCAATCTCAATTGGGAGTACCACTTCTGATCCGTAGACCAAGGAGAAGGGGATGGCACCAGTGGGTGTGCGAATATTGGTTCGATAGGCCCAGAGGGCAGGATTAAGCTGTAGGTGACAGTCATAACCTGTGTCATTGACTGTTTTCTTGAGGATTTTCAGAATGGTCTTGTTTGTAGCTTCTGCTTGGCCATTTCCTTGGGGATAATACGGGGTGGAGAAGTGATATTGGATTTTGAATTTCTTGGATAAGTCATGAACCTATTGATTCTTGAATGGTGTCCCATTATTTGAGATAATGGCTTGTGAGACACTGTAACAACAGATGAGATAGTTTAGGATAAACTTTGAAATCTACTTCCTAGTTATATACGTCATGGGTATGGCCTCCACCCACTTAGTAAAGTACTCAGTTGTAGTTATTATGAATTTGTGGCCGTTAGATGAGGTGGGTGTGATTTTCGCAATGAGATCGAGTCCCCACTATGAAAGGGGCCATGGTGTGACAATAGGATGAAGCTCTTGAGCTGGAGCATGGATGAGGTCCCCATGATGCTGACATTGTAGACACTTTCTGGCATGATCATGCGCTTCTTGTTCCATTATGGGCCAATAATACCCCATCCTCAGCAATTTCTTGGCTATGGTCATTCCACTCGAGTATGAACCACATATACCATTATGTACTTCAGTTAGAGTGGTTAATGCCTCCTCATCATTTAAGCAGCACAGTAAGGTACCTTTTATGCTCCTACGGTATAGGGTATCACCTAGGATGACAAATCTAGATGCCTTTTTAACAAAGGTTCATTTTAGGTTTAAAGGTAGGTCAGTGGGTATGACTCCTATTCGAAGGTATGTGTAAATGTCACGATACCAAGGATCACCGGGACCAACGATTTCGCACACATATTCTGATTCTGGTACCTCAAATGTGGGAATGAGAAGCTGCTCGATCAAGAATTCATATTTTGGAACATTGTGAGGGATGTCTAATAGGGACCCAATTGTTGCCATGGCATTTGCTGCTTTGTTGTTGGCTCGAGGTATTTGCTCAAATGTAATTTCGATGAAGGATTCTTTGAGAGTCTCCACCAATTTCTTATATGGAGTGAGCTTGTCGTCCTTGGTCTGGTATTCATTATTTACTTGATTTATAATCAATTGAGAATCCCCGTATACCCTGAGAGCTATGATATTCTATTGTACTACTATTCTGAGACCTATAGTCAAAGCTTCGTATTCTGCAATGTTATTGGTGCAAGGAAATGCTAGTTTGTATGACCTTGGTATGCAATCCCCTTGTGGTGTGATCAAGAAAACACCGGCTCCTGACCCATGCTATGTGTATGAGCCATTGAAGTATAGTTTCCAATGGTTAGTTATGTTGAGTTTAAAAATGGATTCATCTGGAAACTCTGAGACAAGAGGATTCTTAGAATAGATAGGTGCTTATGCTAGTTGATTTGCAATAACTTCACCCTTAATTAATTTTCGATCCACATACTCAATGTCATACTATGACAATATCATCACGCATTTTTCCATTCTTCCTGTGAGCATTGCCTTTGATAGTAGATACTTGAGGGGGTCAATTTTGGTGATGAGCTTTATCTTGTGTGCCAACATGTAATGTCTAAATTTTTTTGATGCAAACATTACTACAAGGCATGCTTTTTCGATGAATGGATAGTTTAGGTCATGTTCGACCATTTTTCTGCTGATATAGTAGATAGCCCTTTCCATTCCATTTTCGTCATGCTGAGCTAGGAGAGATCCAAGGGCTGCTACTATTGTTGATACATATAAGATCAATGGTTTCTTTGGGATGGGTGGCATTAAGATTGGTGGTGTCAGTAGGTATTCCTTGATTTTTTTAAATGCCTCTTCACACTTGGTATCCTATTTGTACACTACTCCCTTGTGGAGTAGGTGAGAGTATGGGTTCTGTTTGTCTACCAACTGTGCTACGAATTGTTAGATGGACTAGAGTCTACCCTGGAGACCTCTCAATTGTTTTAATGTATTTGGTGCTTCCATTTCGAGGATTGCTTTCACCTTTGCTGGATCCACCTCGATACCCCTCATGGATACTATATATTGTAGCATTTTACCTGATTGTACACTGAAGACGCACTTCTTTGGATTTAGTCTAACCTTGTACTCCTCCAATCTGTCAAAAATAGCACTTAAGGTTGTTATCTGATCTTTTCTTTTTCTAGATTTAGCTAGGATGTCGTCGACATAGTCTTCAACCGTCTTATGGATCATATCGTGGAATATCAATGTCATAGCCCTTTGATATGTTGCTCCTTCATTCTTTAGGCTGAATGGCATCGTGTTCCAGTAGTAAGTCCCCCATGGACAAGTGAAAGTTGTCTTATGTTGGTCCTCCTTAGCTATCATGATCTGATTGTATCTTGAGAATCCATCCATTAGTGACATCTCATGTCCCACTATCATGTCGATGTTGGGGAGCAGGAAGTCATCTTTTGGAAATGCCTTGTTCAAATCTCTGAAGTCTATGCAGATTTTGATATTTTCATCGGGTTTTGAAACAGGTACCAAATTTGACACCCATTTTGGATAATTGATTTGTCGGATGAATCCTGCATCGAATAGCTTTTTCAACTCCATTTTGACTAACAGAGTGATTTGAGGATGTATTTTTTGAAGCTTTTGTTTGACAAGATTTTCCTCTAGATACACTACTAAGTGATGAACCATAGTCTCTGGATCAAGCCCTGGCATGTCAGCATAGCTCCATGCAAAGTTTATTTGTATTTCCCTTAGGAATGCCACTAGAAGCTCTTGCTCTTTTGATAGTAGTGATTCTACATAAAATGTAATATGTGGGGTCTCCTTTGTAAGGAAAGCTAGATGCAGAAGCAACTCTCCTAATGTCAAAACCTCAGGGAAGAATGCTAAGATACCTTTTAAATTTTACAATTACAGCCCAATTAAGATGCACATGAAAGAGATAACAAAAATAGAGTAATTTACAAAAACATATGAACACCAGATATACGTGGGAAAACCCTTACGGGAGAAAAACCCACCACCCCAAGAGAAGTCACTTTGTATTATAGTAATAAAGATTACAAATAGATATATGACTTATCTTTCTGATTTTAGTTTACAGCAGCATTCACCATGAACAACCTTGTTATAGAACATTCATGTTACAGTCTTCACAGAATAGAATTCATCCACTGATCATATAGTCACACAGCAATCTATCGATTCATCAAACCCATCATAATTTGTGATCACAGAGTATAACCATGTCACCCCTATCTTTCGAGCTTCCTCTCAGTAATGGCTGCAACAATCCAACTGCTAGCGGTTCCCATTCAGCTCCTCTGATTGGCTATTGATTCACCACATAGGATGGTCTTCTCTCGGTCAGAGCGATCAACCTATGTTGGCATGTTGGTGAGACACAAGAAGTGTCTCCCCGATGCCCAAAGGCTTCACCATTGATGTCGCCAAGAGTCATCCTTATTGCCAAGATGTTACATCGAGTCCAAAGAGCTATTGCTAAGACTTCGTCATGTCGCCAAGACCACATAGTGAGTCTTTATGTTATACCGAGACATTCAACAGTTAGAAAGACTTATCACTCTTTATTGAGACCACATATCGATATCCTAAGTTACACTGAAGAGACATTCTATTGGTAGGACATATCGCTCTCGCAGGACCTCACACCGAGCCTTCGAGTTAATCTGAGTGCATCCACTAGTCGACGAGACTCATTGCTTTTTCCAGGACTTCATACCAAGGTCCTAAATCATACTGAAACATTAGCATTTCCATTGGCACCCATCTATCGCTAAGACATTCAACTATCGCCAAGGGGTTTCATTGAGATCTCTTATGTTACTCTGAAGCCATACTACTATCAGCAAGACCCCACGAGTTGCCAAGACTTCATACTGATCACCTTGAGCTACTCCGATGACTTCAGTTGTATCCCCATCGGTGTGACCTTCCATTCTCACTAAAACTTCTCCTCGAGACCCTTGTGTTACCCCAATAGCCATATGCTATTAGTGAGACATTCTTCAGTCACTGGGACTTCTTCTTGAGTGTTCAAGTCACCCCAAAGCCTGCCGTCGCTATGAGTCTCCCCGATGCCTAATATGAATGGCCTATCAGCCAGAGATCTCCACTTCGTAAGAGGTCACACCGAACAAAACATGTCATAGTGATAGGATCATTTGGTGAGACAGAAGCAAGGTCACAGTGACCTGAATTGTTCAACAAGATTCAAACTACTAGTCTACCAAACACAAAAGATGTCACACCACTTGGCCCTTTCAGAGGTTTTATCCTGTGGGATTGAGGCACATATTTCCAACAATCTCCCACTTGATGAAGATCACACAGGCACCTCCAAAGCACAAAAAAACTACTAAAAATCATGGGCACTAAGGCCCATTGAACTGGCAGATCACCTGAACTTGTCTGTGCTCACTAGCTTCATCAATGCATCTGCAACATTCTCCAGAGTATCAACTTTTTCCAAAATGACCTTTCCATCCTCTACCATATCCCGTACAAAGTGGTATTGTACATCTATATGTTTCGTTCTGGCATGGAAAGTAGGATTCTTTGCTAGACAAATTGCACTCTGACTATTATAGAAAATAGTTATTTCCCCTACATCAAAACCAATGTTAGAACACAAACATTTTAACCAAACTGCTTCTTTATAAGCATGTGTAGCTGCCATGTATTTAGCCTTCGTAGTGGAAAAAGCAACTACAACCTACCGCTTACTCATCTAGCTCACTGCACCACCATTCAACATGAAAATGTATCCACTAGTGGACCTCCTACTGTCAATGTCCACTGCCCAATCACAATCTACAAAACCACAAATGCTAAGAGTCTCTTGTGATTCAACCAAGTTCCCATGGTAACACAAAGCATATTCTAAAGTCCCCTTCAAATATCTAAACACTCTCTTCACAACATCCCAATGTGTCCTTCCAGGATTAGCCATAAACTGACTAAGAACTCCCACTACTTGGGCAATGTCTGGCCTTGTACATATCATTGCATGCATAAGACTGCCAACCGCACTAGCATAGTGTACACTGGTCATGTCCTCCATCTCAGTAGGAGATTTTAGACAGTCTTCAATAGATAGCTTCGTTCCTTGTAAGACTGGAACTAGCTGCTTGCAATTATTCATGCAAAATCTCTCTAGAATAGTCTTGATATACTTACTCTGACTGAGCCAAAGTTTTCTACTATTCCTATCCTTGGTTATCTCCATCCCTAGAATATACCTTGTTGCACCAAGATCTTTCATTTTGAACTTAGCAGACAACTGAGACTTAAGATCAGAAATCATTAGCTTACTATTGCCTATGAGCAACACATCATCAACAAAGAGAGCAATAATAAGAACTTGATCGCTTTCAGCTTTGTAATACACATAATGATCAAATTTTGATCTTATAAATCCCAAAGACAATACAAAAGTATCAAATTTTTGGTACCACATTCTAGGTGACTGCTTTAAACCATACAGAGACTTCTTTAACTTGCAAACCAGTTTCTCTTTACCTTTCTCCACAAAGTGCTCAGGCTGGGACATGTAAATCTCTTCTTCAAGATCACCATGAAGAAATTTTGTCTTCACATCCATTTGTTTGACCTCTAAGTCATATGCTATTGCAAGTCACAAAAGAAATCTGATAGATATCAGCTTAGCTATAGGAGAAAAAATTTCCCCATAATCAATTCCCTCTATCTGGGAATAACCCTTCGCAACCAACCTTGCCTTATATTTTTCCACACTACCATCTAGACCAATCTTCTTTTTAAATATCCATTTGCAGCCCACAGCTTTTTTTCCTTTAGGCAAGGGCACCAAACTCCAAGTGTCATTCTTTTCTAATGATGCCATTTATTCATTCATGGCTTCCAACCAAGAGTCTGAATAAGACATTTTAAATGCCTCTTTTATAGTCCTAGGCTCATCAGTGCTAGAAATTAAAGCATAGGCACAAGTAGAATCTATCAAAGAAAACACATACCTATCAGGTTGCTTTCTTTCATGAGTTGACCTCCTCAGTTGCTGAGGTTGAGGTTCTTCTTCTTCAGAACTTTTAGAATTTCTTGAGCTCTCCTCAATTTTAGGTACATTTTGAATTTTCAATTCCTCTTTCTTTGGTGTAGGAGGAATTACAACTACATCCTTATTGTTTTCTGACTTTGTCTCTGACTGCAGATCCAAGGTAGAAGGCTTTAGCTCATGAAAGATTACACTTCTACTGTATACAACCTTCTCTGTATCAGGATTCCAAAGCTTGTATCCTTTTATACTAGCACTATAGCCAATAAAAATACATTTGACAACCTTGTTCTCCAATTTAGATCTTTTCACATCCGAAACATATGCATATGCCTCATAGCCAAAAACATGAATATGTCTTAAAGAGGGCTTCTTACCAAACCACGCTTCCAAAGGAGTTTTCTCAACAAGAGCAGAATTTGGAGAATGATTAATCAAGTAACATACAGTAGCAATAGCCTCAGTCCAAAACTTCTCCTCCAAGCTAGCACTACTCAGCATACTTCGTGCTCTCTCCATCATTATCCTATTGAACCTTTCTGCAACTCCATTGTGTTGTGGAGTATAAGGTGTAGTCTTATGTCTTTTAATCCCATGGTCTTTACAATACCTCTCAAAATCATCAAAACAAAATTCACCTCCATTATCAGTCCTTAAGCATTTAATTTTTCTACAAGGTTCTTAAATTCCTTAAACCGACTGAATACTTCTGATTTACTTTTCAAAAAATAAACAAATGTCACACCGTAGAGACATTCTATTGGCAAGACATACTACTTTCGCTAGGACCTCATGCTGAGCCTTCAAGTTAATCCAAGTGCATCCACTAGTTGGCCAGAATCATCGCTTTCACCAGGACTTCATACCGAGGTCCTAAGTCATACTGAAACATTAGCATTTCCATCAGAATCCATCTATCACTAAGACATTCAACTATTGCCAAGAGGTTTCATCAAGATCTCTGATGTTACTTTGAGGCCATACTACTATTGACAAGACCCCATGAGTCGCCAAGACTTATGAATATCGATTGCCTTGAGCTACTCTGATGACTTCAGTTGTATCCCCGTCGGCGTGACCTTCCATTCTCGCTGAGACTTCTCCCCGAGACCCTTGTGTTACCTCGATAGCCATATGCTATCGGTGAGACACTCTTCAGTTGTTGGGACTTCTTCCTGAGTGTTCAAGTCACCTCGAAGCCTGCAGTCACTATGATTCTCCCCGACGCCCAATATGAATGGCTTGTTGGCTAGAGATCTCCACTCGGTAAGAGGTCACACCGAACACATGTCATAGCGATAGGATCATTTAGTGAGATAGAAGCAAGGTCAAAGTGACCTGAACTATTCAACAAGATTCAAACTGCTAGTTGGCTAGACACAAAAGATGTCACACCAACTTGGCCCTTTCAGAGGTTTAAGCCTATGGAATTGAGGTACATATTTCCAACATCCTTTGTTCCTAGGTTGACCAGATTGCATTTTTTGGCCAAGACTGTTGACTTTTCTTGATGAATGGATTTTAAAGGAAGATTGAATCCCCCATCCTCAAGTGCCTCAGAGAGGTTTTGACTATTGGATATGTCCTTTCTTTTTACTTTTTTCTTGTCAGAGAGTGCCACAATGTGGTTTTCACTCAAGGACTTGGATATGATTCTTAGTTTCTCACTTTTGTGACTGAAGGATTCAATCATTTCCCCATAATAGGCATGTGTTTCCAACTCTATTATAAACCCTGCTTTATGATCTCCATCTAGAATGTTATCCCTCAATCCTATGAATTCTAAGAGCGCCTCATCATTTTCGAATGTATCAAGAACTAGTGGTCCTCATTGGTCGTATTTGATGAGTTGAGGATATACCAAGTGGATCTCATGATTTTGATGGTCTGTTTCAAAGGAGAGGGTGCTAATCATGTAAAGGACGGTATCCTCGAATAACCTAGGTAGATTGGTCATGGGGTCGTCATCATCACTACTACTATAGACATCAACTATATCAAAGGTATAGTTGTCTAGGACATGACCTGTGGATATTGGTAATCGTAATTCTACTACAGTTGGTTGACGAGGTTTATTAGCTGCTCTAACTAGAGGACTTCAGCCACGTATGGTTATACTCAGAGGGGTACATCCAAGGCCAAGATTTGTTATGGGTCACATCTCTGGCATGATAGGTATTATGAGCCCATTGTTGTTTTGTCCCAGTCTTTGATTTTTTTCATAGCCCATTGCGAGCATCATTTGTAGACCCTTGCTTCTTTCATCCATTGGTAAATTAGCTGCTGGTCTTTCATCTTGATATAGCATGTGTGATGGATCTTCTTCAATAATCTCCTGGCCAAGGTCTCCCCATCTTGTGAATTCAAGATAGTCTTCGGCAGACGTTTGAGATGTGGAAGCTTAATTTTCTTGTGGACATCCCCATGATCTAGGAGATTGTGGTAACTCTCCTACCACAAAAGAATTGTTAGGGAGCTTGTAGCTTCCACAACCATCATCTTGGATGATGAGCTTAATGTCTAAAATGGTGGGAGTGGCAGGTGTCTTTGTCATAGAAGTGGATGCGAGCGTGGCGAGGTCGATGTATGGTGTGGATGGGCCCTCATCATTTTTTGGTGCTTGGGGGATTTTGTAATACTTTGCTTCAAGATTTTTGCAGTATGAGAAAGGTCCAGGATCTACATGGATGGTCACTTCTTGTCCATCATGTGCAAATTTCACACATTGGTGGAAAGTGGATGCTACTTCCTTCATTGCATGAATCCATGGGCATCCTAGGAGGATATTATATGGCAAGTCAAGGTCCAAGACCTGACAAGTGGTTTCCATGAGAGCTGGCCCTACTAGAATAGGGAGTTTGATCGTGCCTTGAAACAATCTTTCTTGATCGTCCTATGCTCTTATCATGATACCTTTCCCTTTGTTGATAGAATCTTCTAGTATTTTCAATTGCTTGATGAGGCTGAGAGAACATATATTCAAACCCGCACCTCCATCCACCAAGACCCTTTTGACTTTTCTCTTTTGTACTATGGCTTCCAAGTGAAGTGCATGGTTGTGAGATGGTTGGGTGGGGAAATCTTGGTTAGAGAATGTAAGAAGATTAAGTGTAATGATGTTTTCGACCATAGCCTGGAATTGCTCCACATCAAGATATGTGGGGACATTGGATGAGGCCAATGCTTCTTCAAGGATTTTCCTATGGGATGATGAGATTTTTAGCAAATCCATGATGGATATTTGTGCTGGCGTTCACTTGAGTTGATCTAGGACATTGTAGCCATTAGGAATGGCTCTAGATGTGGGGAATTTGCTTGGTTGGGATGATCTTGCGATGGTTACTTTATCGCCTCTTGTGGCGACTCCACAATCGGCATGGGCGCCTTTGATGGTGATGACCATGAATTTTTCATCTAGGGAGGCAACAACTATTTCATACATGACTTACATTTGAGTGGGTGCCTTTTGCTTTATTATTTATGTTCCCTTTGTTACCATGATTTGGCATCGGATTCATATATATCTTAAGATCTTGATTTCCTGTAGGTTGTTCCATGTTTATGATTCTTTTATTGATGAGATCTTGGATGATGTTTTTCAATCTGATGTAATTGTTTGTGGTATGGCCTTTGATTTTATGGAATTCAAAAATTTGATTCTCATTATACCAAGGAGGTTTGACATCCAGTTCTTGGTAATTCTCAAATGTGGGTGTTTTGATGAGCTTTTCGTCTATTAGCTTTTTCATGATGTCCTCAAGTGGTTCCCCCAAGGTGGTGTGCTTCTGCTTGGGATAACTCTTGTGTTGGGGTGGTCCTCTTTGGTCATTGATATTATTGATTGTTGGATTGTGGTTTGGTTGTTGTGTCGTATGATGATTGTTGTGGTGTTGGATTTGGATTTGTGGTGTGGGTGTATGTTGTCGAGGAGCACTAATGACCACCTTGGCATCAATGACACCATCATTAGTAACGTTTTTATTCCTTGCCCACGTGCGAGGTTTATCATTGTAATTGGATGGTGGGTGGTTGTTTTGTTGTTCACGGTATGATGTTGATTTTGTGAGTTGAGTCATCAGGGCTCTTTCGATGCCAAGAGCCTTGGAGATCAATTGATCATATGTGGTGATGCCCTGAACCTTGAGATGAAATTCCAAGTGGCCTTCAAGGTTGGCTATGATGGTGCAAACTTGTTGTTCTTCTGGCATGGTCCACTTGCTCTGATTGGACTTGGATCACCATCGTTGTAGGAATGAGGCGAATGACTCACCCTTTCCTTGTTCTAGAGTGGAGAGTTCTAGACTAACATCCATTGCAATGTTGCATATGTAGTTCTTAATGAATGTGTATAATTTCTTGGAATGTCCTAATGCCTGAAGGTAAGCGAGAGAACAATTCCATAGTATGGCCTGCCAAACTCCTAGGGAATAGTCGCATCAGATAAGTATTGTCATGTGTGACCTCCATGCAATGAACCTGGAATTACTTGATGTGATCTTCAGGGTTTCCCGTCCCTCGATATTTGTTAAATTTGGTGATTTCAAATCCCTTAGGGAACGGTTTCATTACTAGGCTCGTATCAAATGGATAGGGACACAAGTTGCTTAGTGTCTTTGTTGTTTGCCCTGATTAGAGGTAGGGCACTTGTTGCGAGAGCAACCTGATTTGTGTCGTCACATCATTTTGTGGATTAGGGGGTGGGATGAAAGTGTTTTGGGGTGTTTCAATCATGGGTTGGATGGGTGGGTTGGTTGGTGTGTTGTTTGATGATATCTACATGTTTTGTTGTGCGAGGTAGGCTTCCACCTACTTTTGTATGAACAATGCTTGTTGTTGATCTTGTTGTTGTTGCGCTAAGATTTGTGCTTGTTGTTGCACCTGTTTCTATTCCAACAATGCTTGTTGTTGGGCTGCCAATTTGGTTGCTTCTTGCTGCTCTTGATATTGCTTGATTGCTTGCTGATATGCTTGAAATTGCACTGCTTATCTTTGTGCAAGAAGTTGTGCTTGATATTGGGCTTGTTGTGCCTGATATTAGGCATTTTCCTGAGCTTGATCTTGTACTTTCGGTGCTTGTGCTTGTGCTTGTGATTGTGTCACTTGTTGTTGTAATAGGGTTTGCGCTTGAGCAGCCTGTTGTGCTTGTAATGCTTGCAATGCTTGCGCAGCTTGAGCAAATTGGTCAGCTTGTTGTTGTTGCAATAATTCTTGGGCTTGTTGCACTTGTAATATGGCTTGTGCTGCATGGGTGGCTTGTACAACTTGAGCAGCTAGTTGTTCAGCTTTTTATTTATGTACTTGTTGGTATCCTCTTTGGAAAGCAGCTTGCAATGCTGTGTTGTATTGGCTTGATGTGGTGGAAGTTGGTGGTGGTGGATTTGGAATGGTGTTTGTGAAGGTGGTGTTGGTGTTGTTGATGTGGTTGGTCCTTAAGAGACCATGCTTTGTGATGTTAAGGGGGTGTTTGATGATGTTACAATTGCTTGTGCATTTGTCGGCTGTTGTTGTGATATCAATGACAAATTTTGAGTGTTTTTCATAATGCTTTGGTTGATACTTGGGATAGTGGTTTGATTGATACTTGGTAGAGGGGGAACCCTAAACCAAGGAGTGATGTAGATGATGATGGAAATGGTGGAAGAGGTGGAAATATGAGGGGTGCAAGTTCTTGTGAAAATTTTGTGGTGGCAAAGATGCCCCCTGGTCCGAACATGTCTCCTTCCTCCTATGAATTTGTGAGGAAAGGAGTTTGAGGCATTGCGTGAAAAAATGATGATGATGGATCATGATGGAAAGTGACAGGAATATTTTTATGTAGTGGGTTTTCAAGTATGTTTTGTTCCAAGGTGGTGTTTGCATCCAAGTTTTGATTATTAACAAGGGGGTGTGCTTGAAGAGCATTGAGAAATGCATTTCCCTTATTAATGTTGGGCTGGGTTGGAGCAAACGATGTCATGATTTGCAAAATATTTTGTGTGATGTTTTGGGATGGGGGTGTAGATGAGATGGGAATGGTGGATGAGATGGGAGGAAATGATGTCTCCACTATGGTACTCACATCAAAATATGAAGGTAGTTTGGCCCCTTGTTTTGTTAGTTCAAGAATGTATAATGAAGAGTTAAGCCTCATCATGATGTTTATGATTCTATGGTTGTCTGGATTTTGGAGCATTTCAGTTATTTCTTCATGAGACACCCCAAAGGTAAGATCCTCTCCTTGGGTTTCTTCTTGGGGATTTTGTGATGATGAAATGGTCAAAGGGTTGCTTGATTCAGCAGGATTTATTTCAACATTTGTTTGGCTAAGATCATTTGAAGCGAGTGTTTCTTTGTTGGCTTCCATGCTCTTCTTATATTGAGATCTAGTTTGAACCATAAAATGAGGATCAATTTTCAAGAATAGGAGATATGAATCTCTTGATTCTTTGGATTGATCTTTACTTTATGCCCAAAGTAGAAAATTTTAGGATATCTTGAGGATCGAAAGGTGATATGATGATGATGTAAAATATGAATGATGTGGATGTTATGATCTCTTGGTAAATCTTGAAGGAGATACTAGGCTTTTGGGACTTTCAAATATGTTTTGGATTTTGATTTTGATTTTCATTTGGGATTTGTCCTTGATTGATTTTGATTTTGATTTGGATTTTGAAAAAATAGACCCTAAGATGTTTGGATGATTTCCTAAGGATGGATTTTCTCAAATGATGATAATTTTGAATATGTGTGGGGAGAAGGATGCATCTACCCACACCTATCCAAACAAGATGATAATTTAGCTAGGTATACGAAGAGGGATGCATCTACATATACTAAGCTAAATGAGATGATTTTGATAACTTTTGACTAAGAATATGCAGAAGGATACATCTACACATACCTAGCCAAAGGTGATTTTGATAATGTTTTCAAGGATTTTGATGATTTTGATTTTTCCAAAAAGCCTAGTATTAAGGATGATTTCAAGATTTTCCAAAAGGTGATTGTGAGATGATGTTTGATGTTTTGATGTTTTGAAGGATGGATGAAAGGATTTTGATTTGTCTTTGACCCTAAGATGAACCTAAAAAAGACACTTTGTTTGCCTTGATCTAGATATTGAAGAACATGCAAATGCCTCCTATAGACCTTTGAGACAAAAGAATGATTCAATTTGAACACACATTTTTGGATTTTGAACCAATGATTTTTGCTTTGGACTCTGAACTTTTTGAGAATGTGAGGCTTCAATACACATGAAAGTTCATTTTGCTTAGCTTTTCTTAATGGATTTATTTTACCAAAAACACTTTCTTTGATTAAGTTTTCAAACTAAGATGTCCAATGTCTTAATTTCTTCAAACCCCACAAGATATCTTATGTGGAAATTTGATGAACTCAAGGCAAGGGTTTCCCTATTGTTTACTTAAGGAGACAAATTGAGATATAATCCAATGTTTAGAAACCTCTAAGGATGTGAATCCCAAGGGAAAGAAATAACATATGGATTGATTCAATTGTATTTGTCTCCAAAAGGGTTTGAAATTTGGATGATGTTAAGTGTTTGTTCTTGAGATGTTTTCAATCAAGCAATGCATTTTGTAACCCAAGAATAAGTACAATCCTATGGATGTGTAAGACAATATTTGTTGGATTCCCACTTGGACAAGTCTAGCTACGCTTATCTTTAGTGAATGGTTAGATGCTTGAACCCATTGGCTCCCCTCCACGACACTCACTTATACGGGGCAGCCAAGCATCAACACCCATGAAACTCCCATGGTATGTTTTCCATTTCTACTAAAAGACCATAAAAGTGTGGGGCAGCTTTAGAACGGCTGTTCTTGCACCAACAAATAGATGAAAGGATTTTGGAAAATTCTAGCACATGGTTTTTAGTAAGGACTTTCTGTTCGTGGAGATTGACCCATACAGAAAGAGTCCCCTTTCAGATCCATCTTGTCGGAATGAACCGCGTGATATTGGTGTTTACTCCAATACCCACATTTATATACTAGTTGGAAATACTCTTGGATTTAGAGTGTTACCGGTTGAGTCGTTCCCTTGGGTGAGTACTTTTTCCCTAAGGCAGGACCTCTAGGATAAATAAAAGTGAGTAAAGACAAAATCCGTAACTCGATCAATCTTTGATGGCAACAAAAAGAGAGAATATACACAAAAATTCCCCCACTCACACTCACACAAGATGTTGTTCAATTTTAAACCCAAATCAAAGTGTGGAGGTGATTGCTTTATCTTAACCTAAAATCATGAAAAAGGCCTTGTGATTCTCAAGATCGCTATAAAGCACGAGAGAAGTGCGTACATCCTTTTTCAATGAGGTTAGCTCAAGCAAGCCTTCACAAAAGAAAAGCTGCACTTGTTCTTTTTAAGCACCAAAAGACAAGTGAAAGAAATTTTGTTCAATTGTTAATCCAAGAAACAAAATCTAGTAAGTTGTGATCCTAATGTTCATTTTAGCCTTTTGCAAGAAATGGAAAGATTCTTTTTAAACACAAATGAAAATTAGTGTCCTAAGAAATAAAAGATAACAATTTCATGAAAAAGTGTTAAGAAAACACTAAAGCATTTAAAAACACTTTGATTTGATGAAACATCCTCCAAATGCTTCTCCTTTCTTCAATTTCGATTTCCAACCTATAAGGAAGAAAAAACCAATCAGATTCTAGAAAATATCAAGACAAAAAAGTAGAAAATAGAGAACAAATTAATCATTAATCAAATAACACGTGCTAAAATAAAATTTCCCCTTTTTACTCCCTTCCAGCGTAGCAACACACAACTGCGTCATAGTTTGATTTCCTAGCAGTGCTCTCACGGCGCCACTTTTCAGTCAGCGTCACTTTGTGTCAAGATAGAGAGGTCAACTGCATCACATTTTTCACCCAACATCATAGTTTTCTTCCAGCGTCACAGTTTGATTATTTTTGAAAATGTCTTTGAGTCAACGAGCCCAACAATGGAGTTTATAATTCAATTTTTCTTGGCAGGACGAGTCCAGTGTCACTCTTTGAGTCTCCCATAGTGCTGTATAGTGATGCTGAAGATACAGTGGCACCAAAACAGTGATGCTGACCTCCCAGCGTTAGAATTTTCTATGTGAGGAAAAAATGCATAAATTTTGGGAAAAGATGAGAAAGAATGATATCCAACCCTCCTTCTAGCACCAAATGTGTGAACCCCAACCTTGGTACCTACAAAACAATAAGAATAAACAAGTTAGACAAGAGATTGCAAGCCAAAACAATGATTCCCTATGAAATCCATTTACAAACTCAAAGTAGGAAAGAAAACAATGAAAAGCATAATACAAAGAACAAAATATATTGAATCCTAATTTAAATGTGCAAACTCATGATCCCATGGGGGAATTGGTGCCAATTTGATGTGAAAATTGGCCCTTTCCCAGTTCCTAGGATGAAAACTTGATGTGTTGAAGATGATTGATCCAATTTGTTGGTGAACGATGAGAACTCCAAGCCAAAAATCTGCAAAAACCTAGCTAAGAACTCAATGATAATGGATGAAATTTGAGAGATATTTCAGCATGGTAACTTTGCATAAATTGTGGATGATCAAATGAGGATATGAGCTCTTTATTTATAGAATTCCAAAATGGATGAATGTCCAAATTTGAGCAATGTGGGACTAACATTCATCCAATGGCAAGATGCCACTTGTCAAGCTATGAATGGATGGAAGATGTGCAATATTTGGTGTTTGTGCCAATAAATGCATAATTTTGAATTTCAAATTTGTTGAAATGACATGTAAGAGAGAAGGGAAAATGAAATAAATGCCACTTGGCTCAAGGCAAAGGACATGTAAGATGAATTTATTGCCTTGTTGGATGTACATGTTGACTTGGAATTTTTGAATTCAAATTGTGAGAATATTCCAAAAGATGCCACTGTGAGGAAAATAGAGATTTAATAAATGAATTAAATATATTTTCATGTGCAACTTGCATTATCTAGAGGATGGGACATGAGATGAGATTAAATTAATTAAGGGTTAATTAATTTAATGAGAGAGGTTAGATGAAGTGACCTATTTGACTCAAATTTATGGATTTATTTAAATCAAATAAGAGAGGAATATGATAAGAGTTAATTAAATAAGGATTTTGATTTATTTAATTAAAATAGATGGTGTTAGATTAAATCAAATAAGGTTTTAATTTATTTAATTTAATGGATAGACTTTAGAGATTTAATCAAATAAATTGATTATTTAATTAAATAGGGATAATTAGACTAGATGGATTGATTTAATTAACAAAAGAGATTGACTTAATTAGATAAAATGGTCTATTCAATTAAGAGAGGAATATTGATGAATTTAATCAGATAAGGAGATTTGATTAAATGGCTAGACCAAGGGATGATTCAAGAAGAAACGATGTTAGTAAGCCAGGATCATATGCATAATGTCAATCAGTATATTTTACGTGTCTACACCTATTTCTTCCAATAATAAAGAATCCAATTCATCATGCATGTCATCAAACACTATTCCTTCTCTAAGAGAATAAAAAAATATATTCTTTATTCATCAACCTTTCACTATCAAAAAATAGAATGCAATATGCATTCACCAAGTATCTCGCCTTCCTCAGGATGACACAATATTCCATTTTCTTCACTTAGGATTTCTTCTTCATTTACTATTGTGCCTGCATTTACATGCTCAAAGATTTCATTAATTTCAAAACAATGAGGCTTACTTGCATCCACATCTCTTTCCTTGGATGGCTTGTCAAGTACTTTCAGCCACCTTCTCAATCTATTAGCTTCCTACTACTTCCTTCTCTTTTCCATCATTTTCTTAAGAGGCCACTTCACCTTCTTTTTGATTGGCCAATGCCAAACATTTTGTTGATAATAATTCTCAAGACATTGTTGTAATACAAACTCAACACATTTTTCAAACTCATCCATTCTTCTATCAAACTCTGCAACTAGGCTTACCCTATTATATTTCATCTTGTCCTTCTTTTTGTGGCCTTCTTTCTTATCTTGCTACTGCATCTTTTTGTCTTTATGATACCTCACCAAGGTTTTCTTCTCTCTTCTTCACTACCTAGTCTTTTGGCATCTAGGTTCTTCACTTCAACCTATCAACAACAACACACAAACATCCCAAAAATTCCCTTGCCCAAATCTTTGGGCTTTGATACCAAAATGGTGTAGATTAGGGGTATTTCCTAACAAAAATAGACTATTTCAACACACTTCCTGAAGGGTTTCATTGAAAAAATACATAGAACTTCTTAGTGCATCTTGTCGCCATTTGCAATCTATCTTATAGGGCATCCATGGAAGGAAAAAATACCAACAAAAAGTTAGAACAACATGGAACAATACGGAAACAATGTTTCAATCCTTTCCAATACATTTGAAGATTTCCAAGCATTCTTAACTCAAACAATCACTACTAACAGTCACCTAGGAATTTGGTGCTTCTTGACAACATTGGCCATATAGTTACTTAACATCCAATGAAAGGTAACCACCATGGAATAAGAAGAATGTGACTTATGTAAGTCTTCCCTAATACTTTTTGAAGGATTCCAATGTTTCTCAGACATGAATGTTCTTCACACTCAAACATGAAGGTCATCACAAAAGACAATCAAGCATTCGTTTAAAACATGGTGAAAATAGAAAACAACAATGGACTAGCCTTCCAATGAACTTATTGGTCTTCAAATTTTTTCAAAAACATGGCACAACATTCCCTAATTGAGATTCTATGAGACAATACAAGGAATTGAACAAACAATCACAATGTAGGGTTTTAGACTATCCTAATGAGACTACAAATCAGAAATTTTTGTCAAAGAGATCTCCTTCCCACATATGTGAAATGATCCCAAAAATTTCAAGGATGTAGATGATGCCAAGACATAATCTTCCATCAATATTTAGCCTTTTCTCATAGTGGAATCTTGAGTTATGGCATTATTTCAAAGGTTGGAAACCCTAGGTAGGGTTTGGGGCTATTTTCACCAAAATGACAATAACTTTTGAAAATCATAACAAAAATTGACCAAACCAATTTAAAATGAAAGGTATTTAATGAAAGGTATTTCATTCCTCTATCTTCTCTAGGAATTATTCCATCCGTACAATCATTTACAGATCCGTAAAAAAGGGAAAAGCAGTGAGTTTGCAATGAAGATTATAGGGTTTTGACATTTTTCAGAAAAATTAAAATAACTTGCAAAATACTTGATGAAATTTAATGCCACAAAAATAAAAAGAATGAAGATTCATCTGCCAACACTATCCAAATATTTTCACACCTTCATATAGGTCATACAAACTGTATCAATTGAAAGAACAGACTGCAACGTTGAGAAAAACACAAAAAACTTGCTTTCATTCTTTCAAAAACTTAACAATCAATTTGCCAACCCTCAACTCAACTTTTGGAAGGTACCTTTCTTCATTTAGAACTGATCCCACTCATTAGTAGTGGTTTCTTTCTTGCATGTAACTATCTCTTTCTTTTTTGACAACTTGTCAAAGTTGCATGATATCATTTTTGCACATTTGGAAACTTTTGGAAAATTTTACACTTTTAATCAAAAACCCTCTAAACACTCTTCTACTAAATGGCCATAAATGACCTTATAAGACACCTAAATGAACAAACAAACTAAAAAAAAAGATAAAAAAGAAGGTAGATGAGGCCCTGATGCCCTTGCACCAGGTTAGAATGGATTGGAAATATATTACAATGATTAAACTAATGATCCTATATGCCCAAATATGAAAACTACAAGATCCCAACAATAAAAATACATAAATAATAGTTTGCAAGTTGATATGGGAAGTGCAAGGAACAAAAGACCTACTCATAAAAGTTGGTTTTGATGTGCCTACAAGGACTCATTCGCCAAATGGTGAATGTGTCAATGAAAAGGGGGTCTTGATCAACTTTCGGGGTCCTCTAGTGTTGAATCCAAGTTTCTATTTTCCACCTACAATTTTTTCAAAATATTATAAATAAATTCTATAGCTCAGTTTTGATGTCTTGACAATAATGGTGACAATAAATGCAACAACACAAAATTTCTCTTTGATAGCTCTCCAATCCTTACTCAACATGTAACTCGCACATTCACAAAGAGGGAAAAATGTTGGTGTCATATAGGGCTTTCCTTAGTCAAACCTCGTGAATAATGTTCCCACTTTCACAATGGCAACATCAATGATCAAAATCTTAATGAAAAGGGAAAGAAATGATGAATGAAATAATTATTACAACTCACAACCATTCAATAGCTTCCTTGAAGGTTTGAATACATACACATCACTTCAAGAGAATTGGATCTTGCTTGATAGATTTTATCGAATGCTTGAGTGCATGAAGACCTACAACGCTTTGTAAGCCTTCACAAGCAAACATGAACACACATAAAATTTGACATGATGTTAGGGTCTTGAATGCTACTACAAATGACTAATAATTCTACTCTTGAATACTCAATTATTCTCTTGAAACTAATATTTTCTCAATACGATTGCTTCATAAAGTAACTTAGATTTCAAATCATAAAATGACTATGTATTTATAGGTTTTTATCCAATTTCTTGAAACTTAGATTCCAAAAGTCGGTCCACTTACAATTTTAATTTTGAATGTTTTTGATAATATAAGCAACATTTACAAGGCATTGTACCCTTTACACTAAGAGCTCGAAGGGCCAAAAAGGAGAAAGAAGACTAGCAGAAGAACCAAAGAAACACCACAGATAAACAACTCACCTGGTACCAAACACTAGGGGCAAAGAACATTTAGAACAACAAGTAGTCCTAAGTCAAAAACATAGGAACATCAAAAGCCTTTAGCCAAGAAACTAACACCCAAAAAATAGGACCTAGGGCCCAAATAACCTCATGGATCAACTAGACCACAAACCACTTGCAGTAGTTGAACTACAGCAGACCTCTTGGTCAGATAAGGAAAACTTGAGTCCAACAGAAACTAGCCCATTCTTGTACCCAAAAACAAAAATCCCAAATGACTGCTAGAAACAACCAGTCCACAAACCACTTGGAATAAATGGACTACAACAACACTTCAAAAAACATAAGTTGTTGCAGAGGAACCATCATTAAAATGCACCAACCAACCAGAAACCAACCCAAAAACCTCCTCTAATAGATGGGGCTCCCCTCTATAGGAGAGGAAGAAGTGGGAACCAACAATACTGAAGAAACCTCCCTCCAGAGCAAGCACACACCACCTCAATAGGGACCTACCAAGAAAGGAAGCACTTCCCACCATCTCTACAACCACCAAATCCACCTCAATAGGAAATGGCCCCACAATATTCACCTCTATAGAATACAATAAAAGTAGAGAATTGTAGTAAGAACAAACTCCAGCAACATAGGAAACCACCTCCTCCCAAGGCATCCAGCCTGAAGGAGCACAAGGAAGGACAACAACAACTTCTCAGTCAACCACATAATGAGTCCACAACAATGAAAGACCATCAATTCTTTCCTCATAAAAAGTACCATCCACCACAAAGGGATGCCAACAGATCAAGGGAATCCCCATAAACAACAAACCCATAACACACCACAAAGAAAAGAAGCCCACAAAGGAAACAAATCCACTCCCAACTACATCATGGTAACAGGCAACAAAGGAAAATAACACCTCAGTAGGGTAGAGCCCCCTCCCCCAACCAAACACCAACACCAAACCAACCATTTCCATTAGCCAAGAATCCTTCCATAAGCACAAGACCTTCCACAAAAAAATAGGGTAGGGACAAGAAAAAGTTCCCACCAAGCACCACCATTGAAAGAGGCCAACCACCTACAACCACACCAAACTATGGAACCATCTCACCCAAGGGGTAATAGTAACAAATCTGACAAGATCCTCCACAACCCAAACTTCTAGCAAAGCCCAATAGAACCATAGACCCCAAACAACCAAGGCCAAGGTAGAAACCCATTTATAAACTCCACCACAAGTAGAAAGCTCTGAGGAAATCTCAAAGCAAGATCTCAGAACCACCAATGAGAATGTGGAACCTAAAGAGACCGTGGAACCCAAGGGAGCAAGAAGTAACAATTCTAAGACCCCCAAGAAGTAGAGAAACTCACAAAGCATAATAAGAAGCCAGGGAATAACCGCAGTACACCACACTACCAAATCAAAGTCCATAACATTTGGAAAGAGGAAGCACAGAGCAATAACAAGGCTCCTGCAAAGGAAATTGGCATAGACATCCCAAGTAGAGTAGACATGATAAGGAAAACACCTATCAACAATAAAAACCCATGACCGCATTAGGAGGTGTAGAAACACTCCTAGCCACACAACAAGGCAGAAAATGGGTGAAACGAAATCACCACTCAACACAGTGTCTCCCAAATGCACCAGAACAAGAAGCCAAGATCTAAAAAAGTACTCAATTTCTAGAAGCAAACAACACTCCAGGCTACCCCGACCAACCTCCCAGCAAGGCTCCCAAGAACTAGGTGTCTCGAGCAGCCATGGAACCAAAGCATACGACCAAACAAACACATCCAACCATTGACAACAGACCCAACACAAATCATCATCATCGTCTTCGTTGTTAGATTAATCACCATCTTCTTCTACAACACCAGAGGAATTCAAAATCCCCAACTCACGCCCTTTCCTGCTCAGAGTTGTTGCCTCCAAATACATATTTGAATTTGAGTCTTGGATTATAAAGGGGACCCATTCTCCCATGGGTGAATGGGTCCTAGCCTATATTTCTAGGACACACATGATCCAAGCCAATTTAGTTATTAAATGCATTTATTTAATGTTGGTTCTCCTCTTGGAAAAAAAAGAATAAGGCTTTGGAATGCAAAACTTGGAAAATTAAAAGCTTAATTAAGTCTAATAATTTAAGGGACCCAAACATAATGTGAAATTGTAAACATAAAGAATTTTATGCACTACATTTATGGGTATGTGTAGGATCCTGATGGGCCAAAAACTGGCAATATGATGGGTATGTGGCTGACGACTTTCTTTTTACCCAAAATTGATGAAACAAAAAGGGATTTTAAAGGAGATTATTAGCTTTCCACCAATATAATCTTATGCTTTACTTTGAATTGAATAAATAATTATTATTCATTTTTTATTTGAATTACAACTAAAGTCCTGATTGATAGGCTAATTGAAAAACATCTATAGCTTTCTTGAATAGTATCAAATTTTTTGAATCTAAAACATGCATCACATTATATGCTTTGCATACTACAATATTTTAAAAAAAATGAATTTCATGAAGTTTTGACCCAAGTTAAGGTGGTCAGACATACAAGTTTTATATTTTTTAAAATTTGTAATAAAAAATCATAATTAATTATTTACTTGGAAAAAATTACAAAAAAATATGCATCACATCCAGACATGAGTCCTCTACTTATATCTAAAATATTATAAAAATAATTATCATTTACTGTGGTTAGGGTCGGACAAAGACCACTTATTTTTTCCACGAAATTTAAGTACTACTACATTGAAATTTAAAATTTTCACCAAATAGATTTTCTTTTTTTTAAAATAAACCTAGTAGTTTAGAAACTACATTCAATTTTCTACAGATTCTATTCTTACATATTTTTTAAATAATATATATAACTTATTCAATTTTTTACGTCAAGTTTCCCAACTCTAATTTTTCTGAATTTTTTGCCACTTAAGGGCCTGGTTTTTCCATGATGATCTTGCACATACCCTTATCTCCCACTTTATTAAGAGTACAAGCATACACTCAAAATCATACTAAAGTAGAGAAATATATGTCAAGAGAGGTCCAAGTGCATATATGTTGGACATATAGGATGAAAAAGAAACAAGGGGGTTGTACAAGCTTCTAGGATCTAAGATCCCATGACAAACCAACATAGGCACAAATGAAGCACACACATGTCTAGTAGTGATACAAGATACACAAACATTTCAATGTCAAAATTAATGTGAAAAAATAAAAAATAAAAAGATAGACTAGCAAGTTGTATTATGTTATATGTCCATTAAATATACTCACAAGGACTGGTGAAGTTTGATATTCACTAGGTGAGCCCCCCAACGAAAGAAGGATGAGAAACACACACTAGGTCTACAAGGTGTGCACTCATAAAAATGTAACAATGGGAAGGAAAAAATAGGTCTATAAGTGTGTAGCCATTTTTCAATCCATGCCAAAATCTATACTTCCTGATAATTTTGATAAGGTGCCACAAAATCATCATTGCTTCACAAGTCTAGCAATTTCTATTATGCTGGACACTCATGGAATAAAATTTCTTCACGTGGATAGCAAGTTGTATTATGCTATACACTCATGGAATATAATTGCTTCACAATGATAGAAAGTTTTATTATGCTAGGCACTCATGGAATATAATTGCTTCACAAGGCTAGCAAGCTATATTATGCTAGACACTCATGGAACATATGACAAGGTTTAATTGGAAAAAGCTAAATAATCAAGACAATAAAATGGTTTTTACTTAATGCATGGAAGGTCACACCTTAGGGAACATCACGCTTGAAATTACCATGAAGAGAGGAATAGTTGAGGAACAAAATATTCACACCTTAGGGAATGAAAACCATAGCATTACCACCAAGAGGAATATCATATATCAAGAAAGGTCACACTTTTATGGGACATTAAGCCAAACATCACCACAAAAGTGATGCTTCACGTGAATCAAGAAAGGCCGCACTTTTATTAATATGGTCACACTTCCTAAGAGATGTATGCCATCATCACTAAGAAGGGAACATGCAAATTGTTGGGAATATATGTCTCAACCTTGTAATTATATACAATTTATTGATAGATTGTATGTTGGTATGTGGTGACTAATCATGCAAATACTTTTTAATGAAACGTCAAGGTTCTTTCACGAACACTTCAAGGTTTTTTCCCACTGAAATTTCAAGGTTTTTTCCCAATGAAATGTCAAGGTTTTTTTCCACTGACACATCAAGGTTTTTTCATTAACACATCAAATGAAAAATGACCTTGTAAAACCCTAATTCTAGAAGGTTCTAAAAATATTGTTATAAGTGGGTGGGATATATGCAGACAATGGTCTATTTTGAGAGTCTAATAGTGTCGTGTTGTCTCTTGATCTCTAGTGGTGATACTCTTGTGAGAAGCTTGCTCTGCAAGTATATTGTAATCTTTTGATTTTTGAATAATATATTGGGTAACTTTTGGAGTGTGGTGTTTTTCTCCAAAAAAAATTTCCCCATGTAAATCATTATATTGTGGTGTGCATGATACTTATGTTTATTTATGTTTAATTTTTTGTAACTATTAAATATCTATAAAAAATTTCATTATTCTCCTCTCAAGGCTAGTGTAGGAAGTTGTTTCGTGCTACCTTAGCTTCCTTACAAGTGGTATCAAAGCTTGATCACCTTTGGTTTCAGCTATGGGTTGTTGGGTTTTTTAAACTAATCTAGATTTGAGTGGGAACTTGTGCAAAAGAAACTTTGTGATCTTGTTGCAATAATTTTTAGATGGAAATTTCATATGGGAGAATAGAGGCGGAGAAATTTTCTAGAAATAATTTTGAGATGTGGAAGCTAAAGATGGAGGATTTATTCCTATATCAATATCTATGGGATGTTGTTGATGAGAATGTTTCAAGGCCCATAGATCCTACTCAAGCTGCTCAATATGATGTTATGGACTGCAAAGCCAAAGTTCTAATTAGATTGTGCTTGGCAGACTTTGTTTTAATTAATGTCCATGAAGAGACCTATGCACATAAACTATGGAAGAAGCTTGGTGAGATGTATTAGGCCAAATCTTTAGTGAACAATATTTTATTCAGAAATAATTTGTATTCCTTGAGAATGGCAGAGGGTGGACAAATCACAGACCACCTAGAAGCATTCAATATGTTGGTGGCTCAATTGGCATCAGTTGGTGTCAAAATGGATGAGGAGGAGAAATGTCTCATAGTTTCGATACAGATGAACCTTCACTTAGCACAAATTGACATAGGTGAAAAAATCATCCAACACCAAAAATGAAAAAAATGTAACAAACTTGATTCACTTGAAAACTTTCATAAAATGATTCATCTAAAACAATGATTAAGTGCATTCTAGATCACATTGGAAACATTGCCATTGTAGCCTACAATTTAATGCAATGAACTATCATTAATAACTTTCAAAAAAGAAATAATTAAGCCAATAGATTCAATGAAATTGAAGATAAAATAATTACAAACATTTCCTCCTTTTTTTATGAAGTTCCAATAGTGGAAAAGAAAGTTATTTCATTTTTCCCAAAACTGCAAACCCTATGTAGGGTTCAGACTTGCCCTCACAAAAATGCTCATAACTTAATCAAATATTAATGAAATTTAATGAGACTTGAAGAAAATGAAAGTAGATTGACATGGAAAAAAATAAAAATAAAAATCACATCAAAATATGGACTATACAATCTATACCATCATATTTTTTAGACTGCAATTTTTGCACAATATTATTAGAATAGGGAAGTCTAACCAAAATGATCATAACTCCCACACAACTCAATAAAATTAAATGAGACAAAAATAATTGTAAACTAGAAACAAATATATTTCCATATTTATTACATAGTCCTTGATATGTGGCCATACTAGGCCATACTATGCACAACTTCATCTTGAAAACATTGTAAGAATAAAAAAATGCACATAAAATTGAGGCTTCCATTCACCAAACTTCAAAAACAATGTATCCAACCCCCAATTCGAGTTTTAGAGGGTTTACTTATAAATTTACAACCAAAATAACTATTTTTAACCACCTTTTGATTAGTTTTTTGACCAAACACCTTAATGACACTTTTTGACATGTTGCTTGACAACTTTTTGAGCAACTTTTACAATTTTTACAATATTTGCCTAAATTTCACAAAATGACCAAAAATGGTCCTAAACCACTTAGGATGGTCTCAAATGACCTTTTTTACATCAATAAATCCAAAACAAACCCAAAAAAAAGTTTCAGAATATAGCTTAAAATTGCATCAAGGGTTCTCCTGCACCACTTTCTTTGTTCTTTGCTTGATTCATGGAATTCTCATGCTATGGATATTGGGAGTACTTATGTTATATTGAAGACTAAAGGTGTGGTGGGTTCTTTGTTTTCTAAAGAGATGAGGAGGAAGGTATCCATCATTTCCAAGCAGGCCCTAAATGTTTTTGGAAGACCTAAGGAAAAAGGAAAGAAGAAAGAGAAGTGTGACAAATCAAAGCCTAAGGGGAGATCTAAATCTCCTAGAAAGTCCAAAGTTATTTATTGGAACTATGGTAAACCTAGACATGTTTGTAAGGAATGCAAAGAAGGAAAGATGAATAAAAAGAAGAAATTTGATTTTGATTTTGAGTCCGAGAAGGAATATGGTGACCCATTGATTGTAGCTTTAGCAACTCGTGTAGGTAATGATGTATGCTTAATTGACTCAGGTGCATCTTTTAATATAACCTATAATAGAGATTGGTTTTGTGAATATGAATAATTTGATGGACGCAAGGTGTACTTGGGTGATGATTCTCATTTAAATTTTTTTGCGTGTGGTAACGTTAAAATTAGGTTTCCTAATGGTAGAATAAAAATGATTAATGGTGTGTTGCATATCCCTGGATTAGCATGAAATTTGTTATCTGTGAGAAAACTAATAGATGCGCATGTGTAGGTAGTATTTTTTCATGCAAGATGAAAGATGGTTAGAGGTGCTATTGTGATTCCTAGAGGTGCCAGATATGGGGCATTGTATAAGCTTGATGCATGCACTGTTGAGTGTAATAGTACTTCTATGAAAATAAAGTTTGTAGAAGAAGTGAGGGTTTCAACTTCAATAGATGGTCATGGATTTTGGGTACCCAAGGGTGCTCTTTCTTTTGAAACAAAGTTACCTATAGAGAAAACTATGTTATGGCACCAAAGACTTGGCAACATTGGAGAAAAGGGTCTAAGGACCTTGGAAAATAAAAACCTTGTTGAAGGTTTGTTTGATTGTAATCTTGAATTTGATTTCTATGAGCATTGCATTTATGGAAAACAAAGCCACATTTAGTTATACTTGTGTTCTCATAAATCTTGTGGTGTATTGGATCTTATTCATTTTGATGTATTTGGTCTGATAGATGTTCCTTCAATTAGTAAATACATATATTATGTTTCATTCATTAATGATTATAGTAAAAGGACATGGGTATATTTTGTAAAAATTAAATCTAAAGTTTTCAGTAAATCTAAAGAATTTAAAGCAATGGTTGAGTTGCAGACTAAAAAGAAAATAAAATGTTTGAGGAGTGATAATGGCAGTGAATTTTTTCTAATAATTTTGATAGATTCTATAAATATTGTGGTATTCATATAAAAAAGACAACTCCATATTCTCCACAATAGAATGGAGTTGCAAAAAGAATGATCAGGAAATTGATGGAGAAGAATAGGAGTATGTTGAGTGGTCCTGGCCCAGAACAAATATTTTGGGCTGAAGTTGTTGCCACTACTTGTTACTTGATTAATAGGTCTCTTACATCATCTCTTACTACTTGTTAGCTGAAGTTTTTGGTTGTGAGGCATATGCACATGTTCCGAAGGAGAAGTGTGAAAAGTTAGAGAACAAGGCTATGAAATGTATCTTCATCAGATATAGTTATGGTGTGAAAGGATACAATATTTGGGATCATGTTGCACAAAAGGTAATACATAGTAGAAGTGTTATTTTTAGAGAAACTAAGCCTTCTTCTATTACATTACAGCCATAAAAAATTAAATAGTAAGATGTGATTCAATTTCCTTCTACACCTAAGAAAGTTGAATCGAGACCCAAGGATAGACAAGAAGTTGAGGAGAGCTCATCTAGTTCTGGGTCTTCAGAAGAGGAGGATGAACCTCCAACTCAGCTTGTTCGTAGGTCTACAAGGAATAGACAACCACCTAAAAGGTATTCACCTGATGATTGGAGATGTATTTTTTCTTTTAATACTAAAATGGATGAACCAAAATTTGTAGAAGAGGTACTAGGTATGAATGATGTAGAATCTTGGAAGATTGCTATGGATGAATAAATGACATCTTTGAAAAAGAATGATACATTGGATCTTGTACCATTACCGCAAGGACAAAAACATGTTAGTTGTCAATGGGTGTTCAATAAAAAGATTTGTTTAGATGGAGGTATTGAGAAGTACAAAGTATGGTTGGTTGCCAAGGGTTACTATCAAGTTGAGGGTGTTGATTATAGTGAGATATTTTCTCCTATTGCAAAAATGACATCCATTAGAGGGTATGTGCAGAATCATCATGGAAAAAATAGGCCCTTAAGTGGCAAAAAATTTAGAAAAATCAGAGTTAGGAAACTTGACATAAAAATTTGAATAATTTATCTATATTATTTCAAAAATATGTAAGAATAGAATCTGTAGCAAATTGAATGTTGTTTCTAAACTACTAGGTTTTAAAAAAAAAAACCTATTTGGTGAAATTTTAAAATTTCAATGCAGAGTACTTAAATTTCAGGGAAAAAATAAGTAGGTTTTATTACCACTAACCACAATAAATTGATAATTTTTTTTTATAATATTTTAGATATAATTAGAGGAATCATGTCCTAATGTGATGCATATTTTTTTATAATTTTTTCCATGTAAATAATTAATTATGAATTTTTTATTACAACTTTTAAAAAATAAAAAACTCATATGTGGACCACCTTAACCGGTCAAAAACTTCATGAAATTCTTTTTTTAATCCTATAGTATCGAGAAGCATAGAATGTACACATGTTTTAGATTCAAAATGTGATCTTGTTTGAAAGCTATAGATGTTTTTAATCAACCTATCAATCGATTACTTTAGTCATAATTCAAATAGAAATGAATAATAATTATTTACTAAATTCAAAGTAAATAATAATTTATATTAGTGGAAAGTTGAGAATCTCCTTTAAAACCCTTTTTGTTTCATCAATTTTGGGTAAAAAAAATAGTCGTCAGCCACATGGGCCATCATATCACTTACATATCGCCACTTTTTGGCCCATCATGATCCTACACATACCCTAGATTTTTTTTTTATATTGATACTACTTATGATTTAGAAGTTGAGAAAATGGATGTGAAAACTACTTTCCTTCATGGTTATTTGGGGGAGGATATTTATATGACATAGCTAGATCACTACATGGTGAAAGGTAAAAGTTAGTTGGTTTGCAAATTGAAGAAATCTTTGTATGGCTTAAAACGGAGTTCTAGGATGTGGTACCATAAATTTGATACATATGTGTTGAGTTTTGGATTTGAGAGTTCTAAATTAGATCATTGTATTTATTATTAAACTGATGGTGATCGTTTCCTACTTATTGCATTATATGTTGGTGATATGTTATTTATTGGTAGAGGGAAAGGTATGATTTCATAACTAAAATCTCAACTTGCTACTAAATTTGAAGTGAAAGATCTTGGTGCAGCTAAACACATTCTTGGGATGGAAATTAAAAGAGCTAGAGAGAACAAAAATCTATGGCTTGGCCAAAGCAAGTATGTCAACTCAATTTTACAAAGGTTTGATATGCATGATTGTGGATCATTTTGTGTTCCTATTTTAGTTGGAACAAAGCTATCTATTTAAAATTATCCAACATCTCCATCAGAGATGGAAGACATGAATAGAGAGCCTTACCATAACATAGTTGGAAGTTTAATGTATGCTATGGTTATACTAGACCAAACATTGCCCAAGTAGTGGGAGTTCTTTCTAGATATATGTCTAATCCTGGTAGAGTTCATTGGGATGCAGTTAAAAGAGTCTTCAAATATTTGTGGGGTACCTTAAATTATTCCTTATGTTATCATAGTAAGATGACTAAAGACAATATTTCCCTTGATATTCATGGTTATGTGGATTTAGACTAGGCAGGTGATGTTGATAGCATAAAATCTACTAGTTCTTATGTTTTTACTTTATTTGGTGGTGCAATTAGTTGGATGAGTAAGTGATAGGTTGTGGTTGCTTCATCCACCACTGAAGCAGAGTATATGGCAGCTACTCATGCTTGTAAAGAAGTCATTTCGCTTAAGAGATTGTGTTTAGGTATTACAATAAAACAAGGTGTGCTGACAATTTATTGCAGCATTCAGAGTGCGATATGTCTAGCCAAGAACCTAACGTTTCATGACAAGACCAAGAACATTGATTTACAATATCATTTTGTTAGAGATGTGGTTGAAGATGGTAGGGTGAAGACAGTTAAGGTAGATACTTCGATGAATGTTGCTGATTATTTAACTAAGCTTGTGAGCATAGAGAAGTTTAGATGGTGTTCAAAGACTATGGGAATTTCAGCCCCTAGCAATTAGAGATGATGGTGACATCCTTCCACTATCCTTGCAAGGTGTTCAAAAAGTGGGAGATTTGTTGGGAATATGTGTCTCAACCTTGTATGTTGGTATGTGGTGACTAATCATGCAAATATTGTACATTGGTATGTAGCTTTATGACACGTCAAGGTTTTCCCACTAACATGTCAATGCTTTATTTCATTGACACGTCAAGGTTTTTTCCCATTGTCATGTAAAGGTTTTTTCCCATTGACATGTCAAGGTTTTTTCCATTGACACGTCAAGTTTTTTCCGTTACCACATCAAATGAAAAATGACCTTGTAAAACCCTAATTCTAGAAGGTTCCAAAAAGCTTGTTATAAGTGAGTGGGATGTATGTAGACTAGTGTATTTTGAGAGTCTGATAGCGGTCATGTTGTCTCTTGATCTTTGGTGGTAATACTCCTATGATAAGCTTTCTCTGAAAGTATATTGTACTCTTTTTATTTTTGAACAATATATTGGATGGATTTTGGATTGTGGGGTTTTTCTCTTGAAAGGGTTTTCCCCATGTAAATCATTGTGTTGTGGTATGCATGATACTTGTGTTTATTTCTATTTAAGTGTTTGTAACTATTAAAGATTTGCAAAAAAATTATATTATTCTCCTCTCAAGGTTAGTGTAGGAAGTTGTTCCTCTACCTTAGCTTCCTTACACAAACAATAATTGAGGGACTATATTCCTCCTCTGAAAATGTTAGTGTACTTTCTACACTAATGTTTGAAGGAGATAGATAGGGATCTCAATAAGAAATACACCTAGGAGAAGGCTAAATAGCTCCTTTCCCCCTAAGTGTAGAGATAAAAGGTGATCCAAATGGATGATGATATGATGCTCCTTACAAAATAAAATATTCTTGCATAAAGATAAATTTATACCCCCATTCATGGTAGTTAATATGTTATGATACTAAAACTATCACATTGCAAGGAACAACAACTAATTCTCTTTGTTAATTGAAGGAAAATAACCAAGACCTCTTATTGTTTCTTGTGTGTTAGGCTCTATAAGGACAAATATACCTTGTTCTCTTATCCCACACCCTTTTCCATTATAACAAAATTATTTCAAAATTTGATAACCTCTTCCATAGAGCACCTCCATTTCTTTTGAAGAAGGTGGTTTTTAACAATTATCTTCATCATAAGTGAATGTGTAATTTGTGTTTTTTCCCTTGATAAAACTTATTGAATTGGATATTTATGATGAATCAATGATAAAAAAATTTGATACCATTTTTTTCTTTCTCTTTTTCTAATTTCTGCATAATCTTGTATTCTACCATGAATGTAGGTGAAAAATTTAATGAGCCCCACTCATCACCTTTCAACTTAGTTATTGATGAAAGAAACTTATCCTTATCCTCAAGTTGTAAAGGTTCCACTTTTTTAGTTAGTTTCAATTTTATAAGAGGATTCACCATTCCTACTTTAGTTTGTAAAAAATTCTCAAATTTTGGGTCATCTTTTATCATGTAAACCTTCTTTCTATAACTATACTTCAATAGATGATGCAATGTTGAAGGAATCACATTCATTTCATGAATCCATGGCCTACCCAAGAGAATATTATATGAGAGATCTTGGGGCATGACATGGGAAAGAGTTTGTAACGTAACCTCACTATCCCTTATGAGCAATGTTATCACACCAAGTTATTGTTTTCTTACATTATCAAAACCATGGATAGAGAAAGAGTTTGGTTGAATTTTAGTCTTGTTTGCTCCTATTTTATCCAAAATATTTACACTACAAATATTGAGAGCCAAAAAATTATCAATGAGATTACACCTAATCCCAAACTTATTAATGATAGTCACTATCATCAAAGCATCATTTATTTTCTACATATCAAAAGGAGCTAATTCACTTTCATGAAAGGAAATGTCCAAATTAGGTGAATTCGTCTTCTCCATTAAGGCTACCATATCATTTGGTTGCACACTAGAATGGATGATTACTTTTTGCAAGTAATTTTGAAGTATACTATGGTAAGTTAGTGATGATTGGATCAAATCCAAAAGGGAGATCTTAGCAGGAGTGTTACGAAGCTACTCAATGTATTAAATTCTTTGCCACTATGTTGTGGGATGTTAGGTGTGGGTGGGAGATATGTTGTATAAATTATGGAATGTATGTTGGAGTTTGTCTTGGTTGCTTATTGCTTCTAGTGTTATATGTGTTATCTAGATAGTATGATAGCTTGGTTTTTGTAACATAACTACTAGTAAGATGTTTTCAAAAAATTAGGCTATGGCCATGAGATTTAGGAGGTACTATAATGATAATTGGCTTAGGAGGTGATTTAGGAGGTCTAATAATTATATAACTCTTATGAAGTCCAAAATAAGTTTTAGGAGGTCTTATAATGAAGGGAGATCTAATGGCCAATTGTCATTCATAACTTTGATGAATTTGACTTATTTAAAATTATCTTTTGTTGAGGGGGAATCTAAGATGACCTTACCATGTTCATCTAAGCCATCCATCTTAATCTATTTTGAAAGAAATTTATCAATGGTATCATCTTCTTTCTCAACAATATATTTTCAAGTAGGAGATCTATGGGGAGAGAAACAAACAAGATTCTCATGATGCTCAATTATTGTATCTTCTAACACTAAGATACCTCCATCGCAACTAGGAGAGGTATCAAGAGAAGAACAAGTAGGGTTGTCATTATTATCAATGATTGAATCCTTTTTTATTAAATCATCCTCGTAAATGAGAGAGATATTTGAAGATGAATGAAGAGTAGGAAAAGTGATATTAAGGAATGTGTCAATGATTTCATCTTCTTGTGCCATGATATCTTCCCAAATGGTAGAAGTATTAGAAGAGTTACTAAAAAGATTATCATGACACTCAATTATTGGGTCTTTTAACACCAAGTTACCTTCTTCACAAGGAGGAGAGGTATTGGGAGAAGAACAATTATGATTGTCATGATTATATTGCATTATCTTGCACTATAACATTCTCACAAATGGAAGAAATATTAGGAGGGTAACTAACATGCTTGTGGAAGGTTTTATTTTGTTTCCATAGATTATTCCCATAGGTAGGTAAATTAAAATAATATAAGCCATGTGATAGTGTATGGAAATTATATGTTTGAAAAGGAAACATGCCTCTATTTGTCCAAAATTGAGAGCTAATCTATCCAAAATATGTAATTCTTCAAAAATGAAAATAATTTTCCTCCAAATATGATAATTTTCAATATTGAAATGCAACAATTTTTTTCCCAAATTTGCAACAAACCAAGAAAAATGACACCTTTCTTACACATGTAATAACATATTTTTTGAATTTCAAAACACACTTCTGCAAGCAGGAACTGAGTGAAACTTCAGAGATAGAAATGTGTGAAAAAGGTTACAAAAACACCTATACAAGGAAAATATTTCCCAAGAGTGAATGGGTATTTCTACAAGGTTCTAAGAACTAAAAATATGAAGTTTTATGGTTTTTTTATTGTTTCTTTCTCCAAATCCAAATAGGTTAAAATCAATTTCTCCTTTTCTAGCTTTTGCTCAATTTAGGACACGGTAATACAAGATGCAAGTGTGAAAGAAAAGTGAAATTTTTTGTCAATTTTTTAATAAAATTTTTAGATCTAACATGCAATAATTGACTGATTTTAAGATTCCACAACCTGAAAATGATGATTTTGATGCAATATTTCACTTATTTTTTAGCTAAAATGAAAGATTCCATTTACATGCAATGAACAATTTCAGATTTTTAACCACTTGATGAATGCAAATTAAATATAAATCTGATCTAAAGATGATGTTAATGTAATATATAATGCAATATGTGATGCCAAACTTATGATGCAAAGATGAAACCCTAAATGACAAATGCAAAGCTATAAAGGCCAAAACCTAGATCTAGGGTTTGAAAAATCCCAATTTTAGAAATTTTATAGTGTTAACATATAAGGTTCACCAAAATTAAATGAAGAAAAAGGGCTCCTAGGTCCTAAATGCAAAGAACCTAGGATGCAATGGTTAATTTTTCTATGTTTCATCAGAGATATAGATCACAAGGTGAATAGATTGACTATCAGCCTTGAAGGTGAACCAATCATACCTTGATCTACATCTGATGGAGGGTTATAATGGATTGGAAATATTTTAGAATGATTAAACTAATGATCATATATCCCCTAATATGAAAAATGCAAGATCCCAATAACTGATAGATAAAAAAAATAGTTTGCAAGTAGATCTAGGAAGTGCAAAGGACAACAAACCTACTTAGAAAATTTGGTTTTGATGTACCTACAAGGAATCATTCATCCAATGGTGAATGGGTCTTTGAAAGGGTGTCTAGATCGAATTTTTGGGTCTTGTGGTATTGGATCTAAGCTTCTATTTTCCACTTGTAAATTTTTTAGAATGTCATAAATACATTTTGTATCTCAATTTTCATGTCTTAATAAGAATGTTGATATTAAATACAAAAATGTAGAATTGATCTTCAAGATCTCTTAAATCCTTCCTCAACCTGTAACCTACACATTTAGAAAGAGGGAAAAAATGTTGGTTCCATATAGGGGCTCACCTCAGTCAAACATCATGAATAGTGTTCCCACTTTCATAATGCTAATGTCAATGATGAAAACCTTAATGGAAAGGGAAAGAAAATGAATGAAACAATTGTCATAACTCTCTACACTTTAATATCTTCCTTGAAGTACTTAAGAAATACACATCACTTTAAGACAATTGGTTCTAGAAACATGAATTTTTGTAGGAGATTGTAGGAAGGTTTTTTTTCATTGAGAAGATTGTTGGTTGGAAACATGAGCATGATGATGAGAAGAGATTGTTGAGTAGAGAGATTGATGAGGATTGATAAGTATGACAATATATGGTGTTATCATTAATGAAAATCCATTATTTATGGAAATCCATGGAAGAGATGCAAAATTCTTGGTCTAGAGAAGACTAGATGATTTGGATAATTGCCTAAGTCTAAAGTACAATTTTTTAGTGTTTAGAGAACTAGTTTTTGGTTTGTATTGCTCCACTATGAGGAATATAGTTATGTGGTTTTGAGGTAATTTTGGTACATGTTGGAAGATTTTAAATACAATTTTTCATGACAAGACATCTTCCACAGTTGAAGATAACATTGGCAGAGTATCAAACTCTGTAATAGTAGTGTTAATGGTGTAGAGTGTATGTTGGAATGTTCTATAGTCCACTATAGATGAACTTTTCATTATGCATAAATTTGTGGGAGTGTTTAAAGGTATTAGAGGTATGTACATTCCAAGTGGAAAGTGTTTTAGTGTTCTACGTTTCAAGGTATGGATGAGCAATTGGTTTATTTAGTTTTACTTCACCATTTTTGCTATTTATGGAGAAGTATCAACAAGTGATTATGGGTCATGTCGACCTATATTTGATTAAGTATACATTTTTGTGTGTGTTTGTTGGTGTTTTGGGCTGATAGATTGTGGTGTTGCATGGTACATCAATTAGGCCAACATAATTTATGTTTATGTTGGTTGTAGTGTATATACAAGGTTAATTCCTTATGCAAAGGTGTTTGTATAAATGAGGTTTGTTTGATGTGATTATAATTTAGAGGGGGATTCATAAACTCTCAAAAACCCCTTTAAAATCATCACAATAATTGCTAAATAGAAATAAGAACTTGCAAATTAAACTCCACAAATTCTTTGCAAATGAAAACATTAAATTTCTAATTTAAGAAATCTAATTACACATGAATTTAAGTAATCTATGGACTGATATACAACAAGTAAAAAACTTTAAAACATCAAATATGCAAATTAAATATCATACAAACACAATTTATGCTCAATTATGTGAGGTCCAACAAACTACTCACCTTCTAGCACCTCAACTCCACCTGCATCTCCTGTAGCTTATCCTCATGTCTTAAAAATTTCTTGACTTCACCCATCTTCTAAAATCTTATTTTTCTCTTCATAATTCAGCCCTAATGGCTACCTTGAACACCTACTAAATCCCTCTTCTCTTCTCCTATTCATCTTCTCTTCACACGTTGATTTTTTGCACTCTTTCTTGTGCAACTCTCAGGAGCAACTTGCAATTTCTTTCCCCAAACTTGCTGTTGTTGATTGCTGCCTATTGAATCCATTAAAGGACATATTTTAAGATACTAAAACCTTTTTTAGGGCACCAAAAGAGGCATCCAAATATTCTCTTTCATTTCCCTACAATTGTCTTTTGAAATTCTTTTGTTTGTGCTTAAAATTCATCATTAAATGCTACCAAATATGGCACACAAAGTTTCTGCACCATATTCCATGACTTGCTGCTGTAAATGATTTGTAAAAATTAATAAAATCATGAACTAAGTCATTCTCATTAACCTTAAATTTAAAACTGAAGTCATTTATTGTTTTCTTCCCAAGTATCACTAGATTTTTCCTCCATTCTAGGCATGCAAATTGAAAAGATGGAATGCCAAATGCCACTTGCCACATTAAAATTCTCTAAGAATACAAATTGAGAAAAGTAATTAATTTTCAATTTATAATATGCCAATAGACCGCTTCAACCCTTGAAAAATTGAAATAATAATTTTAAAATCACATTAAACACCTTTTTTTTCCTTTGATTTTTAATGGAAGCCAAGACTTGATAAAATAAATATTTTATCCTTCTAAACTCTGAAAGTTTCTCTTGAAGCTCCAACCTACACCAAAAATGCAAAAATTAAACAAGAAAAGAAAATATTTTTTTTGGTGATGTGGGATTGCTTGTGAGCCTAGATGCTCCTGCATCAAACACACAGGGTAAGAAGAAAATTTTCCATGAGTTGGAGACTCATGAACATTTAAAAATTGTATGTTTGTTTTTTATCCACTTTTCTTCGTTATCCTTTTGAAATTTCCTCTTTCTCTTCTTCCAACATCTTGCTGGAACATTCACCATCCTCCTCCAAAGAATCTTTCCTTCCTTCTTTTCCTCTTTCATGTGTTTTATCCCATCACAAACTTACCACCTCCACCAAATTTCACTTGTGGAATCTTTTATAGCTTCTACATATAAATATGCTACATCCATACACCAATTTGCAACTACATAATCTCTATTTCTTATTGGCAAGAGACACTATAAATATACTTTGGTGTTGTCATTGATGGAAACCCTAGTTTTTGATTGGATCCACATGTCATCATTTACTCCTATCGGTAGATAAATCAAGGACAGTCAAGAAGAACAGAACATTTGATAGTTTTGTGTTCTTTGATTCTCATGCAGATTTTTTGTTGTTTTTTTTAGTTGTGGATCTTATGAGAGGTTAATCAAGGACTGTATTGTGTTGTCTAAAAATCTCAGTGCTTTGTATCCAACTGTATGAATGTTTGGAGATGTGGTTTGATATCTTTTTGTTCATAAGTGTTTTGTGGCCAACCCGGATGATTTTAAGTGTCATGCATATTTGAGGAGTGTTTACTCAAATTTGTTTGTGTTCAATCATCTTGATTTGGGTCTAAGCTAAGTTGTGACTGACCATTGTAGGTGCGCATTAAATATCATTCATGATTTGAATGACAGTTGTAAATATTCTTAAGTTTTATTGGAGCTGATTGGATGTGATTAAATTCTTAGTCACGGATATATATAAATGTTCAATTATATCATTTTATGTATGTAAGGTGTGTCGATGTGTGTTGCAAATATTAGAAGGGTGATTGAGTGATTTATGCATAGTTTCACTTGTGCATTAAAGATTTTGTGTTACGAATTAGAGCAGAGAAAAGTAGAAGTGCAGAATCAGTCAGAAGGATAGAAGATCGACTATTGAGCCTAACTAAAACTGTAATTGAGCATTTTTAGATGCTATTCTCTCAGTTCATTCCCTTGGATCTAATCTAAATCTTTGTAAGCTAGTGTTCCTTTCTATTTTGATCATTGAGCTCTAGGAAGTGATCCTGAATGCAAGTGCATTCCCATATTGTAAACTTCTTTTGAGTATACTCAGATCATATTATGGATTGGCAATCCACCGTGGTTTTTCCCCTAATAGGGTTTCCAGGTAAAAAATCCTTATGTTATGGTGTTGTGGTTGTTAGCTTTCTATTCTTGCATATTTTTCTTGGTTGAATGTTTTAAGTGGATTAAAGATCATAATAATAAATTTAATTGTTGCACAACATTGATTCACCCCCCTCTCAGTATTGCTTGTTTCCAACAATTGGTATTAGAGCTAGTTCCTCGAAGGAAGTCTAACAGCTTGGGGAGATCTTGGAAAGTGTTTTCAATGGATACAAGCAATCTTCAAGAACAACTTTCAGTGGCCTTGGATGATCTTGACCAGTCAAAATCTAAGAATTGAGAACTACAGGAAAATATTGAGAATGTAGAGAAATTAATTTAGTCATTGAAAGACAAAATCAATGAATCAAGGGAGAAAAGAAAGGAATTGTGTGATCAACTTAAGCAGAAGAATAGAAGCATGGAAGATGAACAATTGAGTCATGCCTTGAAGGAGAAAACATAAGAATGTGAAATTTTCTAGAGAAAATGCTACCCTGAAGTGTGAAATGGAATCTATCATGATGAGAATGACTAAGGAGATTGAAGATAGAAAGAAGAATGAAGAAAATCTTGCTCAATCCTTGAAAGAGAAATCTAAAGAATGTAGTCATCTGGACAATAAATTAGAACAATCTAAGAACAATGACTAAGTGCTTGAAAAATAGCTTGATGATCTCATAAATTAACTTAATACTACAAATGAGTATAAGGAGAAATTCAAAGCAAGTTTTTCCAAGCTTGATGAACTAATTAAAAATCAGAGGAATGATGGTGACAAGTGAGGTCTTGGCTATGAAGAAGGAGAAAGTTCTAGATCTAGACAAAGGAATTTCAAACAAGGGAGATTTAGGCAAGGAAATTAGTTGAATGGAGCTAGAAGGAATCTTGTAAGATAACCAAATTCTCAAATATTCAATGGTTACTATTTTTCTTACAATAAATTTGGTTATATGGCTTCTCAGTGTAGAAGCAAGATGAATCCAAGTGGACCATCATTCTCAAGTCAGTGCTTTCATTGTAATAAGTTTGTTCATAAGTCAAGTAAATGCAGAATTGTGATGAGTAAATTTCATAGAGATTTTAGATGTTATGCATGCAATAAACTTGGGCATATTGCTAACCAATGTAGATCAAGGAAAAATTAGTGAAATAGTAGGTCTTGACAGAGAAATTTTGTGTTACAACTGCAACAAATTTTTCCACACTGCTAGATTATGTTGGAGCAGAAGAGGTATGGTAAAAAAAACATACAGCAAGATGTTAAGGGAAAATGAAAAGTCACTATAGATGTAATTAGGAGGAAAATGTAGAAGAAATGGGTGAAGAAGGATCCCTCTGTTGAAGGAAACACACTTGCACTAGAATCTACTTCTGGTAATTCCTCCAGGAATTAGTTATAGGCCTTTGTCCTAGGGGGAGTTGTAAAGATAATCTCTTAACCCCCTACTGGTAACTGACACCAGAATGTGGATAAGTCTAGTAAGTGCATAGATTCCTTTCAGATGTTGTTCAACCAATTGGAGATAGTACCATATAGTATTGGAGATCCACATAAGAAGTTTGGAGAGCCCTGGAGTGAACTTTACTGAGTTGTGGCGAGATTCAAGTGTGAAGAAGATTCAACGATCAAAACTCTGATCTGATGAAAAGGTATTTATCAAAAAAACTAGTGAATTTATGAATTTGTAATAATGGCCACTCTATTGGTAGTTGAAGTCAAGGATATACCCCGCTGAATGTTCAAATGACATCCTTACAAGTCTATTGAGACTGAGCGCCTAGGTGTTTTTTCATCTGTACTGTACAGAGTCTTGCACACTGAAGACATTAGGGCTTACATACATGCCAATATTGAAGAATTAGGAAGCTCACAAATGCTAAATTTGTATTCCAACCATATAATTGGAGAGGACTTCACTATTAAGCTAGAATACAAAACCCTAGAAGTGAAGAAGTTTACATAGTTTGTAAAATTTCACATATTTGAGGAAAGTGAATGGGTGCGATATGTTTTGAGAAGAGTTCATGTCAATTTCATGTGGTTGAATATACCTTTCAAGATTATGAAAGAGGCTATTAGCACTATCATAGGTCTAAATTCCTCTAGTGGACTACCAATTTTGAAATCTATAAAGAATCAGATGGTTACGTATGCAGCAAGTGTAAAATTTGATATACGAGCAATGACAATCAAAGACAATGCTGAAGTGGATATGAAATTTGCATCAATGGTCATTGGCTACAAGGTCTACCACTCTAGCCAAGATAATTCAGTATCTAGTATGACCATTTATGTAGCCTATCAGATGGCAAAAGAAAATATAGATTATGACTTGCGTGAATGCTTAGAAGTCAGCTGATGGAGAATCTGAGTAATATTAAGAAAGAAAAAATAACTCTTTTAAATATGGCAATCTGCTATTGTGCTTGTTCTTTTATTTCATAAGTGAGATTTCGGGTGTTGGGAAAGTTCATTGGAAAAGTAATCAACCTGTAGCTATGCAAATAAGAGATATGTTGTTTGGAAGTGGTCATCATTAGACTAGAAATACTTCCCTCTGGGGATACTTAAAAAAGTTTTAGAATATGTTGCATGCCAGAGAAGGAATTCCTACCTCAATTGTAGAGAAGTAAAAAGATAAAATCTATTTCATGGTAGATATTGATCAACGCCATATGGAAGTTGTTGATCCCAGAATGATATGGATTATTCCTATGGGATATGAAGTATAGGAGAACATCTTGAAGATGTATGCAGAACATTTTTTGAGCAAGCCCATGGATCTGATAGAAGAAAGGTTTGGATCTTATGTAGAAAATAGCATGTAAGTCCATGATCAATTATAGAAGCCAAAGATAGTCAAAAGAGTAAGAAAAGAAGTGGAAGTGTTTGTAGAAATCATGGGAATACCTATAGAAAAATTGAAAGAAGCCTGAAGAAAGAGAGATGAAGTTGAAGCAAGAAAAGAGTCAGCAATAACCAAATCTACTAGTCCAGCAGGATCCTCTTCCTATACTAGATCAACAAGGAGTTTCCCATCTATTCCTACAACCAAGCCAATTTCTGTGCAAACCCAAGACAAGGGTTCTAGTAAGAGAAAGAACAACAAGAGCTCAAGAACCTATGAAACCATCTCAGAAAGTGAGGAGACTTAGTCAGATGAAATTGTAAAAGAAATGAAGAGGAAATCTTTTGGTGAGGAAGAAAAGATGAAGAAAAAGGTAAAAGCTAACATACCAGGGATGATAGTCGAACAAGTTGAGAATGTTGTTGTCAAGGATGGAAATCTCAAGCCCCTCTACAAATGGTATGAGTTTGATGAATCAAGTCAAATAATTCTTGAAGAGGCAACAATAAAACATCTGCATATTTTCAACAAAGTTCTTGTTGAAATTGTCTTTGGTTTACCTAAGAGTTTGTGAGATGTTTTGGAGGCGAGAAGAGTAAATGCTAGGATAGAGGAAGAGCATATGAGAAATAGAATTCTTGCATAATTATTTCCATAAATTTCTATTGAGGAGATGAATTTACTCTAGGACAAAGTCAGGAAGGAATTCAAAAGAAAAACAAGGGTGAACAAACTTATGATTGGTGAAATTGGTGTTGTTGCTCATGAAACCAAGAAAATCCTAGAAGCATTTCTGTCAAGAAACAAGATCAATGTTGAAGAAGTGAATGTTGAAGATGTTGTACATGATCTGGTAAATGAGGAGGTGAATGAGGATACTAAGGATAATCAGATTCCTCTTGATATAGATAACATAGAAGCACCTATGGAAACTGAAGTTCCTAAGGTTGTATTAGCTGAAGAAAACGAGATACCAAATGAAGAAATTGAAAATCCTAAAGGAAATCAATAAATAGTTTCTAAAGAACCAAAGGTTGAAGAAGAAGAAAAGGTTTAGGTTAAGGAAATCCTAGTGGAAGCAAGAGACACTACCTAGGTAGTGAAGAAATCTCTGGTGGAACAATAGGAAGAATTTGATCCTGAATTGGTTGAAGGCACAATCAATCTATCCACCTTATCCTTAATTTAGATAATGAAGGTTGTATCAATTGCACAAGCTAAGGCCAAGGAGAAGATTCTAAAGTCTCACATTGAGGACAGTGAATTATTAAGTCTTGCATCTGGAGTTTTGGAGAAAATCATGCCAACCCACGTTAAGGATCTATGTAGTTCCTCTTCTAGTGAACTGAAAAAGCTCATAAATTCTATAAGTACTCATTTCTAGTCTCTTGAAAAATCAGCCATGGTTAAAGTGCAGAAGGAGTTTGATGGAAAAATATTTAGTTGGTCGAAAGAAGTGATTGCTAAGGATAAAACTCTGTTAGCCACCTGTATGAAGAATATTCAAGATTCTATATCTGAAGGTGGAAAGGCCTATAAGTCATGTTTGATTTTTTTCCAAATTCACTAAAGACAATGAGAAGAAGGTGAAGGATCTTGAAAAAAAATTGGCTACCATTTCTGATGCTTTTGATATGTTAGCTGGCAATATTGGTGAGCAAGAAGGTCAAGTAATATCTCTACTTGACAAATTGAGTTTGAAGCATGAAAATGGTAGGATTGTAGGAGGAGCATGTGAGCTCAGAGGACTAATTGGTCTAAATATTGAAATAATGGTAAGTGCTTTAAAGGAAGCTAAAGATGTTATGGAAGTTAGTGATCCAATGAATCTTGATACTATAGAAACTCAATCTTATTTAGGTTGTGGTCACATAACAATTTTGGAGAGTTTCAAAAGGGTTTGGAACACAAATTTGAGCATGTTGAAGAGAAATTTTGAAGATATTTTCCAATTTGTGTAAGTTACAAGATCATGCTTGTACAATTTGAAATTTTGTTATCTTTTTGGTTCCCCAATTTTTCCATTGATGTCAAAGGGGGAGAGTTGTACAGTGAAAAATGTATATTCATCTTAGGGGGAGTTACATTTCTAAGATTGAAGATTCTTTTTGAAATTTTGAAGTAGTAGTATAATCCATGTCGATACTAATCCGACACTCAGTTATTTTTCACTAAGTGTTGCCATCAATGCCAAAGGGGGAAATTTTTGGCAAGAGACTACAAATATACTTTTTGTTTCCATTGATGGAAACCATAGTCGGTGATTGGATCTGAACATCATTATTTACTCCTACCAATAGACAAATCAAGGATAGTCAGGAAGAACAAAGCATCCGACAGTTTTATGTTCTTCGATTCTCATGCATATTTTCTATTGTTATTATGAGTTGTGGATCTTATGGGAGGTTAATCAATGTATGTCTTGTGTTGTCTAAAAATATCTATGCCTTGTATCAAGATGTATGCAAGTTTGGAGATCCGGTTGGATATCTTTTTGTTCTTCAGTGTTTTGTGGCCAACTCAGATGATTTTAAGTGTCACAAACATTTGAGGAGTGTTTACTCAAATTTTTTTATGTTCAATCATCTTTATTTGGGTCTGAGTTAAGTTGTGACTGAACATTGTGGGTGCCCATTAAATATCATTCATGATTTGAGCTAACAGTTGTAAATATTCTTAAGTTTGATTGGAGCCAACTAGTTGTGATTAAATTCTTAGTCGCAGATATATATAAATGTTCAATTATATCATTTTATGTATGTAGAAGGTGTGTTGATGTGTGTTGTAAATATCAGAAGGGTGATTGAGTGATTTATGTAAAGTTTTGCTTCTACATTAAATATTTTGTGGCATGAGTTAGAGCAGAGCAGAGCAGAAGTGAAAAATTAGTCAAAAGGACATAAGATCGACTACTAAGCCTAACCAAAACTATAATCAAGCATTTGTGGATGCTATTCTCTTAGTTCATTCCCTTGGATCTAATCCAAATATTTGTAAGGCAATGTGCCTTTCTATTTTTAGTAGTGAGCTCTAGGTAGTGAGCCTGAATGCAAGTGCATTCCAATATTGTAAACTTCTTTTGAGTATACTCAGATATTGTGGATTGGCCATCCATCGTGGTTTTTCCCCTAATAGGGTTTCCACATAAAAAATCCTTGTGTTATCGTGTTGTGGTTGTTAGCTTTCTATGCTTGCATATTTTTCTTGGTTGAATGTTTTTAGTGGATTAAAGATCAAAATAATAAATTTAATTGTTGCACAACACTGATACACACCCCCTCTCAGTGTTTCTTGTTGCCAACATTTCTATCTTCTTTCACTAACTCCTTATGCAAATTCACATCAACTACTTCATCACACAATGTAGAAAAATAAAAATTTACCTCTTCATCAATCTAATGCTTCATTTCCACCAACATTTCTTCATTATTCTCTTTCTCTACTACTACAACTTCTACCTCATCATCATCTGTTGTAGTTTCTTTTACTGGGTCTGCACTTTAATTCTTCTTGAGGTTCTCATTTTATTTGAAGATATCATCTATCTTCATGATATCTTATAAAAGAAATGATTATTCCTCATTAGGTTCTCTATCAAACACAGGACCTCCACAAATCTTTTTATTATCATCCTTCTCTCTTGGGGTGCAACACTCAATTTGTCTACTCTTCTTATCACCATCCTCAAAGAATACTTTTGTAATATTATCTCCCAAATGTTCACCTACATAAACAACTATCAATTTTTTTCTTTTTTCTTTATCATTTCATTAAACACTTTCCACACACTCACAATCTTCAACCTCTTAGGTATAGACTACTTCACATTCAATGATTGGTCTACACACCATACACACTCCACCCCTAGGTCCTGGTGCAAACTGTCTCACGTTCGACACTCTGTCTACACACTCAGGAACTTCTACTACAATACCACTAATGTAAAGGGGGATTCATACACTCTCAATACCCCCTCAAAAATCTTCACAACAATTGCTAAAACATAAATAAGAACTTGAAAATTAAACTCACAAATTGTTTGCAAATGAAAACATTAAATTGCTCGGTTTAAGAAATATAATTACACATGAATTTCAGTTATCTATGGACTGATATACGACAACTAAAAACCTTATAAACATCAAATATGAAAATGAAATATCATCCAAACACAATTTATGCTCAACTATGTGAGCTCTTGCAAACTATTCACCTTTTAGCACCTCAACTCCACCTGCTTATCCTCATGTCTTTAAAATATATTGACTTCACTCATCTTATAAAATCTATTTTTTCTCTTCATTATGCAGCCCTAATGGCTACCTTGAACACCTACAAAATACCTCTTCTCTTCACAAGATGATTTTTTGCAATCTTTCTTGTGCAACTCTCAGGAGCAACCTGTAATTTCTTTCCCCAAACTTGTTGCTATTGATTGTTGCCTCTTGAATCCATTAAAGGGTATATTTTATAGAGATTATAACCTTTTTTAGGGCACCAAAAGAGGCACCCAAATCTTCTCTTTCATTTCCCTCCAATTGTCTTTTGAAATTCTTTTGTTTGTGCTTAAAATTCATCATTAAATGCTTCCAAATATGGCACACAAAGTTTCTATACCATATTCCACAACTTTCTGTTGTAAATGCTTCATTAAAATCAATAATATTATGAACTGAGTTAGGCTCATTCAACTTAAATTAAAAATTGAAGTCATTTATTGGTTTTTTCCCAAGTATCACTAGCCTTTTCCTCCATTCTATGCATGCAAATTGAAAAGGTGGAATGTCAAATGCGACATGCCACATTAAACTTCTCTAAGAATCCAAATTGAGAAAATTAATTAATTTTCAATTTATAATACATCAATGGACTATTTCAACACTTGAAACTATTGGTTGTTTTTACAATGAACCAATCCGGTCTCAGTAGGTACCTATGAGTTTGCTAGGCTCAATTCTCAAATATCTGCTAGACAAGTGGCCAACTAATGAGATACTGCACTAATGGCTTTATCTCCTGGACTTCGGGCTCTACAAAACTTGGCAGGGTGATCCCACAATGTATATTATACTATTATTTCAAACAATTCCCATGTACACTGTATGTTTAAGCAGATATATTCTCACCCACAGCTAATAAGTTGAAATTCTCAAAGAAGTTAGAAATTCCTTGAACGAACCTTGCAACTTAAGCCGAGAATATAAGACAACACAAAATACAACAAATTCAATATAAATCAATGATTATTTAAAATATTGTTCTCAATTCGGGTTACTGGAACCATGAGAAAGGCTTAAATGAGTCAAGATCAATGTCATTATCTATGGGCTAGTAGTCTAAGAAAATTGAAATATAAGGTTTATTTAATTTTGAACACCCATGATCTAAGTGATACTAATTTTCAATTCACAAATCTATAGCCAAAATCTACAGACTACTTATTAGATCCAATGACCCTACACATGAATTCATGATTTGATTCAAGCATTTTAACTCATTCTATGAATGGGAGCTAAAACCAAAGCACATATTAAAGTATAAATGATGACAATTATTGAAATCATCTATGATCAAGATTTTCATTAATAATTCAAATACAAAACCAAAATGGAGAGACTATAGACTTGGAAAATCTCCATTATCCTTCAGAAATGTTTAGAATCCATACATTTAATAAAATTTTCTACTTAGACTTAAATTTTAGATAGGGACTCAACGTGTTCACTCTGTATTTTCAATCTTCACAATTCAGCTCAAGAATTCAACAAAAGACTTGCACAAATGCCCCTGAATTCCCTTTTATATAATAAGGGAGCAAAAAAAAGTTTCAGGCCAAGTGTACACATGTGACACTCTAATTGGATTGCTAGAAGACATATTACCTAATTTAGTTATATTTACATTCATCAAAATGGAGGGAATTCATATGAGACAGAGATCATTTACATTTGTTATAAGGAGCAACTTTTTCCTTCCAAAAAGCACATGTCAAAAAGGATAAACTTCTTCATAGTAGCACATCCATTTCATCGATCAAGATGAAAAAATGATGTGGACCAAAAGGTGAGCTAGCATCTCAGTTAGCATTCCACATCATCAACAATTGATATTTTCCTGTGAAACATATGTTTTATACATTATAACTTCTAAGGCTAGACTTGTACAATACTTGACCCAGTATATGTTTCACATCCCTATTCACAAGCCAAACTTTCCAAAATATACCCTTCCCCATTCTTCATATTCCTCATCCAATGTCTAGTTGAAGTTGATAAATTTATCTAGGGTCTTCGTGTATGGGGAGTACTTGGTTACCACTGCATTGGATTCTCTATCAAAATCCTCTAGAATAACCTCTCCAAAGTGTCATTAAAGACATTAATATCAACTTCTTTGCAAATTTCATTCACCTGGGAATTAATAACCTCATTCATTTCTCATTTCCACACTTGCAATGGTTTTAATTTATAATTAGCAATCTGAATGTCTGGTAGTGGTGACAAGTTAGTCATATTGTATTGAGCTATCAACTCTATTATCTTTTGCTCTAGTGGGGCTATGTACCCCTAAAAATTTTCCTTAACTCACATACAAACTCATAAATTGGAAGTACATGAGGGTACTTATCTTCATGTTGGCCAGATCCAACTAATGTTAAATTTAATCTCTCGGCTCTTGGGATCCACTTATTCAAGATTGGCATGCCCAACTCTTTATCTCTTTGGAACAATCTCATTGCTTGCATCATCAGGGCATAGTTGTCATGCACACTATTTGTAGACACGTAAAATGTACTCATTGACATTGGACATCTAATCCTGACCACTAACATCATTTCATCCTGAATCATCCTTCGGTCTAACCATTTAGTCAAATGGCTTTATCTGATTAAATTCATCAATATTCCTCTCCTAATTAAATAAATCAATTATCTAATTAAGTCATCCTTTCTTGATAATTCAATTAACCATTCTGATATAATTATCCTATTTAACTAAATAATTAATTTTATTTGATTAAATCTCTAAAGTCTATCTATTAAATTAAATAAATTAAAACCTTATTTATTTTAATCTAACATCATCTCTTTTAATTAAATAAATCAAAATTCCTTATTTAATTAATCCTTTGTCATATTCTTCTCATATTTGATTTAAATAAATCTATAAATTTAAGTCAAATACGTCACATCATTCAATCCCTTCATTAAATTAATTAACCTTGATTAATTTAATCTCTTCTCATGTCCCATCCTCCATCTTTTGCCACTTGCACATGAAAATAGAGTTATTTGATTTATTAAATCTCTATTTTCTTCAACAAGGCATCTTTTAAGGAATATTCCCCAAATTTGAATTCAAAATCCAAGTGGACTTTGTCCTTCCAACAAGGAATTTACTCCACTTAAAAATTCCTTTTTCCTTGAGCCAAGTGGCATTCAATACACCTTCTTTCCCTCTTACATGTCATTTCAACAATTTCAAAATTCAAATATATGCATTTATTGAAACATTCTTCAAAACTTGCACATCCTCCATCCATTCACTTGTTGAAAAGTGGCACTTTGTCATTGGTTGATTCTTAGTCCCACATTGCTCTATTTTGGGCATCTCCTCAACTTGGCATTCTGTAAATAAGAGGCTAATTTCCTCATTTTGATCATTGACCATTTGAGTAAACATACTATGCTCAAATATTTAGCAATCTTCATCCATATTTTTGAATTTGTAGCTAGGTTATACAGGATTTTGTCTTGAAGCACCCATCACTCTTCATCAAAGTGGATCACAATCCTCATAAAATCATCAAAGCTAGCATTGAAGTTGGGAAAGGGCCAATTTTTACATCAAATTGGCACCAATTCCCTCAAGAGATCAAGGATTTATATTGCTTTTCTAGGATTTAATCTCTTTTATTGATTTCTCAATGTATTGCTTTCATTTGCCTATTTTGAGCATTGATAAATGGATTTCTTGAGGAATCTACATTCTAGCTTGCATTTGAATCTAACTTTGTTTATTGTCTTATTGTAGGTTTAGGATCTAGGTTCACACTATTAAGTCTAACCTAAATCTTCTCATTAAGATGCTTCAAGATAGTGTTGAAACCCTTTGATACATTTTCATACATTGTGTCCTGAGATTTCTCTTGCAATTTCTTATATGTTTCAACTTGCAGAAGAAATTGCTCTTTGTTAGATGAGCTAGAGCCTAGTCTACTCGATTCTTCCATTGAAAGTCATCCCTATCCCAAACTATATGGTAACATTGCTAAGGCCTGATCATGAGGTGAATGTTGGAAGGATACAGTTGGAGACATTGGAAATGGGTGGCTTGAGCTAGGCTAACCCTATTTTCTTTGCACCTCTCCTCTTTGTTTATAAAATGCCAATTTAGTTTCTAATACAACCACCTTATATTGGTTGTTATCATACTCATTAAGGAGTTCTATATTTAGTTCTAAGGTTATCTCTCTCCAGGGTGAGACTTTCCACAATTGCTCAAGTAAACCTAGCAACATTGGCATCCATGTCTGTTGCCTCCAAAGATGGTGTGTCAACAAATCTTTTCACAAGTTGTCCACTAAAATTTGATGGCTCTACCAAAGCTAGTTTCCTAGATCCCATGGATAGTGATCATATTTCCAATGCATCCCAATCCTCACTGAATGTTGAACCCTGAAGTTCCATTTCCAACTCTTCTTCTATTTACACTAGAGGCCTTTCAACCCTTCTTATATCATCTAAGACAATAGCATTAGAAATATTCCATTCTGGTAGCAGTAGTACACCACACTTTTTTACAAGCTCTCTACCCTCCTGGGCATTAATCTTTTGGAACTCATTCTTCATAATGCTTCTTAAATTTTCTTGAATGAAATTTTTAGGAAATTTAGGATGTAAGCTCCTTTTAGTAGCCACTTTCTCTACATATTTTGTAGCTTTGTATCTCCACCAAAAATCCTAGAATGGAGAGGTTTCAATGAAGGAGTCATCTTCCATAAACTCCTTGCAAACTTCTATTCTTAGATCATCTGTAATGTTTAGTCCACTGATGTCAAGCTTTCCCAATCTAAGACTACTCTGTCTTGAACTTGAGGCAATTTCCCCTTCATGAGGAGGCATTCCTATCTACATTTCCTTAGGAGTGATGTAGATATCATCTTCATCCATGTCAGAGTATTCAACCACTCCTCTTGCCTAAGTTCTTTACTTCTTTAGAGGTTGCTAATCAAGAGGAACAAGACTTCTAGGGGTGAGTCAAGATCAATTACATGAAAAGGAGCCTGTGTGGCATGGGGTGGCACTACACTCTCAGGAGAATCTAGTTTTGGCCCTTTAGTAGTGATAGGGGCTATTACACTTCTTTCTTCATTTCTTGCCTTCTTCCTCCTAGAGTAAATTCTCAATTGCTTGGGTGGTTGATATGTAGGTCTTTCTTCCAGTGTCACCTCAACATATTCTTCAACTACCATTGATTTTCCTTTGCTTGTGACTTCCTGCTGTTCCCTTAACATACCAACAACATTCTCAAAATTGTCCATAACATGCATAACTTTGTTAAATTCACTAGGTATGTTTGGCAGAGGATCATATTTGGGATTTTTCTTCCATTTTTCTTCTACCATCTTCCTATAAGCAAGGTATTTAGATTTCCTTTCATCTTGTTCTTCAAAGCTAAAAATATTCCTAATGACATCCTCAGTGTAATAAAAAACATGCACAAAATTACCAATTTTGTTATCTACTTTGAGTTTATTGAAAAAGCCCCAGGATCATGATTCCTCGAGCACATAGTCATCAATTTATAAGGAGCCAACATATGTACCATTTGATTCCATGCCTCTCTTGTTAGAATGTAATATGCAAATGTTGTACATTCTGGAAAGAATGAACCCTTTTCTTGTTGACTTAGGTAAATGTGCTTCCTGTGAAGCTCCTAACTGCCTCATGATTTCCAGGAATCCTATTCTCAAAGGTACATCTTTTGGCAAGACATATGGGTCCATACCATTATCATACAATCTGAAAAATGGTCTTGTAAGGATATAAAATCATATCTCCCCAATTATAACTCAAATTCAAGTTTGGCCTCAGCTCCTTGGGTTTCAAGTAATGATGAATTTATATGGGAATTCTAGGTGGTTCATATATTAGAGACCTCCTTATTTTGGATGCAAAATCACTTCTAAGCATTACAAAGTTATACTTTTTATCATCTTTATCCAAAATTCAGGTCCAACATTGAACAGGAAGGTCAACAGCTTCCCTTTTCCTTTCCAAAGTGATATCCTTTTCAAAAACTCTTTGTCCTTTATGCAAAAACATGTGCATTAATAGTGAATACCACCAAAATTTTACCAATTGTTTTCCTTCCTTCAACTCAACTAAGCCATTATGGATGTGTTCTCCTAGATAAGTACCATAGTCATAACAATGTTGTATGGTGAGTGTTGCAAATGTGTGGCCAAATAATTGTACTGCTTTTGCAATGTATCAGGTGGATTGGCACTAATTATTTGGTGCAGAGAGTACACAATTTTTTCTGAAATAGCTAGAAAAATAGCTCAATGGGAAAGGCTTGAGCTCCTTGTCATCAATCTTAATCTTCCTTTTGTACTTCCTAGTACTGGTCATTGCAGTATGCAAAGGCAACATCCTTATTTTGATGAACACCTTATTATTGTTGTGCTCATTTCTAATATTATCCATATCTAGAGGGACCATATCTTGACTCCATTCGTGCAAGTCAAAGACTTCTTCAATTTCCTCTCTAGTTATCCTTACCATAACCACCCCATCAAATACTCTGACCACCCTAGAAACTAGGTCATACTTTGAGGTGATATCCTTCAAGAGATCTATATCCATATACACATTGGGAACAATCAACTTCCCCATATCCAAACTCCAAGGATTACTGAGAGGAGCTCTAAGGTTCCTATTCCCAAACTAGTGTTGAAACAATTGTCATCTGGTGTAAGGTACTTCAACGTCCTTTATGAAGCAAGATTTATCCATCACTCCTTCCCTCGTAGTAGGGTCATGAAACAAGACCTTTCCCTCTAGTTTCTTGTTTGTAGATGAGGGTAACAAGTCAATTACATCCTGAGAAAGGGTTCTGGATTGGGTTGAAGAGGAGGCACCCTATACTTTGGGAGCCATGGGTTTGTGTATATTGGGGTTCTAATGGAGGAATTTCAACTATTCAACCTCTAAATTATAGCCTATGACCTAGAGTGAGTTCTAATTCCAAACAATTTACAGGGCTACAACTCTTAAGAGACAAAATTAACCATAATTCAAAGAAATGAAAGAAAAACAATTAAACACACTCATTTGAAAGCAGATTAAAAGTAAGCCCTAATTCAAAAAACTGAAAAAAGCATAAAATTATGTTTTTCGTACTTACTAATTTTAGCTGCAATAAACCCTAATGCAATTCGAGTTGAATCCTATGAATCACTTGTCTCAATTCTTTGTATTGCTTCAGACACGTCCTCGAGTCCTAAATAAGTAAGAATTGGTCGTATACAAAATTTCTGAAGGGAATTGAATAGTTCTACGAGTCACCTCCACCATTACTGCCCACTCACACAAAGCAAAACAATTGCAATGGGTGTACTTTGCAAATTTGAATGTGTGCCATTGATCTACAGCTGACTTGGACATCTCAAATGACTTAGATTGAGTCAATAACATTTGAATTTATATCGCCACTCCAACTTAGATGAATGGCTAATAGGAACCTTTCGACTAGATTTTCCTCATGTACTTGTGGGCTCCACCCACCAGTAGCCATAGAGTGCATGTGGTAGCTTCTCATAGGTCTCACTGCTTTTAAAGTGTCTGCAACTTACCTCCGCGTGTTGGCGGGGAATGGTGGTGATTATCTTTCCTCATTCAATGAGCACCATTAATCTCAAAACTTCGGGCGTTGGGATGGAACACAATGGTTGGGCCCACATACATGTGGTGACATTTCGCTGACCTCGCAGCCATTAAACTACCATCACTTAAGACAAGTGATCCAGCGGGGAATGATCGAGATTAAATCCCATGATCTAGTGGTTTCTCAACCTGCACATGCAACAAAGTTATTCATAAAAGATGGCCTTGACTAGGCCGACGATAATTTACCCTTTGGAATCGATGACTTAAATGTAAGTCATAATGATAAAATATTAAAACCAAACTTAGGAAAAATTATGATGGCATGCAACCTTGAAATGACCGAATGACCATAGTAGAGGGGTTGGTAAGGAATGTGTAACCATAGCTCAAAAGACAACTTACATCACCGACAACCAAGAAAATAGGTAAACACAAAATTAGAACATTCAAGGATTAAACATGGATCAATTGAAGACAAGATTAGCTAAGCAAAACCTTGAACCTTATCAATGGGGGACATGTGACATGTTAATATCAAGAACAAGAGGTCTCAAAATATCAAGAATTTTGAGGGCTCTATTAGAAACATTAAAATAATAATTTTAAAATCACATTAAACACCTTTTTTGTATTTGATTTGTAATGGAAGCCAAGACTTGATAAAATAAATATTTTATTCTTCCAAACTCCAAAAATTTCTCTTGAAGCTCCAACCTACACCAAAAATACAAAAATTAAGCAAGAAAAGAAAATATTTATTTTCGGTGATGCAGGATTGATTACAAGCTTGGATGCTCTTGCATCAGATTATGTGTGCATGAGATTTGGAGCATAGAAGTGTGAATCATATTTGTGAAGTATGAAGTGTATTAATTCAGTCTTCTGAGCTCTAGTGGAATTGTATCTTCAACATAAGTCAAATGCATTGTTTGCATTTCATTTTGGTAGTGAGCCACCCCTTTCTTCTATCTCTTTCTATTTTGGACAATGAACCCTTTGGTTGTGAGCTATCAATAGTGAGCCTTTCTCCTTTTTGGATAGTGAGTCCTTGGACAATGAGTCCACCATTTGTATCAAACTTTGTAACTATTTGCAATATATATTATGAGCTAATACTCACCATAGTTTTTCCCTCTTTGGGTTTTCCACATACAATTTAGTGTTCTTGAGTTCTTTGATGTGATGCATTCTTTCTATGTTCCTTTCTATTATTGCAAGTCTAATGTGATGCATTGAGTGCATGTTTAAAGATAATGAAGTTAATGAATTATAGTTAATATGGATTCACCCCACCTTTTATTATTATAGGTGTTCAACAATTAGTATCAAAGCTTGGTTCCTTCAATTGGCTTGATCACTGAGGTAGATCTTGGAGGTTGAACACATGGCTACAAAGAAGTATGTTATTCCTCTGAAAGAGATTATTCCTAAAGGGTTCACTGAAGAATGGAAGAAATCAAGTCAACACTTGATGTTTTGGATAAAGTAGAAGATGAGAATAGATATTTTAAAAAGGATTTTAATGATGTAGATGAGTGTATTAAGAAGTTGAGAGAGAAACTTGAGAAATATATAGAAAGAGTGAAGGAAACAAATGATTAATTGAGGCAATAAACTGAGACTATAACCAATCTAAAACTAAAAGTTGAATAAGGTACAAGAGTTGAATACTACCTAAATTCAAAACTAAAAGATAAATTTGAAGAATGTTGAAAGCTTGAATAAGATATTGTAACTTTGAGATCATATATGGGTATGTGTAGGATCATCATGGAAAAAACAGGCCCTTAAGTGGCAAAAAATTTAGAAAAATCAAAGTTGGGCAACTTGACGTAAAAAATTGAATAAGTTATCTATATTATTTAAAAAATATGTAAGAATAGAATCTGTAGCAAATTGAATGTAGTTTCTAAAGTACTAGGTTTTTTTTTTTTAAAAATCTATTTGGTGATAATTTGAAATTTCAATGTAGTAGTACTTAAATTTTAGGGAAAAAATAAGGTGTTTGTCTGACCACCCTAACCACAATAAAATGATAATTATTTTTTATAATATTTTAAACATAAGTAGAGGACTCATGTACAGGTGTGATGGATATTTTTTTATAATTTTTTTCCAAGTAAATAATTAATTATGAATTTTTATTACAACTTTTAGAAAATATAAAAAATTGTATGTCTGACCACCTTAACTTGGTCAAAACTTCTTGATTTTTTTTTTCTTTTTTTAATCATATAGTATGCAAACCATAGAATGTGATGCATGTTTTGGATTCAAAAAATGTGATACCATTTGAAAGTTGTAGATGTTTTTCAATCAGCCTATCAATCAAGACTTTAGTTGTAATTCAAACAAAAAATTAATAATAATTATTTATTGAATTCAAAGTAAAGAATAATTTATATAGGTGGAAAGTTGAGAATATTCTTTAAAAACCCTTTTCATTTCATCAATTTTGGGTTAAAAAAAGTCGTCAGCCACATACCTACAAATACCCATCATATCGCCACTTTTTGGCCCATCATGATCTTGCACATACCCATCTAGAGAAAGAAAAGAATCAAGAAGAAAAATTCATGAAGATTTCCACAATGCTTGATGAGATGATTGCAAATTAGAAGGCTTCTAAGGAAAAATAAGGATTATATTTTGAAAAAAGAATAAATTTTAAAGGTAAATCAAAATCCAAACAATGCTAAAAAGAAGAATGACAAGAAAAGCAATGCTAAACATATCTAGAATCAGAAGAAATATTTCAAAAGGCCTCATATTAGATAACCTGTTGCACAAAGGTGCCCATATTTCAATGGCTATTGTTATTCCTACAATAAATTTGGACATAGAGCTATACATTGTAGAAGTAGAATGAATAAAAATGTTCAATCATTTCCTAATTAGTGTTATACATGCAATATATTTGGTCATAGAGCTAGTGAATGCAAAAATCAGATGATGAATGGTTACAATAATGGCATGATGTATAAATATTTTAATGGCTACTATTATAGATGCAATGGATTTGGGCATAAAGCTAATGAATGCAGATCTAGAATGGTTGGAAGTGATCTTTTTCGAAAAGGTGTCACTTGTTACAAATGCAACAAACTAGGATACATTGCTAAGTTTTGCAAAAGCAAGAATGTGAAACCATCTGTTCCACAAATGAAAACTAATTTAGTAAAGAAGAATGATTTAGTATAGAATAAGGTTGATTCATTTGAAATGAAGAAAGAGATGAGAAATATTTGGAAAAAGAAAGATGAGAATGAGGTGAAGAATGAGTTAGTGCTAGATCCTAGTGTAGATGTTTCCTCCAAAAACTATATGAAGAGCTTTGGATCAAGGGGATTTTTAACAAAAAGTTATTAACCCCCACCAAAGAAGTGGTGTTGACATATTTATCACATTGTTGCATGTGTAGCTTGACATTGATGATTTGTTGATGGTATTTATAGTATGATATTTCTAGTTGAGGAGATTTATGCAGTAATTGAAGGTGATTGTGTCAACATAGTTAGGTTTCATGAAAATTTTTACCTAACTTTATTCAATGTATTGAATTAGAATTAGGTCTTCAAAAAGGTTTTATACTTCATTTTGCACTATCAAAATTCATTTACAATTGTGTATCTCAAGAGTAAGAATAGAGGTGATTTGAAGTATTTGTTGAATTGTGTGAAAACCAACTAGCAAAAAAATTCAAAGGTATTTATTATTTCCTTCCAAACCCTAGTTTTAGAAGTGATTCATAATGTATACCCCTCAAGTGATTGATGTCTTGAAACAACCAAGACCTAAGTTCAACAAACACCCATTTCAATCTATTGAGATGGATTATGAAGGTTCTTTTTCAAGAGTTCCATATGGAGTAATGCATACAAAAGATGCAGGAATGTACATTCATGTGAAAAAGGAAGAATATGTTCATCTGAAGATTATAGAATATTTGGTAAATAATTTGACAAGATATAATTTGAATTGAAACTTGAATTTGGATGTTTGAAAAAGAAGATGCTAGATGTGTGGAATAACTTTCTAGATTTCTTCCATGAGGATGCTTGGGTTAAGTATGTATTGATACAAATTCATGAAAAGTTTATGTGGCTGGACATCCCACACATGATAAAAAAGAAGCTATTAGGTTTGTCACAAGTTTGTGCTCAAATAGGTATCGATGGTAATTGGTTATAAGATCTCTTTTACAAAAAAAAAGAATTACATTTCGGCCACAACTATTCATACTACTCACCAGATGGTGAAGGAAGTTCTAGACATTGATCTATGCAAGCTCCTAAGAAAATATTTGGTGGAGAACCTACAAAAGAAAAAATAATCATGGTAGCGATTCTGGTATGGTACCCTTATTATATGTTTATTTTTCTACTTTCTTGGAAAAATTTTGGGTACAAAGAATGTTGTGTGGTTAGAAAATGTTCATATTGCAATTTATATTAGAGACCATTTGAGAAGGTTAGGGAACCTAGAAACCTAGAATTCTATGTTATAGGGTTTCTTGAAGTTATTCCAATAAAAATCTCAAGAAAGAGAGAATCCCAATAAGTGTAGTTGAGAAGTATAAAAATGACATCACATTCATGGTCAACAAAGATGAGTGCATTATGGAAGTAGTGGAATGTAGAACAATTTGGGTTCTAAAAATGGGATATGAAGTGGAAAAAGATGTAATAATAGGACTTCCAAACCACATGATGAGAAAACCAAGAGATCTTGTATTAGATAGTTTTGTAACCTATGCAAAGAATTTTGGTGAAGTGCACCTAAAACAAAATGAAAAATAGATAAAGAATTTTTTTGAAAAGATGAAGGCATAGTTGGAGGAGATTGTTTCACCAAAGATCCCTACAAAGAAATATGAAGGCATACAAGCTCATCCAATTGGTACTAATAGAACTAGAATGTCAATCAAGACCTCTACCCCCTCCCCTACTATTTTTAAGTCCTCCATAACTAAGTCTGCAAAGAGTGAAAAAAAAGAAAGTAGCATGTAGTGCCTCTATACAGCAATAGCCTCCTAAAAGGAGAAGAAAGGAATAGGCCACAAGGGAAGGTACTTTAAATACAAAAGTGAAGAAGAAGAATAAGACAAAGGACCTCAACTGGTTCAAAATAAGGGAATGCCTCAAGCCTCTAGAGAAGAGACAAGTGCCAACTAAGAAAAGGTTGACATTGTTGATACTGAGAGTGAAGAGGAAGTAGAGAAAGAAAAGAAAGGTTTTGTGTTTTAGAGAAGAAAAACAAACAAAGAAAAGGAATTAGTTAAAAGTGAGGGAAAAAGAAAAGGAAAATAGAAGGATAAATCCCATTCTGTAAGGGTACATAGCCCCTTAAAGTTGGATGCATTATTTAATAGTATTTCATAAAAAAATTCCTTGAAGAGACAACTAAAATGTATCCAAAGACTAATGATGAAGACAAGATTATCATTGAAGAAGCCAAAGTTAAGTATATGACAAAATTTGATACTAACTTGGATAAGATTGGGGACCAATTGTTTGATGTTTTGAAGAATGTCTTAACTGCAAGAAGAGATGAAGCATTTGAGGAAGATGGAAATATAAGAACTTTTTTCTTGGAGAATATTGGTTCTTCTCTTACAAATGAAGATACAGAAAAATTGGATCAAATTTATAATAAAAAATTTAGAAAAAACTAGAGCATGAACACCGTAATGAGCAAGGATAATGAAGACATAGATAGGTTGAAGAATGAAACACTACAAAAGGTTGCAAAATTGGAAAATAAATTAGAAATGTATCTACTCTAAAAATCAATGAAACCATTGGTGAGCCTAAAAATTAAAACATGAACATGTGTCTTAACTTGACGGTGATCAAGAAGCATTGTGACAAATAATGCCCCTCTAGTTGTACAAACTATACTTGGTGAAGAATAAAATAATGATAATGTATAGGTTTCCTTAGAGAAGGAAGAAGCACGAGTAAAGAAAGACCTTCCCCATCCAGAAATGGAGAATAATGTAGAACATAAGGAATAAGAAAAAAATAGAACTTAGAGAAATTTGAGGCATTCTAAGGCATAGAAGGATGAAAAATTTCCTCCTCTGAATCGTGAAAAGGTTGTTGAGGAAGAGAGGATTGCAAAAGACTACTCTGATAGTAGAGAACATGAGATGGAGAAAGGGAAAAAGAAAGAAGTAATCAAATAGTTGGTGAATCCTTTAGAGAATCTATAGATTCATTAAAAATTCTACTAGACATGTAGCTTCAATTCCAACTGGTGGTGTTGACACAATTACTATGAATTTACATGTAGCAAGGACAAGTTGATATGGACAAAATATCTCCCTTGCATAAATTGCAACTTGTTACTTATTTTCATGACTCTATGAAAAAGGATATTCTAGACTCACCAAAAGAGTGTTAAAATGATTGATGAAGTAGTAAAAGTACTACAAGACAACTTCCCTGGTACAAATTTTAACAATTCTCTATCTAGTGTGCAACAACTGAGGCTACTAGTTGATTCCTTGAAGGAATATTCTACCAGTTTGTAAGATAAATTAAAAAAGGAAATGACCAAGAAGATAAATGAAAAGAGGTTGGAAGATGCTTCTAACAAGTGTGCAGTTTCACATGGCAAGTTGCAGAGCAACTTCAAGGATATTCAAAATTGTGTTGAAGAAGAAAAAGTTCTATTTCAATTCAATTTGAAATGGCCTATTTCCACAAAGAGCATAAAGGACCAAATGGACTCAATAGGGTCACAAATCGCTTAGGTCTCCAATGTTTATGATCTGACCAATGATGTAGATTGTATAACAAGGATAACAATAGAGAATCTACATGGACAATTTTTTCATCTGCAAAGCAAAAAGAAAAGATAATAATGTAGTAAAATCAGATCAGAGATATGGTAAGTGCAAGGCTTACCTCCCTAACTGGTGTGATAGAATGTACATAAAATATGGAACAAAATAATCCAGTACCTCGTTCTCTAGAAGAACTAGAATATATCCTTGTTTATATTGAGAGCTAGTGAAATCTGCATGCCTTCGTTAAGAAGGATTAGGAAGTTGGGAAGAAGGATTGGGAGGCACACCTTGAAAAATTGAAGGTGTATAATCAAGGTAGTTTTCCCTCAAGTTAAGTTGTATAATTTTTTTGTTCTATATAGATATCTTTCCTGATTGCAGTGTACATATGAAGAAGTATTAGAGAGTGTTGCAATACACTTTTGGTCAATTTTGTCAAATAATATTGTTATGAGTAGTCTCTCTAATATAAATTGTTGGAATAATTAAGTATAGGAGTGAAGCAGTATGGGGGAGTCACTCTCATGTACATACATATATATCTACTAAGGGGGAGAACACTTGAAGTAATTTGAGAAGTTTGATGTTGAGAGCCCTTTGCCCTTGATGTCAAAGGGGAAGAAGATTAAGTAATTTTGAGAGTTTTGAAAGCGTGTTGACATCAATGACAAAAGGGGAGACTGTTGGAAACCCAGCTTGCTAGGGGAGATTGTCAGAAGATTGTTTGTCATTAAGAAGATTGTTGGTTGACAACATGAGCATGATGATGAGAAGAGATTGTTGAATAGAGAGATTGATAAGGATTGATAAGTATGAAAATATATGTTTTCATTGATGGAAACCCATTATTAATGATAATCCATGGTAGAGATGCATAATTGTTGGTCTAAAGAAGAATGTGTGATTTGGATAATTTCCTAAGTCTAGAGTATAGTTTTTAGTGTTTAGAGAACTAATTTTTGGTTTGTATTGCTCTTCTATGAGGAATCAGGTTATGCAGCTTTGAGGTAATATTGGTTCATGTTAGAATATTTTAAATCCAAATTTTCATGACTTGGTGTCTTCCACAATTGAAGCTAATTTAGATAGAGTATCAGACTCTGTAATGGTAGTGTTAGTGGTCCAATGTGTACGTTGGGATGTTTCATATTCCACTGTGGATGAAAATTTTGTTATGCTGATCTGTGGGAGTGTTTATAGGTATCAAAGGTGTGTACATTCCAAGTACCAAGTGTTCTAGTGGTCTCGTTTCAAGGTGTAGATTAATAGTTGGTTTATTTAGTTTTGCTTCACTATTTTTGCTATGTGTGACCGACCTAAGTATTTTGGGGTGTAGAGATAAATTATTTATGGACCAGTATCACAAGAGTGATTATGGGTCATAATGACCTATCTTTGATTATGAATATGTTTTTTCTTGTGTGTGTTGGTGTTTTGGGTCAATAGGTTGTCATGTTGCATGATACATAAATTAGACTGACATGATTTATATTTTTGTTGGCTATGGTATATATACAAGGTTAATTCATTGTACAAAGGTGTGTGTGATGTGATTAAGTGTGTGTGAGATCTGGTATAGAGAAGTGTGAATCATAGCTGTGAAGTATGAAGTGTATTAGGCTAGTTTCTTGAGCTTCAATGGAACTATATCATCAACATAAGCCAGATGCATTGTTAGCAATTCACTTTTGAAGTGACACACCCCTTTCCTCTTTCTCTTTCTATTCTAGGAAGTGATACCTTTAGTAGTGAGCCATCGATAGTGATCTTTTCTCCCTTTTGGATAGTGAGTCCACCATTTGTATCAAACATTGTAACTAGTTGCAATATATATTGTGAGCTAATCCTCTCCATGGTTTTTTCCTTTTTGGGTTTTCCACCTAAAATCTAGTGTTCTTGATTTCTTTGATGTGATGGATTCTTTCTATGTTGCTTTCTATTATTAAAAGTTTAATATGATGCATTGAATGAATGCTTAAAGTTAATGAATTACAGTGAATATTAACACTAGTAGAATTTGGCAAATAAATAACTATGTGACTATAACTTTTAGTCACATGACTAAAAAATTTAGTCACGTGACTAACACTAGTAGTATTTGGAAAATAAAGGACTAATTTGGTCATTTATAAGTGACTAATTTGGTGATCAGGTAAAATCACAACTAAATGACTAAATAAATAACTAAATAAATGTGTTTATTATTAAAATCTTTGCCATAATTTTCATTTTAATAAACATACTCTAAAACCTTCATCAAGACCTTGTTTTCAACTGTGGCCCACCATAATTAATAATAAAATATTACAAATAAAATTACTAATAAATATTTTTTGTGGAATAAATATTTTGTTTTTTGGTGTCATCATATGAACACCAAAGTTTGTTCTAAATTAATGAAAAACCACCAAATTATCGCAAGTAAAAATTAAACAATATGATATTAAAATGGATAATTCAAAAAATATTTTGAATTAATGGAGTGGATTGTATTATAATATAATATAATAATAATATATTATATTACAATACAATATAATACAATATATTATAATATAATATAATATATATATATAAATATTTATATATATATTATTATATTATTATATTATATTATATTATATATATTATATGATATTAATATTATACTATTATATTATAATATTATATTATATTATAATATTATAATATTATATAATATAATTATTATATTATAATTATAATATAAAATAATTTTTTTTAGGAAAAGATGGTGAGGCCACAAATTATATTAATATAAATGAATTAAATTAAATTGCATATTCATTTTAAAATAATTTAACAATTACTGATTGTAGTTTTAAAATAATTAAAATATAGTATTTAAATATAAAAGCAACCTTTCTATTTTATTTTTAATTTTTTTGCATGCAAATCATTTTATATTCTAAAATTAAACTACATTCTAATTTCAAAAAAATAAAGAACATTTTGAAGTAAAAAAGCTATTGATTTATATCCTTTTAATACGTTGGGAAGGAAATAAATCTCTACTTCTAGACTTTTTAGATTTTTTAGTTCAATTGAACTGTATTGAACTTTACTTCTTAATTGAATTGTATTGAACTTTAAATTTGAATGCCCAATTATTTTAAAAACAATTAATCAAATCATCATAATATTTTTAAAAGCAAGTAATTTTATATTATATAATATTATAATATAATATTATAATATTATATAATATTATAATATTATATTTATATTATATTATATTATAATATTATATAATAATATAATATTTAATAATTGATTGTGGGGGGAGATTTATGTATTGTAATTTATTTATTTTAAATTCCATTTTAAAATCCCTTAAGGCAAATTAAGGTAGGAAAATTAGGCTGCACTGCAACTCGCCAAATTGGAGAAGTGAAAGGTCAATACCAGTGAGGGAGTTTGGAGGAGATGAAACCAGCAGCAAAAAACAAGAAAAATTGTTTAGGGTAAAGTGCTTTGTAATGTTAAAATGAAATGTGCTCATTTTAGGATCTTGGCCACAATTTTCATTTTAATAAACTGATGTAGGGGCATCAAAGTTTTTGTTTTGTTTGAAAAAAAAAAATATTTGATTTTCCTATGACAGGTGCTTACATTGGAAGAGAAAAAAAAATTCTTTTGATTGTTGTGTGGGATCGCCCCATTTTGGGTGAAGGCGTGGCTGCAAGGTAGAAGAAAAAGAAAATGGTTGTTGATAGAGGGAAGGAGGGACAGTTGAAAGAGAGGTCTGATCTATTTTTTTCTGGGAAGGATAAGACAAAGCAACCCCAAGCAAGAAACGATGAGAGGGAGAATGAATAGGGGCGCCTGCCAGAGGATTGATTGTCACTGTAATCAACCGACTTGCATCTTTGTACTTAGAAAATTTATAAGTATTTAAGCTCTGCTTTTTCTTTGGTGTTTGCCTCCTTTTGAACTCTGTTACCTATAGGATATGCACAAAATGGTTTTATTGAAAAGGGCTTTCCAAAATGCCTCTATTAATTATTATTTTTTAATATTCTCTTAATGTAAATGTTCAAGGATATTATATAATTTATATTTTATAACATTTTTTCTATGGAAATTATTTCAGATTGTAAGCATTTTGAGTTCATATTACCCTCATCAGTTGTGAGGAGTCACAAAGGAAAAGTTTTTTTTGGCATGAGCACCTACAGGTTTGAAAGTATTTATTTGAATATTGTCATTTGCTGCTACAGATAGATCTAGTAATAGCTTTATTTGTGTGATTCAAACTTGAACATTAGTCCTCAATATTGTTCAGCTGAAATTGTATATGACTGGGGTTACCTTTACATAGATTGAATACTATGTTTTAGTCAAATATGAATAAATGAACTGTGGAGTTTGACTATCTGTATATTCATTTCTTCTTGAATACTTTCATAATATATTCCTATATTGCTATGAAATTCCATATTCTCCTACTTTATTTTTCATATTTCAAAGTTTCATAAATTTTTTAAAAATATTAACAAATTTTAAGTTTTCTTTATTATGGACAGGTATAGAGCAAGAAGAAAATGCATGCAAAATCAATGCCTTCTAGATGCATTTACAACCCACCCCATGTGCAATAATGAAGACATGCATTCACACCAATGGCTTTTTAGCTTTAGTTTTAGTTTTCTTCAGTTTTAAAAGCATAATAAATTAGCTTTTTGCATACTATAGAAAAATTCTCTCTTCAAAACTCTATTTATAGAGTTCTTTGTAACATATTTTATATACAATTTAAATATACAAGTGAATTATTTTCCAACATTGTTGTTTCAATATTTTGAGCAAATTTGTTGAAGTTTTATAATTGTTTAATTTTTCTAGCATACCATAAGAGCATTAAAGTTTTATATCTTTCAATTACAACATAATTTCAATGAACTTCTATTGATTCACATCTAAAAGTATTAGTTCATAAATGACTAAATAAATGACTACCATGACTAAATAAAATGACTACAATGACTAAATAAATGATTACCATGACTAAATAAAATGACTACCATGACTAAATAAATGACTACCATGAATAAATAAACAACTACCATGACTAAATAAATGACTACCATTACTAAATAAATGACTAGTTAACAACAATCAATGACTAAATCAATGACTAAATCAATGACCAAATCAATGACCAAATCAATGACCAAATCAATGACTAAATCAATGACTAGATAAATGACTAAAATAGTTTAGTCATAAATTTGGTCGCATTATAAATGACCGGCAATAAACTACTAATGGTCATGTGACCAAAATTAGTCATTTATATGCAATTTTTAGTAGTTTTTTAGTTATATATTGTTGTTTTTGTACTAGTGTAAATCACCCCCCTTCTCAGTATTTAGAGTGTTTAACAATTTGATCTTGTTTGATAGATTTTCTTGAATGCTTGAGTACATGAAGACCTACAACACATGTTATCCTTCACAAGACAACATGAACACAATTTTTTTTACATGATGTTAGGATCTTGATTGTTGCTCCAAATGACTAATAATGCTCCTCTTGAATGATCAATTATGCTCTAGAAAATAATATTTTCTCAAGAGGATTGCTTCATAACGTCACTTATATTTCAAATGATAAAATAAATATGTATTTATAGGTGTTTATTGAATTTCTTGAAAATTAGATTCCAAAAGTGGAAGCTTACAATTTGAATTTTGAATGTTAAATTGCATCCAAAAATATACTTGAATTTGGGTCTTGGCTCATAAAAAGGACCCATTCAGCCATGGAAAAATGGGTCCTAGCCTATATTTATACAGCACACATGATCTAAGGAAATTTAATTATTAAATGCATTTATTTAATTTTGGTTCCCCTTTCAAAAAATCAAAAGAATAAGGCTTTGGAGGGCATAATTTGGAAAACTAGAAACTTAATTAAGTCCAATAAATTAAGGGACCCAAATATAATGTGAAATTGTAAAGGTATACAATTTTCTACTCTAATGACAAACTTCTAAATTTGTGAATTCATAGTCTCAAGTGGTTTCTACCATCAAAGGTGTGTGTTAGTGTAAATAGAGCTTTTATCGATCTAGGTAAGGTATCACCTTTCTAGGACTAACTTATTCACACCTAGCTTATGTTTAATTAGGTTTTATTTTACTTATACCTCACTTCATATGGTTGAGACATGTCTCCTAATGACTTGAGACACTTATTGAATATACACTTGCCACTTGCTCGCCCACTCGTCAAGTGATTTCATGATTGTCTCATCTTTGGAAGGGTAGTTAGAGTTTCACTCCTAACATCTCACATCCTCATTCTTTCCTATATGTAGAAGGCCTGATCATTGTATTTTACACACACTTCATTTTATATTTGATAGGCATACTATTGTGCATATTTAATTCACTTGTGGATGTTGCCTCATTCTCTTTGATATTGGAATTCTCCAACATGGCATCAGAGACGTAAGAGCATGTTTCTTCCTTCAAAAGAGTGTCATAGAGCCAAATAGATAGTGTGATCACATTCAAAGGCTCAAGAAATGAAAAAGTACCTTTCACTTCATCATTTTTGGTAATTTCATTTTTTACACCTTTTGACCTTTATGCCTATTTTTTGAAAAAACAAAAAAAAATAGTAGAGGATCAATTTTCCCTCTACCCATCTGCTCATTGAGTAGAAAATTATATTTTTTCCAAAAAATTTCCCTTTGGAAGAAATTTGGGGCTTTCTTCACTAGTTTACAACATTTCTTCTCTTTCATGGCATTTTTTGGGCTCTCTTTTGTAGGGTTTTCAATTATTCCTATGCCTAGCTTTGGATTTTTTTTTAAGCATTAGATAAGCTACTACATAGGCCTCTCTCAACCATCATTTTTACCACCTGAAATAAACACCAATAGGCCCAATCAATTGTGATTTACTTGTGTTTTATAGGGAATTCTATTTTTGAAAGAACAAAGTTACAACTTGGTGTTATTCAAAAACCATTCTACTACCTTTAGCAATCACCCTTTAACCAATATTTGAATCAACCTCCTTTACATATGTAGTGTCACTCATCACATACACAACCTCCAATCTACACTATCATATTGATCTACATCAAGGTAGTGCCATATAAATAACAACTATTTTTCATTTACTGTGTGAACTCAGTAGTAGTCAAAGAGAGCTGGAGTAGATCTTAGCTTTTCTGACATTTGATGAAAGTTTGAGGCCTAAAGAAAATTGTGAGTGGTGGGGTTAAATTTTAGCTATGCTTGTTGTTGGAAATATTAATTAATGAGCCTCTTTATGTCAGCCCCCAACTCACCTACTTGTTAGGAGCCTCCAATGATAGTTTTCTTTTTGGGATCTCCATCCTTGTTCTACTCTTGATAGCTCCAAAATTTAATGTGGTAGGAAATTTTAAATTTCCAAAATTAACTGTGGTAGGTGAATTCAAATTTTGAGTGGGAATTTGTGAAGACAAAAGCAATGAATGAAGATAGTTGTAAATAAGGAGTGTGTGTAGCAACAGTATGAGAAAAAGGATTTTTTTTGTGTGAATTCACTATGTGATTCAGAGAAACTCTTGAATAGCAGCAGATGTATTTTGTATTGTGTGTGTTTCTAGTGAATCGTTGAAAACTCCTGACTACTTAGTGTTTTCTAGGAATAACAGATAGTACCAATCAAATAAAATTAGTGAGAGCTTTGAGCAACTCCTAATAGTTGTTTGAAGTTTATGGGTGCAACTATAGATTGGTGCAAGTTTATTTTGTAATCTGTATTTTTTTGTTTCAACTTTAAGAAAGCATTTTTGTAAATGTTAATTTTGGTTGATAGAAGAAGAAAATATTGCATGCCTATTTCTATTTGTCTCCATTCAGCTTATTTTTGTTATTCCACATTTTGGGTATTTCTAGTTCGACTGGGAAACATAGCAACAATCTCTATGCATTTCATTTTATTTGAAATACTAACATGGTATCAGAGCTACAAGGCCCTAAGTCTTGAGTGAGTTGGGAATTTTTTTTTCTAGGTGTTTAAATTTTTTGTTGTTGGAGACATGGCTAGAGATGAAAGTAAGAGTTGGTAGCAACCATTGTCCTTTAATAAATAGAACTATGATGTTTGGGAAAAGAAGATGAAGACCATAATGGTTTCTAATGATTTGTGGGAGTTTGTGATCAGTGGATTCAATGATGTGACTAATCCAACAACATATGTAGTTCTCACAAACAACTAGAAGACCCAGTTGAAGGAGTTGAGGAGGAAGGATGCTAAGGCTTTGATTTTAATAGAAGTAGCCTTGAGAGAAGCCATTTTTTCAAAAATAGTAGTAGCTAACTATTCAAAGGAAGCTTGGGAAATCCTCCAAACCAACTACAAAGGGATTGATAAAGTTATATTGGTGAAGCTCCAGATGCTTCGAAGAGAGTTTGAGACTCTACAAATGCAGGACAGTGAGTCCATCTTATAATTTCACACAAGAATCTTAGGTTTGATAAACAAGTTGAGAGTGAATGGAGAATTCTTTGAAGACCAGAGGATTGTGGAGAAAATCCTCAAAATTTTACCCATGAAGTTTGATGCAATGGTGATTTCCATTGAAGAGGAAAAGGACCTCTCAATGTTGTATGTTGATGAGCTGATGGGTTCTCTACAAATCCATGAGCAACACCTAAATAGTTCTGCAAGTTCTTCCCAAGAGCAAGCATTCAAAGCTCAAGCCAATGGAAGAGGTAGGGGGAGATGTAGAAACAACTACAGATGTGGTAGAGGGAGATTTGGATGTGGTAATGCTAGAGAAGATAGCTCAGGACAAACGCATAGCCAAGAGGGAGGAAGTAGCTCTTAGTCCAGCTCCGAAAAAGCCAAGAGGAACAACAACTCAGGAAAGAAGGGTAACAAGAGCAATGTTGAATGTTATTATTGCCACAAATTTGGGCATAATGCAAGTGAGTGTTGGAAAAAGAAGTGTGATAAGTCCAAGCAAAGTGCAAATGTGGCTAATGAAAATGTGGTTGGAGGTAATTAGCAAAAGGGCTTCATCATGTGCAATATTGCTAAGCAAGGTAGTGATGAGGTATGGTTTTTAGGTAGTGGTTGTAGCAACCACATGAGTGGTAATGAAATTTTATTTTCTTTCATTGATAATAATGTTAAATCTCAAATAAAAATGGGGAATAATGAAATAGTTTCAGTTGTGGGAAAGGGGTCTATTATTTTTTGAACCAAGCATAGCGAGAAGAAGGAGATTGATGATGTTTATTTTTCCCCTAGTATAATGCACAATCTAATGAGTATTTGACAACTCATCCAAAAAGGATACAAAGTTTTGATGGAGAAGGGTCAATGCATTATTTATGAGAAGGATGGAAGCAATAATGTAATTACAGTAGTGCAAATGATGAAGAATAGGATATTTCTATTGTGGCTAAAAAGGTGTTTCTCAGCTCAGTCCACAACTATAGGAAAATTTATAGTAGTACAGTAGCAACAGCCTTAAAGGCAGTCATTCAAGACCCTTCCAAGCTTTGGCATCTTAGGTATGGACACTTAGGCTACACTAGTTTGAATATTTTGTCAAAGAAGGGTATGGTTGAAGGTTTACCACCCATAGTAGAGCCTAGTGGTAGATGTGAAGTCTGTATTTTAGGCAAGCAACATAGGAAACCCTTTCAATCGAGCAATTCTAGAAGGGAAAGAGCTCCATTGGGGTTGGTGCACACTATTTTGTGTGGCCCTATACAAGTAAGTTATATTGGTAAGAGCCAATATTTTATGACTTCATCCATGATTACAACTATAAGACATGGCTTTATTTTTTGCAGCATAAATATGAAGCATTTGATAAGTTTTTGTTTTTCAAGGGCGGGCTGAAAAGGAGAGTGGACATGTGATCAAGATCCTAAGGTCAGATCAAGGAGGAGAGTATACCTCCAATTAGTTTGTAAATTTTTGCAAGCAAAATGGCATCAAGAAGGAGCTAACAACCAGCTATACTTCACAACAAAATGGAGTGGTTGAGAGGAAGAATAGGACCATCGTGGAGATGGTAAGGAGCATGCTAAAAGAAAAGGGACTCCCAAGTGAATATTGGGGAGAGGCTATAGCAACAACTGTATATCTAATAAATAGAAGTCCAAAAAAGGTGATCCATGACAAAATCCCACAAGAGGCATGGACAAAACACAAGTGGAAAGTTGAGCAGTTAAGAGTGTTTGGATGTGTGGCATATGTACTTTTTCCAAAAGAGAAGTAGAAGTTTGGTGACAAGGGTGAGAAGTGTATTTTAACAAGCTACAATGAAGATTCCAAATCCTACAGGTTGTATAATCTAGTCACCAAGAAAATTTTCATCAACAGAAACATGGAGTTCTTAGAGGACGAGTCATGGAAAGGCCTGACAGTTTCTGATAGCTTAGAACCTCTCCCAACAACTCCATAAGAAGAAGAAAAAGAACAAGAAGTGTAGCAAGATGAGTCTATAGTTGCTCTCGATAGATTCGGATGAGCTCTGGACTACTCCCGACAGCTCCTAACATAGGTAGATAGTTAGGAAGACAGTCACAAATATCTAGAGGATTAGCTCCCAAGATCTCCCGACAACTTTAGACAGGGTTTGTTCGGCAATAGTAGTGAAAGTTCAGACCCCACTTTCACCTCCTTAATGCAAGAAAGACCAAGAGTCTAAGGGATATCTACAAAAGTGAAAGGTATGATGAAGAATTTGATGAGAGTGTGAATTTTGCATTATTTTCTCATAGTGATCCAGTTTATTTTGAGGATGCTATGAAAGAGAAGAAATGGTGTGAGGCCATGGATGAGGAGATAGATGCAATAGAGAAGAATAGAACATGTGAGTTAATTGATTTTCCTCCCAACAAGAAAGTTATTGGAGTAAAATGGGTCTACAAGACCAAATGCAATGTTGAAGGAAGAATAGAGCAACACAAGGCATGATTGGTGGTTAAGGGTTACAAACAACAGTTTGGGAGAGATTATGATGATAAATTTTCTCCAGTAGCAAGGATGGAAACCATGCAGGAAGTCATAGCAATTGTAACCCAACACAAGTGGAAGGTGTTTCAAATAGGTGTGAAGTCTGCCTTCCTAAATGGAGTATTGAATGAAGAGGTGTATGTGGAGCAGCCACATAGTTATGAAGTTTTAGGTCAAGGAAATAAGGTATATAGGTTGAAGAAAGCTCTTTACGGGTTGAAACAAGCTCCACGGGCATGGTACAATAGGATTGACTCATATTTGATGAGCAATGGCTTTAGAAAAAGCGATGGTGAGCCCACTCTTTACATCAAGGCAACTGATAGTAAGATTTTGATTGTTGTATTGTATGTAGATGATGTAGATTTCACTGGGGATGATGATTTCCTCATTGTTAAATTTAAAGAGGCCATGAAAAGAGAGTTTGAGATGACAAACTCAGGTCTCTTGAGATATTTTCTAGGCATAGATGTAAAAAAAATACATGATGGTATTTTTATCTCTCAAGAAAAATATAAAAATGAAATCTTGAAGAGATTTAGGATGCTTGAGAGCAAGCCTACCCCAACTCCAACAACTATAGGTCTAAAGTTGAGCAAGGAAGATTGTAGCAGCAATGTGACTCCAACCATGTATAAAAGTTTGGTTGGAAGTTTAATGTATTTAACTACAACTAGGCCTAATATAATACACAATGTAAGTCTAATTTCCATATGTATGGAGACTCCAAAAGAGTCACATTGGCAAGTAGGTAAGAGAATCCTAAGGTATGTGAATGGAACCAAAGGATATGGTATTTTTTATGGTGCACCAAATGAGTTTGGGTTGGTTGGTTACATAGATAGTGATTGGGAAGGGCGTGTGGATGATAGGAAGAGCACATTGGACTATGTGTTTCATTTGGGTTTGGGGGCTACCTCATGGGCTTCCATGAAACAACCCATAATTTCCCTATCAATAGTCAAGGCTAAGTATATAGCAGCAAATGCAGTAGCATGTCAAGCTATTTAGTTGAGAAGAATCTTGGCATATTTAAGAGAAGAACAAGAGGATGGAACAACAATCTGTTGTGACAATGTTTCATCAATAGCTTTGATGAAAAAATCTCATGTTTCATGGAAGAAGAAAGCATATTGAAATTAGGTATCACTTTATAAGAGAATTGGTTGAAAAGGGTGAAATCAAGATGAAATTTTGTAGGTCTGTGCAGTAGCTTGTAGACATTTTCACCAAACCATTGAGTAAAGATTGCTTTGAATTCCTAAGAAGAAATTTAGGTGTTGTTGATTTGTATGAATATTGATGTTTGTTTGATAGCTCAATCAAAGGGGGAGTGTTGGAAATATTAATTGTTGAGCCTCTTTACATTAGCCCCAAGCTCACCTACCTATCAAAAGCCTTCAACTATAGTTATCTTTTTGGGATCTCCATCCCTATTCTGCTCCTAGAAGCTCCAAAATTTAATATGGTAGGAAATTTTGAATTTCTAGAATTAACTATGGTAGGCGAATTCAAGTTTTGAGTGGGAATTTGTGAAGAGAAAAGGAATGAATGAAGATAGTTGTAAGTAAGGAGTGTGTGCAGAAGTAGTCTAAGAAAAAGGAATTTTTTTGTGTGGGTTCTCTGTGTGATTTAGAGAAACTCTTGAACATTAGCAGTTGTATTTTGTTTTGTGTGTGTATCTAGTGAGCCGCTAAAAGCCCCTGACCACTTAGTGTTTTCCAGGAACAATAGATAGTTCCAATTGAATAGAAGTAGTGAGAGCTCTAAGCAACTCTTGATAGTTGTTTAAAGTTTGTGGGTGTAGCTCCCAATTGTTGCAAGTTTATTTTGTAATCTATAGTTTGTTGTTTTATCTTTAAGAAAGCATTTTTGTAAATTTTATTTTCTGGTTAATAGAAGAAGAAAATATTGCATGCCCAGTTATGTGTGTCTCCATTCAGCCTATTTTTGTTATTTTGCATTTTGGGTATTTTTAGTTTGACTGGGAAACAAAGCAACAATCCTTGTGCATTTCATTTTATTTGAAATCCTAACAGTTTCAAGGCATCTTTATGTTCTACTTTGTATCCTCTAAAATCACTGCACAACACTCACAATAGAGGAATATGATCTCTTAAGACAAGAACCCATAATATTGGAAGTGGTGCTTACAAAGTTGCTCCATCTCAAGCTCTTGAATCTATTGCATTTGAAGGGGCAACAACAACCTAAATAAACCTCTTCATCTACATTATCTTCAAGTTTCCCTCCATAGAGTGTTCCATCAAGTGGTTTCTCTCACCCTTGGTTGTGTAACCTTTGCAACAAAGAGGTGGTTCCATAACAAAATTTGTCATGCCTAGTTTTCACACCTCCATGCAACCCTACAACCCCCTCTCCATGCCAACATTTTTGGTTAACTATTCACATTTTATCTCTTATGGTTTATATTTTTCTTTTCTTTTTTAATTGGTCATTTTGTATTTATGGAAAAAGTAAACTTTATTACTTGTTTTCTTCTAACTATTAGAACTTAATTTAGAATAGCCATCCAAATTTTTGTAATAGAAGGGTCAATATTTTCTTACAAAAATCTAGCATTGTATAACCAAGAAAACATTTATGTTAACCGTTAGTGGTTAATTAAATGTCTAGTTCATTAAAGTGCTATAAAGGGCGGTATTTTTTCATTTTTTCATAACTTACAAACAAGGGGAGGGTATGTGTAGGATCATCATGGAAAAAACAGACCCTTAAGTGGCAAAAAAACTCAAAAAAATTAGAGTTAGGCAACTTGACATAAAAATTTGAATAAGTTATCTATATTATTTCAAAAATATGTAAGAACAGAATCTATAGAAAATTGAATGTAGTTTCTAAACTACTAGGTTTATTTAAAAAAAAAATCTATTTAGTGAAAATTTGAAATTTCAATGTAGTAGTACGTAAGTTTGAGGGAAAAAATAAGTAGGTGTTTGTCTGACCACCCTAACCACAATAAAATGATAATATTTTTCTATAAGATTTTAGACATAAGTAGAGGACTCATGTCCGGATGTGATGCATATTTTCTTGTATTTTTTTCCAGTTAAATAATTAATTATGAATTGTTTATTACAACTTTTAAAAAATATAAAAACTTGTATGTCTAACCACCTTAACTTGGTCAAAAGTCCATGAAATTTAATTTTTCTTTTTTTAATCCTATAGTATACGAAGCATAGAATGTGATGCATTTTTTGGATTCCAAAAATGTGATATCGTTTGAAAGTTATAGATGTTTTTCAATCAGCTTATCAATTAGGACGTTTGTCATAATTCAAATAGAAAATGAATAATAATTATTCATTAAATTCAAAGTAAAGCATAATTTATATTGGTGGAAGGCTGAGAATATCCTTTAAAAACCCTTTTCATTTCATCAATTTTGGGTAAAAAAAGTTGTCAGCTACATACCCTACAAATACCCATCATATCGCCACTTTTTGGCCCATCATGATCCTACACATACCCAGGATGTTTCTTCAATTGTAAATATTCATTGGAAAGTTTTTTCTGATGTAGACATTTTCACATTGATACATTTTGGAAATTGTGTTGTTTAATGGAAAATTTTAATCTTTGAAGTAAAAATTGTAAGCAAATTTTTATTGGGCATAACTTTTACCCCACTAATCAAAATTTTACAAACTTAAAAAAAAAATCTTTTGAATTCGACAAGGATTCCAGATTTGAATTCAAAATCATTTTTTGGAAAGCCCATTTTTCACTATTTTTAAAAATTTCTTTTAGTTATGAATGGACAATTTGACTTACAAACTTGACATAAACTTGTAATTATTGTTTTTCATCATTTTGAGGGGATCTAGAATTAGATATAATACATTTTTAGTTGATTTTATAAGGCACAATTCAAGTGTCTTATTGTGCATGTATCATGGGTCCTAAAATTTAATTATTAACACCACATAATTTTCACACATGGAAAGTCAAAGTACAACTAATTCAACCTAAGGGATTATGGAAAATGATCAATGAGCAACAAATACAATTTAATAAAGAGTTTGATTAGTTTACTTAGTGAAACAAGTCAGATGAAGCAATGGGTCTAATTGGTCTTCTTCTTTTCGATAATTTGCAACTTCACATTCCTAGTTGTATAACTACTAAGCAAATGTGGGACAAATTTCAAGCTCTATGTAGTAAATTTGATGAGTATAATATTTTACAATTGGATACATAATTAACAATGTTGTTTCTTGATTCATTTCCATTTATTGAAGACTTCTTGCAATAGTTTAAGTATTTCCTTTCTATATTTCAAGGTTGTGGTTAAACCAAAAAAAATAAGGAATTTTTCTTCTTGATTCTATCAAAGCTTAAAGTTCCTATAGATGTTTTCTTCTTCTTTCTATTCTATAATGGATACTCTTGGAATATCACATGTAATGCCTTCCTTTAAATAATATTGTGATAGAATCACAAGAGAACAATATAAATTAATCTCCATGGATTCTATCACCTCTTCAAAAGGTCAAGCACTAGTTGGCTCAATAATATAAGGGAAATAAAGAAACTAAGGATCAAGATAAGGGACCAAAATCAGACACTTCATTAGATTCACCTCCCTTATCAAAAGGGAAAATTTCTAAGGATAAGCCAAAATGTAGTTATAATAAGAGAATAGGGCATGAATAACACCAATGTTACAAAAATGAAATTGATGACTTGAATAATATTCTTCAACAAACTCAACTTTCAACTTCAATTGTCTAAGACAAGTGGTTCTTCCCTTTTTGCATCAACATCATCTACATTTTCAGTAAAGAATAAGAATAAGGGTATAACACTCATTGCTTCTACAAATAACACATCACATAAGAGGCTTCTTAATTTTGGGGTTTCATACCACATGGGTGCATCTAAGGAACTATTTTCTACATTTGAGCCTTGTTCATTCCCACCAATATTGATGGTGAATAATACCTATATACCAACTCTTGGAAAATAATCTATTTAGATTGGAGAAGGAACATTCAATGATATACTTTATGTTCCTTCCTTATCCAATAATATGCTTTGTATTTATTAGATTACAGATAGTTTGGGAAATAAAAATGGTTGAGTTCACACCACATTTTGTGATTATCAGATATTTGTTGAGTAGAGATATCATTTCCATGGGTCATATTGATCATGGTTCTAGATTGTTTTCATTTTCTTCCTTTAGTTATTTCAACTTTGATGACAACCATTTCAACATTGTTGTCAACCCATCTACACCTTTGGTTTGTGTTCTACATTAGCCTTCACATGGAACATTTGAGGAACTTTTAGAGATTTCACCATTGTCTTTTAATTTTGTGCATCATTCAGAGACTTCCATTCTTCTCACATGGGAATATATCATGCACCTATTTGCAGTTCATTTTCTTCCATAGGAAAGAAATATTGTTTGACATTCAAGGATGAAATTCTATATTCTTCTTCGAGCATCACTCAACATTGTAGGTTTCATGATCTTATGGGGGGCTCCATACTCTTTATCTTTCTATCCTATGTGGGAACAATTTCATGAACCTATGTGATAGAATTTTTCCTTGGGGGTTCATCATGAGTCCTTTTATCTTCTTCACTTATACATTTCATTTCATTGTATTTGCATCATTTTCTTTTTGGGGAGGGGTTTTTATTTCTGACTAGATTTTTCTCCTTTACTCCACTTTATGAGATATTTGTACATGAGTCCCTAACATGACCTAGTATATGGGACACATCATTAGTACATACATTACTCCCCAATTTTTCATTTATGGGATGTTGTTAGTCTAAATAGTGTCTTTATCCATCTAGATAAGATATATCCTTTCTAGGATTGACCTATTCACACCTAGCTTAAGTTTACATAGGATTTCTTTGGATTTTCTCTTGCTTCATATGGTTGAGACATATGTCCTCATTACTTGAGACACCCATTGCATGTACACTTGCAACTTTCTCACCCACTTGTTAGGTGAGCTCACAAGTGTCCCATCTTTGGAGGGTTAGTCAAAGTTTCACTACTACCTCTCACCTCCACATACATTCATATATATGCAAGTCTTGACCATTGGGTATGTGCAGGATCATGATGGGCCAAAAAGTGGCAATATGATGGGTATGTGGATGACAAATTTCTTTTTACCCAAAATTGATGAAACAAAAAGTGGTTTTAAAGGAGATTCTCAGCTTTCCACCAATATAAATTATGCTTTACTTTGAATTTAATAAGTAATTATTATTCATTTTCTATTCGAATTATGACTAAAGTGTTGATTGATAGGCTGATTGAAAAACATCTATAGCTTTCAAATAGTATCACATTTTTTGAATAAAAAATATGTGTCACATTCTATGCTTCACATACTATAGGATTAAAAAAATAAAAAAATTGAATTTCATGAATTTTTGACCAAGTTAAGTTGGTCAGACATACAAGTTTTTTATTTTTTAAAAGTTGTAATAAAAAATTCATAATTAATTATTTACCAAGAAAAAAATTACAAAAAAATATGCATTACATCGGGACACAAGTCCTCTACTTACATATAAAATCTTGTAAAAAAATATTATCATTTTATTGTGGTTAGGGTGGTCAAATAGATACTTCTTATTTTTTCCCTAAGATTTAAGTACTACTACATTAAAATTTCAAAATTTTCACCAAATAGATTTTTCTTTTTAACAAATCTAGTAGTTTAGAAACTACATTCAATTTTCTACAGATTCTATTCTTACATATTTTTGAAATAATATAGATAACTTATTCAAATTTTCACGTCAAGTTCCTAACTTTGATTTTTTTGAATTTTTTGCCACTTAAGGGTCTATTTTTTCCATGATGATCCTGCACATACCCCATTTTATTTACACACTCTTTATTTTATATTTGATAACTAAACCAATTGGTTTATCTTGCAAAGGCATCAAGTTGGAGAAAAAGAGAAATGGAGACTATAAAATATTCATTACTTGTTTTTTCAGAGGGAAAGTTAAAAAATTTCATTTCCAAAATGGTTACAATAGGGAGAAGCCTCTAGTTCCAAGAGAACAAGTAAGTTTAAATTGCATGTAATATTTCACTCTAGAAGGCCAGTATAAAACTGTGCATGGTTAGAATTTTTTGATTCTTAATTATCTATTTCATGATACAAGAATGAATATTCTATTTTCTTGTTCACCTCCCTTGAGGCCTACATTCTCAAGGGTATATATCCCCCTCTACATGAAGGCCTTATCATGGCCCTCTATAAATAATTCCTCTCTATGAAACCTTCTTTGAACCCAAAGGTCAAGATTAGTGTCAAAATCAAGCTCCTTGATGTTAAAGCCTCTAGGTCACCCTTTACTTCTATTAACCCTATCCCTAGCTTTGTTGCTAAGGTAGGTTTGAGAAAAAATGATAACGTCTCTCTAGTTCGAGTTCTTAGAGACCTCACCAACCAAAAAATAGAAGGTGGTGTCCCCTAATGTGCATGAGAAACAATAGGGTGATGTTGAGGAAAACATACAAAAGCCTCATTCCTATTTTGTATGAGGCTGTTGACATATTTGATGCCAAGGGGAAATAGAATGTATCTATGGGGACTAATCTTTGTGCTACCAAGGGTTTTAGGGGTTTTATGTTTGCAAGACTTGCAACAACCAAAAACCCTAAGGACTCTAATATTACAAAAGAAAAATAGATTTGAAAGGGTTTATGATGAGGATGAGTCTTAAGAAGATATGTTTCTTCCTTAGACTATGGATGGTTTGGAGGATGATGACTCAAATAATGATTCTAATAAGATGTAGGGTAATGCTAATAACAAGGGATAGGTTGGTGATGACAAAGGCATTGATGTTGATGTGGACTATGACCAAAATGTTGATGTTCTTCTAGAGGAGAAGGAATTTTTTAACCCTCCCTATTGCGGGCCCCAGGAGACTAAAAACGACATTGAGGAGAATTTTCCTCTCCATTCTTGATCAAAATACTAAGGACAGAGATAATGATACCATAAAGAAACTATAGGCTAAGTTGCTCGATCTAGACAAACTTGTCTCCAACAAATGCAATGATAGAATTGCTCATTTAGAAAATACCTTACTCAAGATTATAACACTTACACAGAGCATTATGCAAAACTTGATTATGGGTACTATCTCTAGACACTCCAAGATCACTAAACAAAAGAATAAAAGGGTAATAGAAGATGATGAGAAGGTGAATGATAAGAATGTTGATGAGGAGAATGATAAGGTGGACTTGGAAATATCCATCAATGCACTCCTTGAACATTGATGCTTGATCAACTAGTTGGTCCTCTCTGGTTATTGTTTGTTCTTGATCTTGTCTTCTTAGAATTTCTATTTTGTTGGGCCTACATTCCTTTTAGCTGTTTATTTGGGCCTACTTCCATCCTACTATTTCTTTTTTTGTTTTATGTTGTCTTAAAACTCTTAAGATCAAGGACCTTTCTATTATTTTTAATAAAAAACATAAATCAAAATATATAGGAAAAATATTTTTTATGGCTGATGCACAATATTGTTGCTTCTTGTGGATTTATTCTTATATTAGGTATCCTTGGTGAAAATTTATAAGATTAGTGCTTACAAGTAATGGCTAAGTGGTATATGTACACTTTAAATTTATGACCTAGCCTAATCATGCCCTCCTCACATGGGTTGGTTTTTAATCTAGTATTTGATAGTTCTATTATTAACCATTTAAGATGTGAAATTAGGTATTAAAAAAATAGTAAAATCATCAATCAAGTTCTTTAATATCTACAAATTTCACCACTCTTTGAGGGATATGGTGGTTCTTTGTACATCCGTACTTTTTTATATCATCATTCAATCTAAATATTCTCTAAGATAATAGTTCCTTATATTTTCCTAAAGCTAAGGGAACTTTTTTCTCTTACTATTCTCTAGTTTAATTTTACATTTGAAACAAAATATTTTTTGTTGTAACCGTAATTTTTTTTATCAAGTATATATAATGTTAACTTGTAACTTATAAACGCATCATTGCCTTTATATGAGGAATGACTTATACATATTATGCATATAAAATTACATAAATTATTTTTAAAATAGTCAAGTATCATAAATTAAAGATGATGTCACCATGTACTTAAAAATATTCTTGATAAATGTCTCTTTGAACATATTTCACTAGTTACATGTTACATATTAACTTTGTGAATAATTATAATATGTTATGTTCCTTAATAAAATATGATAGACGTTTCATAAGAAAACTAAGGAAACATAGTTACTATCATGTACTTGTTCCTATATTTTTGTGGGGTATGTTCCTATAAATCCACTTAGGCTTAAGGTAAATACTAGAGTTAGAAATCCCAAAAAAGGTCTAAAGGGTATCAACCTAATGGTTTCTATTTTCATTCACTTTTAATTTACAAATCTTTTTGACCTTAGTAATTCTCTCAATAAGGGTAAACTTGAGGGTTTACTTGTATAAATTTTTATTCTATTTATGACAAAGGGGTATGTGGTTGCAATGAGGAGGGAAGAAATATTAGACTTTTATAGTCATAGATCAAAAACCTTGCAGAGTTATTGGTGATGATTATTTTGAGAAGACTTTTCCATTTGAGTTTTATAGAACTACTAAATATAGATATATGTTAGTGTAAATATTGTATATGAGAAATTTGTAAGTTGTACTATTTGATTATTAACTATAATAATAAGAAATAAATTATCATTAATTTTTAAAATTATAACATATAAAGATTATATTTTATCTATTGAAAGCTTATATGATGTATTTTTATAGAAAATAAGAATCTAATTATTATTTTATTTAGTACAGAAGGATTTATTTGAATTAATTATCAATTTTGAAATTGAAGTCTTCTAAATTTATTTCACAATTAAATTATTTTTAATTTTGTGTCTATTTCAAGAAAATATCTTGACCCATCTAAATATAAAAAATATCTTATATATATCAAGATTAACATATCAAAATTATTAAATCTTAAGTTATATATTGAAATGTACAATAGAGACATGAAAAATATTAAAAATATATTTGAAATATAAATGTAAAATATAGCCATTTGATGCTATGTCTCGGAAATTTCTTTGGTCTGGTAGCCTTCTTTCCTCGAAGTGGAGTTTAGTCAAATGGGAGTCTGTCTGTAGGCCAAAGCATGCTGAGGGCCTTGGTCTTAGGTCTTTGGCTCTTGCTATCACTGCCTTGGCTACCAAGCTTTACTGGAGATGGTGCAACAATCAGGATCAGGATTGAGCCAAGATTCTTGCCCACAATTATCTTCCTGGTGCTGATAGCCTTGTTGTGTCCTGGCTTGATTTGTTGGGTAAAGGTTCTTGTATTTGGGATACCCTTAAGAAGGGAGCTTAGCTGATTAAGGAGGGTATCTTATGGATCTGTGGTAGAGGCTCTGATGCTTTGTTTTGGCAGGACTCTTGGGATGGCCACCCTCCCATTTTTTCTAGCTTCCCTCATCTTCATCCTCTTTGCCATATTTTTTCTGAGGCTGGTTGGATTAAGGTGGAACAGTTTAAAACAGTTAAGCATATTGGTCAGGTGGCGGTGGCTTGCTGGAAGGACTCGTAGGAGTGGCCCATGGGGGGTTCTGATGAGGACCGTGTTGTCCTTACTAGAATTTTGGAGGGCAGGCTTTGCAGTTCCCTTAATGTGAGGGACGTTTTGGCTTGGAGTCCTAGTCCAAATGGTAAATTTACTGTGGCTCAAGGCTATGCTATGCTTGATAGGAACTTATATGGTCCCACTGAGGTGCACTGGTGGAAGAAGGTTTGGGACAACTTTTCTTGGCCCAAATGCAATTTCTTCTTATGGTTGGTTGCTCAGAAGAATTGCCTCACTTGGGAAAATCTCTGCAAGCGAGGTTCCCAAGGTCCTTCTATTTGCCTCCTTTGTTTGCATAGTGAGGAATGTACCTCACACTTGTTCTTCCTTTGCCCTTTTTCTAGAGAGATATGGCATAGATGGTGGGAGGCTTGGCATCATGGTTGTATTCATGCTACTTCCCTAATTGAATTCTGGGAGAGTTTGGGCAGGCCTCCAGTGAAGACTTTTTTCCTTCAGGTGGCTTGGTCTGTTGGGCCTATTTTCATTCTCTGGAACCTTTGGTTGGAGAGGAACCATAGAGTCTTTTGTGGCTACAAATTGGGGAGTTTTCAATTGTGGAAAAAGAAAATTAGCAGGCTTCAAGAGACTATTTCTGCTAAGTGTGATATGTCTACAACTACTGATCCTGGTGATCTTGCTATCTTGCAGAATTTGAACCTAGGGGATAGTAAAAGGGGAAGCATTGCTGGAAGAAGACCCCGTCATGTCAGGCAATGGGTTTGTCAAGATGGGAGGTGGACGCCTCCCCCGGTGGGGGTCCTAAAGATTAATACTAATGGTTCTTCTCGTGGGAACCCTGGTCATGCTGGTGTTGGGGGTATTGGTAGAGGTAATGATGGTGGTGTAGTTTTTTTCTTCTCTAGTTACAAAGGTCAGCACTCTAATAATCTAATGGAGGCCCTTGCTATTAAGATTGTTGTTGAGCATGGATGCTCTTTAGGTTGCAAGAGGATCATTTGTGAGTCTGATTCTCAGATTGTTGTGGATATGTTGAACAACTAGAGGTTGGATGATGTTAGTTGGAAATTAGCCTCTATGGTCAGATAGATTCTGAGTCTATGTAGTTCCTTGGATTTTGTCTCCTTTTGTCATATCCCTAGAGAATGGAACAGAGTGGCTGATTGTTTGGTGAAGTGGGCTTCTGAGAATGTGGATGGTTGGGATATTAGTGGAAGGGAGGTGTTACCTTCTAATTATCTTGGGACCCTGGAGAGGTTATTAGTGGAAGACATGAATTTGTAATGTTGTTTTTGGTGGTTCTTATGGTGGTCTTGGTTTGGTGGGCCTCTAGCCTTTTCCTTGTAATTTGGAATTGATTGAATAAAAATTTTACCCCTTCTTTTTAAATGTAAAATGTAGCCATCAACATAAAAATATCATAAATAAACATATTCATGTCAAATGTCTAGTATAAATTTTCATGCAAATATAAAAAATAAAATAAACATATCTCATGTAATATGAACTATCTTATTTGATCATCAACTTAAATTTTAGTCAAGTGACCCTAAAAGTGAGAATCATGCTCTAATATATTGAGAAATCCCTAAGACAATATACACATCAATTAAATTATTGAAATATAAACATGCATCAAATATATATATATATAATTCAATGCTATTATAAAGTTCAAATACATATTTAAAAATTATCTCACATGCTTATTATTATCAATTGAAGCATGCGTGTGTACATGCTTTATTCTTGAACTAGGAATACAAATATGACCTTGATCTAAATTAAAATAAAATAGAAAAGTTAATTTTAAATAATAATTATAGAGGACTTCATCTATATGACTTAAATTTTTTCTTTTTCTTTTTTGACAAAATGCTATTAGCCTATAGATTATATTCATATAATATTAGATAAATACAAAAGTGCCTTTAGAAGGCTAGAACTATGCAAACTAGAGATTTACATGGAAATATTTTTATCAACCCAACTTCCAACCTAAATTACATCTAATTACCCATATTTTAAAACCTTACACAATACAATGTATTGAAGGAAACCAAAATAATACTATGCAAAGTTCAATCACCCCTGCAAGGACACTGAGTAGATTTCTCTCCTTGCTCCTCCTACAACTAACAAAGAACATGAACTCTCCAACACATCAATGAATAAATGGTGCCCCTTAGCAATCAAATTGGCCTAGAAGAAGCACCAAAAACTCAACTTGGAGTTGTTCTCATTTGATTTGGTAGTTGAGATACAAACATGCCATTATTGCCTATGTTTACCACAAAATGTGCTAGCTAGCCATTACACATTGAATTTTGACTATTAGATATGAGATAGATGGTCAAGATTGGATCTTTGATGGGCTTTAAAACATGGTTGTTGATCACCTAAAGACCACATAACCATTAATGAAGGGAAAGTAACATATCAGAGTGAGGAAACCTAGAGTTCCCTTGATGCAACATTGTCAAAGGGACCACTAGATATCAGCGTGACAAATTTTTGGGTCCTTTCAATGCAGTGAAATTTCATCCTAGGCTACATGCTTTAGATGCAAAAAGCACTATATTGGCATGACCACCGGTACCCCACGCACCACCTGCTAGATCGTCATGGTGTAACAGTAAGTAGTTACCGCTACCCCGTGCCCTCCATTCCTAACTATCGTGGTACCTGTTATATCCTGAAGTTGCACCCTTGCTGAACCTGATGTTCAACACCTCAGTGTAACATGGGAAGACCTCTTAAGATGTGGGTTTCTTGTAAGCAGAGGTCAACCTCCGGAGAAGGCCAGTTTCCTTTAGTGTCACCTAAACTATAGATTCTTTGAAGGGAAAGGGAGAAGGAGTACATAAATTGAAAATAAACTAAGGTGACACACCGAAATGATACTTGGATTTGGAACCAAACTTTGTACACTTGCTTGCGGTGACTGAAGATAAATTTGCACAACTCACTTTCGCATATATTTTGCAAAAGTGTTTCACAAATAGGTCTTGGTGCTAAGATTCCTAGAAAGAAACTTAATTTCACATCTAGAATTCATTACATCTTTTTGACACAACTTGTGACCTAGAAAACATGCATAAAGGTTCTAAAATCTGAGACAAAGCTCCAAGGAAATAAACATTTACCTCACTAAAAACTTGATCAATCAGCTGACTGAACACAAAATGCAAAGAGAAAGTAGGCAAGAGCTTCAAGTCAATAACAATCAAGGTCTTCACTAAATTCCATCTCCAAAAATTGAGTTACAAAAGTTTGCTAGTATGAGAGAGGACTGGAAAAGTCACAGACTTCAGAAAAAGCATCCGCCGAACTATTTACAAAAAGGAAAAAAATGCCTTAGATACAAAGAGTGTCAGCTCCGTAGGGCTTACAAAATATCCATCAGAAAGATCAACCTTTAGATTTTTTTCATGTAGTTAATGTTGCACCCTGCGTGTCCTGCCTCCATGTCCTCTCGAACCCCCTCAGTCGAGCTGCTTTGAATGCACCCTCTAGATATCAAACCGATTCATCATTTTATCCTCAGATCAACTCCAAGTCACTTACGTTCTGTTGCTCTCATCCATAGGGGAATTCAAATGGTCAAATTGTCAATAGTTCACATTTGGCTCCTTCAGATTGGTCGAGCACACTCCATGTAGACTTCCAAGTGGTCAAAAGCTTCTCATGTTGAATCGCATGTTAGTGAGACACTAATCATGTCTCCCTGGTGTGATTAAATCTTCCTACAACTGTCAGAATAACATGGAACTGTTGCTAAGAGCTCTTAGTGAGCCCAAAAGATCATACTGATATTGCCTCTGTGGTCGCCAAGACAATCATTATCGGAGAGACCTCTTACCAAGCTCCCTCTCTTTCACCGAGATCTCCTTGTCTTTCACCATGACTCCCACCAGTCAGGAAGACATCTCCTCGAGCTCCTATTTCTTTGGTGAGACCACCGAATTTCAGCGAGACCTCTTGCCGAAGGAAAAATACATTGGTGAGCCTGCTTCATTTTAGGGAGACTCCACTATTTCTGCAAGACCTTGCGCCGAGAAAATGTGTTACACCAAAGGTGCTAGGCATGTCGGTGTGACCTTTCATTGTCGATGAGACCTCCCACCGAGCTCTCTTTCCTTTAGCGATGTTGCTTTCCTTTAGCAAGACATCATGGCTTCACCTAGACCTTATGCTAGGATCTACTTGCTTTGCCGACACCGCCTCATTTCGACGAGACTTCCTGACTTTTCCCAGACATCACACTGAGGCCTTTTCATTCCACTGAGCTACTCTCTTGTCAACAAGACAACACCGAGTTAGGGAAACCTTCCCCCGACTTGGAATGTTATATCAAGGCTTCCCTTATCGGTGAGACCCCACTGGGTCCCTGAGACCTTCTGGCGAAACCATCGCTTTATCTTGGGCTCCAAGATTCCATTCGGCAAGACAATTGAGTGTCAGTGAGAGATCTTACCGAAAGTAAGAGGCTACCCCAAGACCCCTCATCTACTATTAGTGAGACATTATTGATGTCACCCAGAGACATTTCATTCTACTGAGCTTCAGATCTCCTTCGGTGTGACTCCCATCTATCAGGAAAACATCATGGCGAAGTCCATTGGTCATACCGATTCATATTTTTGTCGCTAAGACCACCTTCATTCGCCGAGATGTCTTATAGAATTCCTTTTCCCTTGGAAAATTCTTCATTTTGGGAAGACTCCTAGCGAGACACTTGACTTGTTAGTGAGACATTGGCCTGTCGGCCAGAAGTCTCGCTAGGCTCCTTATCTTTCAGGGATGGGCTACTTGTCCTGTCAGGGAGACATCCCTACTTTGGCATGACCTTATGCTAATGTCAAATGTTCTCAGTGAAGTCGTTCATTTTCGGTAAGACTCTTGTCGAAGGGAAACACATCGAAGCCCCCTTTATCGATGAGACCCCACTAGGTCACTGAGACCTTATGCCAAATCACTCATCCTACCGCGAACTCCTTTTGTTGTCGGCGAGACATTGGAGTCGGGGAGACCTTACCCCAACTTGAAAGTTACACCAAAGGCTCTCTGTTGTCGGCGAGACACCACCAGTCACTGAGACAATATGCCGAAAGACATCTCATGCTGAAACCTTATTATTGTCATGGAGACTTCACTGGTCATCGAAACTTTTCCTGTAGGTGAAATCCACTCGCTGTGACATTCCTGGGGTCTTGCCAATAGGTAGCATAGAAGTATATTTAACCAAATGCATTATGGGTTGGGGAGACCCAAATAATCTCATGCCGATAGGATCCCTAATTTGAAGCATTCGGACTTGATGGCACCCCGGCTAGTTGGCGAGACATCGAGAAGGTCTTGTTGACTTTCTCCTTAAGGAAAAGAAAAATTCCCAAAATTGACTGAGGTCGAACCTTTAATAGACCTCCCCTATGAAATATCCTCAGGTGCATGATCGAACTCCTGATTGAAATGTCCCATTTGGCCTTCAAGAACACCTGAAAGATAGATTTCCTTGCCCAATTGAGCCCATAGGTGAAAATTGGGTAACATTTATGGTGACCTTTGTTGGATGTTTGCCTATTAAACATGAAACTAGTAGCCTAGGCCTATCCATTGGGCATGGAGTCATTGGGGAAAACTTAGAAATAGATCAAGAGTAGCTTTGTACATGGCTATAACTCATCATGAGACTCACAAAACATTGGGAAACTTATTGAAAACAGGGAAAAACTAAAATAAAACTATTTACATGTGTTGAAACAACACTTAGGGAAAGAAATAACAACTAAACCTACCCTACACTAACCAATAAGAAATTGGTCAAACAAACCCATTGACATTTTGGGTAAAATAACTACCCTTTCTAAAAAATTTACAATGTTTGCTATGTTGGAGAACAACTAAAGAGAAATGAAGCATGCATGACTATTCAACAGATGGCTGCAAGATCTCTGGCAGAACATATTCAGGCTTACTAACCTTTTCATATGGAATGTAAACATTCCCATTCTGACATGGAAAGGTAACTTGAATATGCTCCTTGTTAGCAGTACCTTCATGCTTGGGTGTAAGCAAGGTATCAATATCTTTGGTGGTCTCCACTTTGGCTAGATGCCTAATAGGGTAGCCTCTAGTAAGGGAAAAGCTTTCACTTTCCTTGTTGATCTTTTGCTCATGAGCTGCCATTCTATCACCTTGTTGGCTGGAAAGGTATAACCCCTGTGGCTGACTTGATGGAAGAGTAGTAGCCTCCCAAAAATGCTCATGCTTTCCAAAAGTAACATTCACTCCTTTAATGAATAATGAGATAGCTTCCTCCATCACATCTTCAATGAATACATGAACCTCTGGCTCTTTTATGCACCAAAATGGAAGCTACTCATAATTCTCATCATCACTGGAAGAGTTACATTTTGATTCAAGCTTGTTTTCCTCAATAAAGGGGGGAAACAATTCAAGCAATGATGTAGCCTCAAGCTGCTCTACATAATGGAATGGATGCCCTTTCAACCAGTTATAATCTTGCAAATCAGGCTCATTAGGCTCCTCCCGATGTTCTAGCATTTGTTCAAGTTTATGAACCTGTTGTCCTAGTTCATCATGACTATCAACTACTTTTGAGTTTTCACCATCCAATGTTGAACAAAACCACTCAATTATATCAGTGTGCGCTTCTTCATATAGCTCAGCATTAACTTTCTCAAGCATAACATGCTCAAAAGTATCAAATCTAGTTATACACTACTCCTCTTCAACCTCATGTTGCTGACTTATGACCAGATTTATGCTTTCCTCGTCACACTTAATGAAACATGGAAGCTCAACAAATGAAGCTATGGATTCATGACCCACATCACATCTTTTAACCTCCTCTTGTTGTTGTCTTGACTCTTGAACTTACAGCTACTTGATGTCTTCTTACTGCTCTGAGATAGCATTTAGAGTGGGAAAAAACATACCTTCTTCATTCCCAACTATACATTGCTCTTCTTGGTCATCCTTTTCCATCATTTCACCTTGTTGTCTTATCCGAACATTTTCACCATCTTGTAGAACAGTGGGAGGATCATCAGCTAAAGCATTGCCAGAAAAATTTTGATAATTCTTCTCCTGTTCAGCCATTTGCAGTTGTAGTCTATATTCCTCCATGGCTAAATGTAGAAAATCAATACTTTTAGTCTCCTCTGAGTTGAGTGAGCTGCACTAGTCAAAGATCTACCCTCCTTTTGCTTCCTAGATGCCAGAGCATGATTTCATTTGCATGATAGGCAAAGAAAATTCACAAGGTGGCTGAGATGGGACTTTCTAGCTTGGAATCCTAAGGGTAGGAGACTTATTAATAGGCTCACTAGAGAGCTTGGAAGGCTTCTCCTATTTAAAGCTAGGAAACCTATATTCAGAAGCCTCCTCTTTCACTGGATGATTCAACATTACAGGAGGAGGTGAGCTGAAACTAGGGATGGAAAGGGCTGCATGTGCCTCATACCTTTGTGCTTGATAATCTGAATAAGCCTGACTACCTTGTACCTAGGAAGATAAGAATTTCATTTGCTCCTCTTTGGCTACTATCTCCCTCTCAAGATATTCTTCAAACTGACATCCTAACTCCTGCTACTATGAAATAAGCCTTTTATGTTTCTTGACATCGACCAACGTGCCATACATGTAGGAGAACACCTTACTGACATCAGTAATCTGCATATGTTCAAACTTTTGGCTCAAAGCCCACAATACATGGTCAAGCTGTTGGAGCAGGTCCATTATAGTTTGGTAAGGATGCTTTAAAGGCCGATTATATAAATAATCATATTGGTTAATATCATAAACCTCCTCTTGGGGTTGTTTTTGATCAAATATTGGTTGACCAAGAGTGGGAGGGCGGGAAACGTGATGGGAATACTGGTAATCTATTGATACCAAGTCATTTGACATAAAAACAACATGCTGCTCTATATAGTATGGCTGATGAGAGGACATATACACATGACTCTCATGGAATGGAGGTGGCAAGACCTCATATTGTTGATAACTAATCATGGTAGAGATAAGACATGAAGCATAAGCAAGCCTAAAGATCAAAATTTATTAATTGCAGACACCTGGGCTACTGGAACCAGTTGTTACGAAGTTGGAGTTGCCATGATATGCTGATATTTTACCTCTGAAGGCCTAAAATTTGTTGGCTACATATCAAAAACTAGTAGTAAACATATAATTTCCAAACTGTCTGTTCGACAGTCCCACCAGACGTGCCAAAAACTGTTCTCCTGAATTTGCACCCTTGTTGAACTTGATGTTCAACACCTCAGTGTAACATGGGAAGACCTCTTAAGATGTGGATTTCTTGTAAGCAGAGGTCAGCCTCTAGAGAAGGTCGGCTTCCTTTGGTGTCACCTAAACTACCGATTCTTTGAAAGGAAAGGGAGAAGGAGTACATAAATTGAAACTAAACTAAGGTGATGGACTGAAGTGATACTTGGATTTGGAACTAGATTGCGTACACTTGCTTGCAGTGACTGAAGATAAATTTGCACAACTCACTTCCACATATATTTTGCAAAAGTGTTTCACAAATAGGTCTTGGTGCTAAGATTCCTAGAAGGAAAGTTAATTTCACATCTAGAATTCATTACATCTTTTTGAAACAACTTGTGACCTGCAAAACATGCTTTCTGCATAAAGGTTCTAAAATCTGAGACAAAGCTCCAAGGAAATAAACATTTACCTCACTAAAGACTTGATCAATCAGCTAACTGAACACCAAAATGCAAAGAGAAAGTAGGCAAGAGCTTCAAGTCAATAAAATAGGGGTCTTCACTAAATTCCATCTCCAAAAATTGAGTTACAAAAGTTTTCTAGTTTGAGAGAGAACTGGAAAAGTCACAGACTTCAGAAAAAGCATCTGCCGAACTATTTACAAAAAGGGAAAAAGTGCCTTATATACAAAGAGTGTCAACCCCTTAGGGCTTACAAAATATCCATCAGAAAGATCAGCCTTTAGATTTTTTTCATGTAGTTAATGCTGCACCCTACATGTCCTACCTCTATGTCCTCTCGAACCCCCTCAGTCAAGCTGCTTTGAATGCACCCTCTAGATATCAAACTGATTCATCATTTTATCCTCAGATCAGCTCCACGTCACTTATGTTCTGTTGCTCTCATCCATAGGGGAAGTCAAATGGCCAAATTTTCAATAGTTCACATTTGGCTCCTTTAGATTGGTCGAGCACACTCCATGTAGACTTCTGAGTGGTCAAAAGCTTCTCCTACTAAATCACATGTTAGTGAGACACTAATCGTGTCTCCCCGATGCGATTAAATCTTCCTGCAACTATCAGCATAACATGGAACTATTGCTGAGAGATCTTAGCGAGCCCAAACGATCATACCGATATCGCCTTTGTGGTCGCCAAGACAATCATTATCAGAGAGACCTCATATCGAGCTCCCTCTCTTTCACCGAGATCTCCTTATCTTTCGCCATGACTCCCACCGGTCGGGAAGACATCTCCTTGAGCTCCTATTTCTTTGGCGAGACCACCAGATTTTAGTGAGACCTCTTGCCGAAGGAAAAATACTTTGGCGAGCCTACTTCATTTTAGGGAGACTCCACTATTTTAGCAAGACCTTGCGCCGAGCAAACGTGTTACACCGAAGGTGCCAGGCATGTCGGTGTGACCTTTCATTGTTGATGAGACCTCTTGTTGAGCTCTCTTTCCTTTAGCGACACTGATTTCCTTCGACGAGACATCCTGGCTTCACCCAAACCTTATGCCGAGATCTCCTTCCTTTGCCGACACTACCTCATTTCGGTGAGACTTCCTGACTTCACCCAGACCTCACACCAAGGTCTTTTCATTCCACTAAGCTACTCTCTTGTCGACAAGACAACACTAAGTTAGGGAAACCTTCCCCTGACTTGGAACATTATACCGAGGCTTCCTTTATCAGCGAGACCCCACTGGGTCGTTGAGTCCTTCTGGCAAAACCATCGCTTTATCTCGGGCTCCAAGATTCCATTCCGCAAGACATTTGAGTGTCGGTGAGAGATCTTATCGAAAGCAAGAGGCTACCCCGAGATCCCTCATCTTCTATCGGTGAGACATTATTGATGTCACCCCGAGAAATTTCATTCTACTGAGCTTCAAATCTCCTTCGGTGTGACTCCCATCGGTCGGGAAGACATCATGGCAAAGTCCACCAGTCATACTAATTCTTGTTTATGTCACTTAGACCACCTTCATTCACCGAGATGTCTTATAGAATTCCTTTTCCCTCGATGAATTCTTCATTTTGGGAAGACTCCTGGTGAGACACTTGACTTTTCGGTGAGACATTGGCCTGTCGGCTAGAAGTCTTGCCGGGCTCCTTATCTTTCGGTGATGGACTACTTTTCCTATCGGGGAGACATCCCTACTTCGGCATGACCATATGTTGATGTCAAACATTCTTGGTGAAGTCTTTCATTGTCGGCAAGACTCCTGTCGAAGGGAAACACATCAAGGGCCCCTTTATTGGCGAGACCCCACTAGGTCGCTGAGACCTACTGAATCACTCATCCTATCGCGAGCTCCTTTTGCTATCGGCGAGACATCAGAGTCAAGGAGATCTTACCCTAACTTGAAAGTTACACCAAAGGCTCTCTATTGTTGGTGAGACACCACCAGTCACTGAGACCATATGCCGAAAGACATCTCATGCTGAAACCTTATTGTTGTCGGGGAGACTTCACTGGTCACCAAAACTTTTCCTGTAGGTGAAATCCACTTGTCGTGACATTCCTGGGGTCTTTCCGATAGGAAACACATAAGTATATTTAACCAAATGCATTATGGGTCAGGGAGACCCAAATAATCTCATGCCGATAGGATCCCTAATTTGAAGCATTCAGACTTGATGGAGCCCGTGCTAGTCATCGAGACATCGGGAAGGTCTTGTTGACTTTCTCCTTAAGGAAAAGAAAAATTCCCAAACTTGACTGAGGCTGACCCTTTAATAGACCTCCCCTATGAAATATCCTTAGGCGCATGATCAAACTCCTGATTGAAATGTCCCATTTGGCCTTCAAGAACACCTAAAAAATAGATTGCCTTGCCCAATTGAGCCTGTAGGTGAAAATTGGGTAACAGTACCATGGTGAGCCTTTACCTCTCACATCCTTCCCAACCACTACCTCACAAGCCGTCTCATTGACCATTGCAAAACCATGATAAATTTTCACACAACCCTTCACATATTGTCGCACTGCATACCACATTCCAATCAACCACGACATTGTGGTGAACACTTCATGTTGCTTACCTTAAACTATGTCACCACCATCAAATAAATTACACAAAGCTCTTTGATTTTTTAATAATAATAATTTTCACATAAAGACTTAAAAGTTATACAAATGTAACTATACCAAGAAGAACACCATCTATAGCTAAATATGCATATGTTAACACATACTTCCCTATACTATGCACAATAAGTTCTAGATCTCTTAAATATCTCTCATCCAAAAAAATGTAACAATGATGTGTGTAAAGGCCTATGAATATGTGATGGTATAAATATAGAAGACATCAATGATTGAAACCCATGCTTTGTTATGCCCAAAATTTCATGACATGAAAACGTGAATAGTTTTTTTTGAAACAAAATTTAAAAACATATATGCTCTCAAAGAAGAAACTTTTAGCAAATAGCTTACACAACTTGCCAAGGTTTGACATGAAAAATTTCATAGTTTAATTTCCTTAATTCATATAACATAAGAAACTTACGAGAAAGGCTAGATGAAAATGAATGAAGGCCTACGAGAAAGAATCGTTCTTTTCACTTGTCAAAGTATGGATATGATGAATATGTCCTCTAATTGAGTAAGGTCAAACATTGGGGATATGATCTAACACTTTAGGGCCATCTTAAGAAAAAATATAGTGTTCAATGGAATTATTCAATTCAACATCACTTAAAGGTGACTTAGACCAAGATCAAACTTTAAAATCTATATCCTACCTTGATTTTAAAGATTTAATAATCATATAAATTTTAGTTACTAACTTGGTTTATTGCAATAAAAATCCTAATTATAAGTAAACCTATAACTAATAGTGTTTATCTATCCTTACACATTAAATTAATAATTTAACTAGTTTAAGTTTTGAGAAATTGTAGTCATTATAAAGTTGCAACTTCATTTACATTTATTTATGGAACAAATTTTAGTTCAAAAGGCATTCACAAAAGATAATCTAAGGAAAATTAGATCAACTTTATTAAATTAGAAAAGTGACTCTAAGTTAGAACTTAAGTCAAGGCTACTAAGTTCATGGTCCCCCACCGTATTCTAAATCATCATGAAACTGAAAAAAAAGTAGTTTAATTAGAAATAGATTAGGCAAAGAAAGATTAATACCCCCAATAGAATGTGCAAAAAATCCCAACCACTGTATAAGATTAAAAGGTGGCCCTTAGATCCTAGGGAAACACAAGAAAACCCTAATCATCAAGGATATCCTCATAAGAACTTTCTTAATCCATTTCTACCTCTCCTTTTTTTTTTGTATTTCTTTATGGGTTTGAAGGAGTCCACATTGATGGAGGAAAAAAATAGCTTGTCATATATTTGGGAGTGTTATGGCTCTCATATACAAGAATGTACATGTACATATATTTGGGAATTTACCCTCATTTAATTTTTCTATAGGTACTTTGTTTCTTCCATGACTGAATGAGGCCACTGTATTGTATTGCAAGGTTTCATTTAATTATATGTATATGAAACCGTGGGGTTTTTGCATGGGGTGATTTTTTGACATGCTAGCTCCTATTCTAACCAATAAACACAGTGGATAGTAGTTGATGGAGCATTCATGCCTCTTATGGTAGGTCACCTCCCATAGAAGTCATGGCCCCTTGGGGGCTATGAACCCAAAGGGATAAGAGCTCCAATAGGGCACATGCAATAGGATTAAACCCTCGCAGTCACCCCCTCATTCTTAAAAACATATTTCTTTAATATTTTTTTCATTACAGTTTTGTTTATGTTTTTAAAAATAAATTTAAAAATTTTAAAAAAAATCAATTTAACAAACTTTCATCAAAATATCTATATTGATATATTTATCTATTGTATGTTCAGTGTATTTAAACAAGGTTGTAATCCTATAAATTGATATTTTTATTATATATCAAATAATTTTTTTATAGAATGTCGATTCAATATGTATATATATAGTTGATTATATATTCATATATATTTATATATGAATCACATATTTAAGAAAAAAGGACAATATTTAAATATGTGTAGACATAATTTTAATATAGACAAATAAATTAATGAGTTTACATGTATTCCTAGACTATGACCATTATATGAATATATTTCCCCCTTTAGTTTCATATACATAGGTATATATATTTCTAAGCTATTATATATTTATATATGTATATATGACTATTTTAAATCGCTAAGCCTCTTCCTATGTTGGTACATAAATATAATAATCCTCTCCCCTATTCTTGAAATTGCTTATACATGACTTAAATGTTAATATACTATTTGTGAAATTGGTTTCAAACTATTCTCCATTTTTTGTTGTTACTTTAGTATAAAGGAATTTGTGTTTTTCAAAATATTTTAGAAACAAATAAATGAAATATTCGCTCTTCCCTAGATAAAACATGTAACTATAGAAGAGATAGAATTATACAAGGAATTCATTCATTTATATTATGCATTATGTGTTTACCCAAAACAATAGTAGCCCTTTTATTCCTTATATAAAAATAGAAAACTATTATATTCCTTATTTCCTCACCTACATAAGAAGCTACAACTTAGAAAACTCTTGATTTCAATCCACATGGTAATGGCAATGAGCTTCAAAAGGATTAACCCAAGAAAGAATAACCCATTAATCACTTATAAAAAGGATAAAATTTTCAACTGCAGATATTTCAACAAAGAAAAAAAAAAATCACCCTACTAAAAATTGCATCATCAAGCCATTTCAAGGCTCTAACCATTCCCTTAAGCAATTATAATCACTATAAACCCAATACGTCCAAGAGATCCCAACCCATGCATAACCAAAAACATAGCATACTACAAAATAAACTCTTTGAACCCTTAAGTTCCTCACATATTTTTCAAACACAACCCACCACTAAAATGAAAACTGTCATATTCACAAATATACTCAATAATCAAGCTACACACACCGAGAAGCAATGAAAATAGTAAAATAGGGATGTGAGTACTTTTCTATTTCTACATAGTTTATATGGATTAAGCTCCTCCCAATCCAATCTATCTTGATAATAGTTTTCCAACTTCATTTCAAGATATTTCGTGTTCCTTTTGAAACCTTCAAGCTCCTTCTCCATAAATCAAATCCCCAAAAGAGAAGATAGAAAAAATTCAACAAAATTCCCCTTCTCAAGCTTGAGAAGAGGTATACATATGGAGTTCCAAGTTACTCATCCTCACTAGCTAAGAGAGTGGTATGTGGTCTCCAACACACACCCTTATCCTCATCCATAACCATAGACAAGGACACATGAATCTCATGTTCTCACACATTTGTGAGACTTGGAGAAGATGTTTTTTCTTGATATAACCTTTCATACAATCCTTGGTAAGAGAGTTTGGATGGTGACAAGTCCTGGCTTAGCTCCCCATACTTCAAAACTCGTCACATTACTTCAAGGAGGCTTTTTAAGGGTCAATTCATGAAAAAATGACAATGTTATTTGTCCAATAATCCCTCACCCTATAGGTTTATACCCTAGGGGTCTATTTTCATGCTAAAACCAATAAATTTTACCCTTTAACTTGATTCAAAAATAAACATAAAAGAAAATCCGAAATTGAACATAAAAAGGGAGCTATTATCCCTAACACCATTTGAACTACTTAAACATATGACAATAAAATAAAAAAATCAACAAGTTAATCATAATGTAACTCACAGGAATCAAACTAAAAAGTAACGATAAACTTGACTCACAAGCATTAAACCATAATATAAAGCTAAAATTGACTCGCAAGTGTTAACCAAAATATTTAATCCTTACCCTCTAGGGAACAAGGTCACGCTTTGTACTTCAATAAATTAAGTATTTGAACAAGGGTTTTGATGATTCTCCCCTTTTTCCCTATTGAAACTAATTCTATACACATTTGTCACCAAAACAATATTTCTCATATATATGACATTAGATCATAAGAATTAATCACAATATTTGTAAATCTCAATACAATAAAATACATAGTTTATTTAGCAATATTTAACTGAATTAATGTCCTACATATTTTAATATAGCAATTTGAATATACATTTAAGGAGCATAACATAGTAAAATTTGAACTTATCATTTATATTTACTCTCTAATTTATATTTGAATGATACATTGTTATAAAGGATTACAAATCAATAAGACATTAATATTCATAACTCACCATCACTACATCACTTGTGGCTTACCTTGGCTTGGCTACTATTGTAATCATATGCACTTGTATTTAATCATCTCCCCATCCCTTATAGCTACTTGGGGAAATATCAAAGTCCATTTTTTTCTCACAACTGACATCCCAACAAAATACATAAAACACATTAGTAATTTATAGAATTTAATCTAGATATAACATTATTTCTTATTGCTTGTGCAACAAATTTATTTCATTGTAAAATGTATTTACAATGAATTCTAACTCACAACATCTCATCCAACTTTATCTTAGCTTAAAAATGGTTAACATTATAAATTGAAAATTCAACTATATATTATTATATTTGTAATCTATATTTAAAGAATAAAAAAGGATTTATCACATGTCTATTTGAATCCAATAACACCATTAGAGTATAAAGCATATGGTGATGTATATTAACGCGTAGTTTCTCTATAACAGACACATAAATATAATTGTGATTTCCTCACATTAGTGACATGTTTTCTTGACACTAAGAGATCTAGTTTATGTGCATACCTTGAGTGGTGTGTGCTTTAAGTGTGGTTATTAATTATAAATTATTGTACCATGGTATCTTGTCTTAATGAATATTATGCCTTAGCAAATCTTTGTAAATTATTCTTTGTATGTTCTAACCTGTGGTTTGTTTTTCAATAACGGATGTCTCCTAGGCATCACATTACTCATAAAATCCAAAATGAGGGGTAGAAATAGAACTACCCTTTATTCCTATTGGTGGTCCTCAAGTTATTAATTTTCTCCTAGACATAATAGCAAGGTTGGGCCCTCATTAGGAGCTTTTCAATTTAGTGCATTCCCATCCTTCATGGGAGAACAAAGATGAGAAGTATCAAGGTCAAGAGAGAGCTCTCTAGAAGCTCTCATAATTCTAGAGTAGATGGAAAGATAGGTCAAGATATACCCCACAAATAGGATAGGTAGGTAGTGGATGCAAATGATGTGCTAGAAGGGCACATGAGAGACCTTCCTCAAACCCACCCACCTACCTTTGAGGGTTCTTATGGGGTTTTTGATGTAGTTAATTTCTTGTTGGCCTTGGATTTTTTCTTTATGATGCACTCCTATGGTATTAATGCTAGGTTCAATGTACCATTACACACTTTAGAAGCTTTTTGTCTACCTAATCAAGTGAGGAGTGGAAAAATCATCTTGATATTGCCACTATCTCATGGGAGACCTTATTGGAGAGGTTCTAGTCACATTATATCTTAGAATACTATAAGTAGAGATGGGTAGAGGATTTTCACAAGATTCATCAATAGGTATGATAGTCAATTAGTATGAGAACCATTTCTTTGAGCTTAACCAACATGAAAAATTAGGTAAAATTTTATTGGATGCTATCTACTTGTAGTGCTTTGTGTATGGCCTAAATGCTTGGATTAGTAGAACTATTTTGTTATTTGACCCAAACACCTTGGAGGTCACTATGGAGAATCCTAGAATGATTAAGGAGAACTTTGATAGATGGTTTGGATGGAATAATAAAGTGTAGGTAGAAGGTTGAGACCCGCTAGGTTTGGGTTTGTGAGACTCAACATCAGCCCATAGGATTTTTAAGAGCATCTTTAGTACCCTCTAGACATGGAAAATAACAAAAATAGAGGGAAAATCCTCCATATCCCCATACAAATGATCAAGGTTTAGGTGCCTATCATTTTAGAGATTGTAGTTGATAGTGTGTTAAGGACCCTCAATGTAGATGACTAGCTCAGAGTGATCAAGTAAGATCCAACTATGCAAGATTTTAGAAGTTGAGTGCACTTGCACTAGGATAAAGTTATGGTAGGGGAGCATGCTTCTTGTGTGGGACAAAAGGTCACTTTATAGTTATTTCCTTTAAAGATCCACTCTAGGGAGTGCATAGAGGCCTGTAGGTTTAAAGTTGACAATGAGACATGTTGGTAAGTCTCACATAGTTTTTTTTGTGGTGGATAAATGTTAAGTTGAGCATTAGGGCATTGTGGTTGACACTTAGGTGTATTTTATGGGGTTTATGTTTCTATTTTTTTTATTCTAAAGTTTTACATTCATTTATTTCCTCATTTCTAGTGGAGAAATGTTGGCTAGTGGCAATGAGATAGAGTGATACTTGGTAATATGAGTGAGATATCAATGATATGGTAGTTTTTGACTCCCTTGTGTGTGGTTTTGTGTTGGATTTAGGAACCTTCACCACCACTATTGATCTATGTTGTTGGAAACAAGCAACACTGAGAGGGGGGGTGAATTAGTGTTCTACAAAAATTAATTCTTTTATCTTGATCTTTATTTTTCTTAACACACTTAATCAAACTTAATATTTAGAAACAAAAAACAAGAAAACACACAACCATAACACAAGGATTTTTATGTGGAAAACTTGTAAGGGGAAAAACCACAGTGGATGGCCAATCCACAATTAGTTCTGAGTATACTCAAAAGAAGTATTACAAAATGGGAATGCACTTGCATTCAGGCTCACTTCCTAGAGCTCACTACTTAAAAGACGGGGGCTCAATACCCTTACAATAGTTTGGAATTGATCCAAAAAAAATAAAAATGAACTAAATAGATAGCATCTACCAATGCTTGATTACAGTTCCGGTTTAGCTCTAATGACAAACTTTTGTCTTGATGACTGATATTGAACTTCTGCTTTGTTCTACTCAAGTTTGCACACAAAATCTTTATGAAAAGTGAAACTACACATGATATCACTCAAATACACCTTATGTTTTCACAACATACACACGCACAACTTCTCCATACATCCAAATGATATGACCGATCATCTAAATATATCCGCTCGCCAGGAATTAATTGCCACAGGCCAGCTCAACAAAACTTAATAATTTTTTGCAATTTGTCAGCCCAAATCATAAATAATTTTGGTGCGTATCCAAACAAGTAGGCTACATAATAGCTAGGACCAATAATTAAACATCTGAACTTGAAGATAATTAAAATAATTTGACCTTATACATTTGCTACACACCATTTACACTGAGCTCTATCAAGTAAATAGGAAGATAATATCCTACCAAACCTTCAAAAATTCATAGCCATAAAAGCAACATTATGAGATTCAATAATAAGATGCTCCATGAGCTTAACAAACAATTTCAATGATCCACAACACAAAATGATGATCCGTTGAAACTATTAAACAAGATACCCTGTTCCATGAGTACTTTGATGGAACACACAATTGTCGTATTATCTGTCGGGTGATTGCAGATCAGTTGCTATCAATGACAACACTATAAGCCAAAAACCATATCCACTTAATCCATATGCCAAAAATCTCCCCCTTTGGCATTGATGGCAACACTTAGTGAAAAATGACTAAGTGTCAAAATTGATAAGCATACTTCCAAAATACAAAATACTACTCCACTGCAAAATATTACTGCCCCTAAGAATATTAATGCATTTTTCACATCACACTCTCCCCCTTTGACATCAATGACAAAATTGGGGAAACTAGAAAAAGTTGTACAAGTATATTCGGAGATTTACAAAAAATTGATGGTGTCTGCAAAGACATTCTTCAGTTCTCCTAAGTTTGAGTCCTAGATACTCCTCAGACTCTTGAAAATGGTCATATGGCCATAGAGAAGATAAGACAAGGTTTTTGCAACTTCCAAGCTTACCAGATCAGGAGCGATCACAACACATTTTGCTTGTTTCAGAGCATTTAGCATCATCTCAATTTTTGGACTTATCAGCCCCCTAAGTTCACTTGCTCTACTAATAACCCTTTCATTTTCAAACTTTAGATTCTTTAATTGGTCAAGAAAACATATTACCTGAATATCTTGATGACACACGCTACTAGTCAAAGGATCAAAGGTGTCGGAAATAGTAGCCAACTACTGCTCAATATCTTTTATCTTTTTCTCATTTTCCTCAGTGAATTTTGACAAGATTAGGTAGGATTTGTACACATTTCCTCCTTCAGTTATAGCACCTTGGATGTCCTATATGCAAGTTGCTAGCAAATTCTTGTCCTTGTTAATTAATTTGCTTAGGCTTCCAATTCTTTCCTCCTTAAATTCCTTTTTCACTTGAACCCGAGCTGAAACCTCAAAAGACTTGAAATGAGAATCTACAAAGCTTATTAATCTTTTCAACTCATCAGAGGAGGATCCAAACGGATCTATAACATGGGTAGGAAACAATTTCTAAAAAACTTCAGAGGTGATTTCCAGCAGCTCACTATCTTTAATATGAGATTTCAATATTTTCTCATTGGCTTTATCTTGAGCTATCTTGACAACTTTCAACATCTAGATTAGAGATAAGGTGGATAAGTTGATTATATTCTCATCAAACTCAGATTATAACTCTACCTCCTACTCCAACAGGGACTCCTTTACCTCTTTTGAACTGATTTCTTGTGTCTTTCCCTTGTCAATCTTAGATTGAGCTTCCAGAGTCACTTTTGGTAATTATTTTTCTTTATTAGACACTTCTTTCTTTTCAACAATCTCCTCACTTTGGCCCTTAGTCACAACAGGTGTCTTAGTGTTTTCAATATTGGGGGAAGTCAAAATGTCCTCAAATATTAGAGGATCAGATACATTCATATTCTCCTCATTTTCATTTCCTTCTTTTGACTTATTTTCTTCTACATTCACTTCCTCATGACTTTGAGCCTGTGCAATATTGACTTCCTCAACACTTACCTTCTCTTTTGACAAGAATTCTTCTAGAATTGTTTTAATCTCACACATAACAACATTAGTGTCACCAATCATGAGTTTATTTATCCTTGACTTGCTTCTGAATTCCTTTTTAACTTTTAGAAGAAGTAGATCCATTTCTTCAATTCCCATTTCTAGGCACAAGTCACCAAGAACCCTTTTTCTCATGTTTTCTTCCTTTGTTTTGGAACTCTCCCTTCTTGATTCTAGAGCATTGTATAGGCTTGTGGGCAAGCCAAACAAGATTTCAACTAGAGTTTTATTAAACACATTCAAATGCTTAACTGCAGCTTTTTCGAGAGTATTCTTACTAGAATCATCAAAAAACTCATATAGATCACAAAGTGGCTTGAGATTACCATCAACTATTGTTGTATTTTCAATTTCTTCCACTATCATACTAGGTTTGTTAGTTTTGGGATTCTTCTAGGCTTCTTCACTTTTCTGAAAGGCTTCCTTTTGTTCAATTTGACCGCATGAGTCCCAATAGCCTTCAATTCTCTTACTATTTCTTCTGAGTTTGTCTCTTCTTCCTCATCTATAGATGCAGCTTTATAGGTCCTTGAACTTTTGTTTTTCTTTCTTCTTTGGGAGCCTTCGACCTTGTTTGGCTATGTTGCAGGGGAACTCCTAGTTGTTCTAGTGTTAGGAGCAGATGTTCGCAGACCAATTTTTGTTTCCTTTTCCTTATCCTTTGCTACTTTGGCTTCATCTCTTTTCCTTCTGATTTCTTTTAGTTTATCAACTAGAAGACCCATTTCCTATGCAAAGATTTTTCTTTCCTTTCTTACCTTTTTGATTGAAACTGGGTTCCTCAATTCTAAATGTACTTGAAGGCTCTTCTCTACATAGGTGCCAAACCTCTCTTCATTAGGATCCAGTGGAGAATTCAGTAGATGTTCTGCATACATCCTTAGTCTATTTTAAACCACTTCATAGCCCATAGGCATGATCCAAACAGTTCTTGGATCAACTACTTCCATGTGACATTGATCAATATCCACCATGAAGCATATAGAATTTTTATACTATTCCACTATGGCTTTAGGGATCCTCTCTTTGGCATGCATCTATTTTTGAAAGCTTTTAAAATGACCTCACAGGATTTTCTTATGGGTTTTCCGGTCACCAAGACTACATAGCATGTCCCAAATCTGTATTGCTACCGAAACATCATTTCCCCATTGAACTTTGCCAAATCCTGGTACCTCACCTGACAAGTAAAAGTACAAGAAGATTAAGTTTCCAGACTTGAACACATTCTTTTTTTCCTTCTTGATTTTCCTCATATTCTCCATGAGTTTCCCTCTAAGCACTTAACCTAGATCGTAATCCATATTTTGTTTGATCATCTCATATTTTGCGTAAATGACAGTTCCAGATACAAAATTTTCCTGGCTTGAATGGTAAATCTTATAACCTATGATAATGGATGCAAATATTACATCAACCTCGACAATATGACTTATAGTCATTTCCCTTCTATCTCAGTGTGAGCCAGTCACTTTAGTGATATCATCATTCTTTATCAACTTCAATACTAGAAATCTATTAGAAGAACTTAAGCCTATAACTGCACAAATAGCTTCCTTGGTAATTTTAAATGGTGTATCTAGCCACATAAATTCATCATGCACTCTGCTTAGAATGTATTGAACCCACTCATCCTCCTCAAATATGGGAAACTTCATGAATTACACAAATTTCTTGTCCACTAGGGTTTTGAACTTAGGTTTCATGGTAAAATATTCTTGCATTATGTGATTAGAATATAATTCCAATAGTTGCACACAACCCAAATCTTCAATGTTCACATGCACATATGCCCTAATATCTTTGATGTGTAGAACATTGTATGAGAAGGAAGAAAATCCTCATAAGGGCTCAATGTCTACCAAATTATATGGATTCCATTTGAACTTAGGGCATGACCTATCCTTGACTTCAAATAAGAGAGGGGTAGATATAATTGCGAGTACACAAATTCATATGTTTTACTATAAATACCTTTTGGAGATGAAATGGTAGTAGAACACAAATTCTCTTCTTCACTTAGGCAAGGATCACCAAAGAGTACCTCAGAATTCTTTCTCTCGAATGTAGTGTGACAAATGAGAGTGAAAATGGTTCATTTATTTTTTCTAAACATAACTCTTACTTTTTGCAATAAATTCTCTTGCCCTAATTATGTAGGTTTTTAGACTTTTTATATTCCAGGGCAAACAATTCTTGCACAGATCTACAATAATCTTCAATGATTCCTTAGATTCATTCCATAATGATTGAAGAATATTTGATTTCCTATTGGACTCATCTGAATTCCAATATTGATCACTTGTAGGGGGTTTTGAGGATTTTCTTGACAACTCCCCCTAATGTAGAGACCTATAACTAGTTTCCAAAGGTGTTACTAGAAGAGGCTTCTGGTGCGGATCCATTTTCTTCTGTAGAGGGATTCTTCTTCACCCATTTCTTTTGCATCTTCTTCTTGATCTCATCAGTAGTGATCTTTCCTTTTCCCTTAACATATGGTTTCTTATTTTTTTTTACCCAACCTCTTCTATTCCAACATAATCTAGAAGCATGACCAAATTTGTTGCAACTGTAGCAAACAACACTTCTCTGTCTAGGCCATTTGTTGCACTGACTTTCTCTTGATCTGCATTGGTTAGTAACATGTCCAAATCCATAGCATGCATAGCATTTGACATCTCTATGAGGGTTATACATCATAATTCCGCATTCACTTGACTTGTGACCATACTTGTAACAATTAAAGCACTAACTTGAGAATGATGGTATACTTGTGTTCACCCTACTCCTACATTGAGAAACCATATGACCAATTTTTTTACAAGTATAAAAATAACCATTAAATCTTTGAGCATTAGGTTTTCTTACCAGATTCCTTCTAGGTTCATTCATCGGGTCTCCTTGTCTGGAATTCCTTTGTCCAAAGCTCCTTTGTGCAGATTTAGAGCTTTCTCCTTCTTCATATCCAAGACCTCATTTGTCACCATCAGTTCTTTTTCCCTTGATTAACTCATCAAGTTTGGTCGAGCTAGCTTTGAATTTCTCCTTGAACTCATTTGTTGTAGCAAGTTCATCCTTGAGATCATCAAGTTGTTTTTCAAGCTCTTCTTCATTGTCCTTGGATTGCTCCAATTCATTTTCTAGTCAGTTGCATTGTTCAAACTTTTCTTTCAAGGATTGTGCAAGATTTTCTCCATTTCTTGTTTTGTCCTCTAACTCTTTAGTCATCTCCATCATGATGGATTCTATCTCACACTTCAAGGCAACATTCTCTTGGGAAAAATTTTCACATTCTTCTATTTTCTCCTTCAGGACTTGACTGAGTTGTTCATATTCATTGGTTTTGTTCTTTTGCTTGATTTGACCACATAATTCCTTTATTTTCTCCCTTCATTCATCAATCTTGTCTTTCAGTGACTGGATGGATTTTTCTGCATTTTCAAGATTTTCTTGTAGTTCTCGAATCTCAGATTTTGACTAGTCAAGATCATCCAAGGACACCATGAGTTGCTATTGAAGACTGCTTGTATACATAACTCTCCAAGATCTCCCCAAGCTATTAGACTTCTTCAGAGGAATTAGCTTTGATACCAATTGTTGGAGACAAGCAACACTGAGAGGGGGAGGTGAATTAGTGTTCTGCAAAAATTAATTATTTTATCATGATCTTTATTTCTCTTAACACACTTAATCAAAATTAATATGCAAAAATAGAAAACAAGAAACCACACAACCATAACACAAGGATTTTTACTTGGAAACCCTGTAAGAGGAAAAATCATGGTGGATGGGCCATGCACAATTAGTTCTAAGTATACTCAAAAGAAATATTACAAAATGGGAATGCACTTGCATTTAGGCTCACTGTCTAGAGCTCACTACTCAAAAGATGGGGGCTCACTACCCTTACAATAGTTTGGAATTGATCCAAAAAAGAAGAAGAACTAAATAGATAGAAACTACCAATGCTTGATTGCAATTCTGGTTTAGCTATGATGACAAACTTTTGTCCTGATGACTGATATTGAGCTTCTGCTCTGTTCTACTCAAGTTTGAACACAAAATATTTATGCGCAAGTGAAACTAGACATGATATCTCTCAAATACACCTTATACTTTCACAACATACACACACAACTTCTCCATACATCCAAATGATGTGACCGATCATCTAAATATATCCGCTCACTAGGAATTAATTGACACAGGTTGGCTCAACAAAACTTAATAATATTTGCAACTTGTCAGCCCAAATCATAAATAATTTTGATGTGTATCCAAAAAAGCTAGCTACACAATAGCTAGGACCAATAATTAAACATCTAAACTTGAAGATAATTAAAATAATTCAACTTTATCCATCTGCTATACACCATTTATAGTGAGTCGGCTCTATCAAGCAAATAGGTAGAGAATGTCCTACTAGACCTTCAAAACTTCATAGCCACAAAATCAACATTACAAGATTCAATAACAAGATGCTCCACGAGCTTAACAAACAATTTCAGCAATCCACAACAAAAAATGATGATCCAGTGAAAGTATCAGACTGGATAACCTATTCCATGAGTACTCTGTTGGAACACAATTGCTATATTATCTACTAGGTGATTGCGGATCAGTTGCCATCAATGACAACACTATAAGCCAGAAACCATATCCACTTAATCCATGTGCCAGCATATGTATCATACCATTGGAATCCTACATGATTGTCATGGGAATGGATTGATTGGAGGCCTATCATCCGTGTAATTATTGTTGAGTAATTGGGTTAAGTGTGTCGATAATCGTGGTGGTCAAGTGGAGATATTTGAGGTTCAAGAACCCATATCTATTCGCATGATTCTATCCCAACAACATAAATGAAGCATGCATTTTTTTTGTTAGATGTTTTCCATTTTGGTAAGTTATCTCATTGTGGGTGAGTGTCAACAGGTGTCACTTGATGATCAACCTCTTCTCAAATATTTTTGAAATATTTTCTCATGTGAGATTATAGGTATTTCACCCAAGCGATATATAGAATTTTGTATAGACCTAGTTCCTAGAGTATAGCCCATATCTCTAGCACTTTATCATATAACTACTCACCAACTTTGTGAGCTGCAATTGTAGTGACAAGAATTGTTGGAGAAGGGTAATATTCATCCTTTTATATCCATTTGGGGTGATCTAGTAATCTTCATGAAGAAGAATGATGGTTCTATTTTTTATGCCTTGATTACCAATAGTTGAATATGGTTATAATTAATAACCAAAATCCCTTACCAAGGATTGATGATTTGTTTGAATAGATGAGGGGAGCCAAAGAATTTTCCTAAATTGACCTTAAGTTAACATACAATCAACTTTACATTCATGAAGTTAAAATTAATTAAACAACATTTTTCACCCATTATGGACTCTATAATTTCATTTGGGTTGATGAATGCTCCCTCTATATTCATGAGTTTGATGAATTGAGTATTCTACAACTTCCTAGATCATTTTTTCCTAGAATTTCTTGATGATATTTTGATATATTTGAGGGAATTGGAGGAGAATGAGATCCACTTGTGTAAGGTTTTGGAATGCTTTCACAAGCATCATCTTTATAGCAACTTGGAAAAGTGTGGTTTCTTCCAATCAAAATTGAGGTATTTAGGCAATATTATCTCTAGCAAGGGTATCTAAGTATATCCTTTAAAGATTCAACCCATTAGAGATTGGCCAATTCCATCAAGTTTCTCTAAGGTTCATAGATTCAATGGTTTACTAGGATATTACTATCATTTTGAGAGAGATTTCTCTAAAATGGATCATCCTATCACTTCTCTTCAAGTAAAAGGGGATAATTTTATTTGGTTAGAGAAGTGTGATGTAGCCTTTTAGGCTCTTAAGGAGCTGTTGAAAAGTCCACTTATCTTAGCAATGTAAGATCTAGTATCAATAATTGTGGTTTGCATCAATTCATTATTGGATGGGTTGGGGTGATCCTAAAGTAATTGGGCTAGATGATCTATTATTAGTCTTGAAATCTCAAGGATCATGGGATAAACTACCCCACACATGTTTTGGAGTTAGCATTTTTAGTTCACACACTTTTTTTGATGTTTTAGTTTTCTTTTGGTCCATTGGTTTGAGCTTCATACTGATCATCATAGGCTAGATTATGTCTTTACTTAATAAAACCTAAATTCTTGATAATGTCATTAGATGGAGTTTTTTTGTGAATTTGAATTTGGCTTTTATTACATCAAAGAAAAGAAGAATGTGGTTGTAACTGACTTGAGAAAAAAGTGACATGAGATCTCAATTTTTTACCCTTGGCATTGACTTATGAGGTCATATTTTTAAGGTACTTCATATAGATCTATGTATCAGAAGGTGAGCGCAAAGATACAGTCCTAGAGATCCCTTATGGAAATGTTTTCTTGCTATTCTTTAGATTCAAATGGACTATTTTGATATTTTTTTCATAATTATACCCCACTTTTTGGTGATATTCATTCATTTTTTAATTTGAGGTACATTGTGCTCCCTATTTAGCACATCTTGGAATTAGTAAGATGTATTCTCACCTTCAATATTTTTTCATTAGGTAGAGATAAGGCTGATGTTTTTTATTTCATGGCCAACTACCTAGAGTGTTAGTGGGTGAAGAATGAACATCAACATTTGTCATGTCTCTTGCAACAACATGCCATTCCTAATTGGAAATGGGATAATATCTCACTAGATCTCATTATTTGGTTAGCCATGTACTCTTGTCATCATGATGGTATCATGGTGATAGTGGATAAGTTGTTAAAGGTGGTTCATTTTCCACTTATGAGATCTCATCATACTGTGTTGCATTTGTGGCATGTGTGTTCATGGATGATATTGTGTTCTTGCATGGGGTACCATGCAAAACAATATTTGATAATGACCTAGTGTTCATATCCATGTTGTGGATCTCTCTACATCATTCCTTTTGTGCCTAGATTAATTTTACTTTTATTGCAACCCTAGATAGATGGCCATGATGTAGAGAGAAAAGAATGTGCTTGAGTACAAGCTTCAAATGTATGTTATAGAGAAATAGTCTATATGGGAGGACTAATTTTACCTTTTATACTTTTCCTATAATAATGGATATCATAGTTCTCTTGGCATGACACCATTTGATGCCCATTAACACCACCCTTACCAAGCCCCATTGATTTGGGATAGATTTGATGTTTGTTTGATATTGGGCCCAAATATTTTTTAAGATATGGAGCAACAAGTAGTTCATATTAGAGAGCACATGTTGACTACCCAAGATCATCCAAAGTATACTAATACAAAAAGGTTGGATAAAAATTTATTTGTAGGTGCCCATGTTTTCTTGAGAGTGCAACTTTGTAAGAGCCCCATCCATTATTAAAAAATCTCTAATCTAAGACCACACTTCATTGGAAATTTCACAATTCATGATGTGCTCGACCCATGTTCTTGATAGGAATTCCATGTAGTTCAAGGAATGTGTGCATATTTCTTAGGAGCCTGTACATATTTTTTATATTTAGAAGACAATAGTTTGAGGTCAAACTGGAGTAGGCAAGGGTCCAATGGGACTCAGCTGAAGTGACTAGCAATATAGGATGATGTAATATAGTTAAGAATTATTTGTCCCTATATCTTTGTAGGCTCTAGGAGTAAGCCCATTCCTAGTGGGAGAGGGTGTAATTCTCTCACATTTGCATTATATTAGATTTTTTTTATTTTGGTTTAAGATCTTATTATCTATCAATTTGTATTGATACCAAGACCTTGGTACATGTTGTGAGATACTCATATTATTATTATTCTTCTCTTACGATAGACTATAATTTCCCAATTTAGTTGGTTATGCACACATGCTTGTATGGGTATTGTTTTTATATTTTATGATGTTGTAGCCCACTTAGGGAGCTATATTGTGCTTCAACTATTATGTACATGTAGGTACACTTGATATGGGTATTTAGTGTAGAGGTACAAGGAATTTATCTACCAAATTTTAAATTGTGACTTATCCCTATCAAAGGTTACAAGGGAGATGTCAAGCTAGTCCTCTTTCCATACATAGTTGTACTTGAACTAAGAATAATTTAATTTTTTTCTAATCTATGATTACCCAAACTCGAAACTACAATTATTGCAAAAAACATGTGTCATAAAATTGTAGTGAATGTATGGTTAAAATATTTCATGAGTTTCATGGTTTTCTTAAAATAACTTTTCAAATTTCATATTTATATGTAATTTAATCATTAGTTAAATTATGAGTTTCATGTGATAGTGTTTGTATGGATTTTAATTATTAGAAAGGGTGCATTTGGGTTCATTGTATAAATTAAAATTTAATGTTAATTTTAAATTTCTAAAAATAGAAAAAGAGTTAAAAATAGGAAATGATACTTAGCATGATAGTCATTGTTGTTTGGAAAGGATTATTGTTAGAAACCTGACTTGGGGGAGATTATTGGAAGCTTGTTTGTCATTGAAAATATTTTCAGTTGGAAAAATGAGCATGATGGTGTGAAGAGTGTTGAAATGAACAAGACAACTAAGAGGGGGGTGAATTAGTTGTAGCAAATTAAACCTTCAAAGCACTCTATAATAATTAGATCCACATGCATTCATTGAACCCTTATTTTCTTAGTATGATTAAACATGAAATGTAGATAATAGAAAATGAAATCACATTGCCATACATAAGAGAACACTAGATTTACGTGCAAAACTCAATGAGGGAAAAACCACGATGACGATTAGCTCATAATATAAGTAATTAAAAAACTAGTAAAAGGCCTCACTACCAGAATAGTACACATTGTTCAAAAGGGATCATAGCCAAGGCTCATTTCCATAGAAATATTACAAGAATATAGAAGAGAAATGTTACATAGAGAATACTTCTCAATGAAACAAGGAATCTATCACAATTACTTGCACACTTTCACAATATTGATTGAAATATTTTGGATGCCTTGAGCTCACTACCTTCAAGAACCCTAACATTGTAATTCACACTGCTTTGCTCAAATTCACATCACACACATCACTCTCATCAATCTTGCATCTATCTTCCTTCTCACTTATTTTTTACTTTCAACCCACAACAACACCATACTTATTTATATCAACCTCAACCACAAAAACCTTCTCCAATGTCAACAACTAGTTGTTATACATACAAAATTCAAAATAGGTCATCACCTAAACATTCCCAAAGTGGATAGGAACGAAGGAAACATACATAAATCCTTCATTAGGACCCAAATAGATGTAAACACACCTCAACACGCTTTCATAAACTTCACATATAGTGTTAAACACAAGGTTGGCCAACAGTTATGCCAAACACCATAATCATTGAGTACATGCCTCCTCAAATCAATTTGTAACATTTGGAAAACATAATTCACTTGAAAAAATCTAGAATAATCCAAGAACTACTTAAGATCCATCAAACACTTCATCCAAGCTCGCATCATACAAATACTTCAACTCAAAACAAGTGGTAACCTTTATATGCATATTGACAAATGAAACTATGTACTACACCAAATCAGGTAAAATATTGAATACAAAAAGATACAAGAATTATAAGAAACTTCCCAAGTCCACACAACCTAAATCCAAATAGTAGAGAAATGTGAAGAAAATACATTTCTCCCAGGCCATAGAAAACATATCACTAAAAGACTGGTTCACACATTGGTGAAAATATCTCACATTGTACAATGATCTAGAAACCCAAATTTTGAATATAGCAACATTCAAAAACCTTGAATAACCTATAATATCCATACAGGCATAGAATCAACACAGAAGAAATGTAGAGCACACTATGAACACTTGCACAATAAAGTTCACTCTGTTTATCAAATTTTCTCAAAATCACTTGGAAACCAAGTACTAGAGACATCATCTTAGCTCATTACTTCATTCCAACTCATCTTCAGACACTACACAAAAATATATCTGCATGTAATCATAACACTTCATCAATATATCAGCTATAGATGAACAACTTGCAACAACCTATTTTCCTATTTTTCACAATTTTCTCAATATCCTCCATATGCAATGAACTTTCTCAACAAATAGTTGGCATCAATGATATCACCAATTAGTAGAATTCTTGTCCATCAATGACAACACCTTCATATTTTCAACAATATCCCCTTTTGTCATTGATGGAAACACAAGATGTTAAAAACCACCAAAGACAACACAATAGCTTTGAACACACTCTCTTTTGTTTTCCTATTTTTTTCCTCCCCCTAAGTAGATAAAAATTGTTCACATGATACTTTCCCCCCCCTTTGACATTAATGGCAAAGAATATAATGTTTTGAATTATTCTCCCCCTTTGAAAATGAACCAAAATACCTGCTTAGAATAATCCCCCTTAGAAGTATACCCAAATAAATCAGGAACTCGATGATAACACATGACACTACCTAGTTCCCTTAAGAGGTAGCCACCAACATTAGTATAAAAAAGAGATAGATCCATAAATCCATTACATTGATGCATATACATATGCATCTAGTTCAAAGAAGGATGGGAAATAACCCCCAACTTCTCCTGAAGATACTCAAAAGTATCCTTAGAAAGAGCTTGTTGTACAATTTTCACACACATGCCCCGCTGAAAGAAGGGACTGTCTTTCACTTTCATTTTTGGATGTTTTGGCCCTTTGTGCCTTGAAAACCCAACAAAGGTTGTTTTTCATTATTTTTAGAAATTCCAGGACTTCGCAGAATTCTATCTGGTTTGGATTTTCCCAAAATTTCGTCATGCCTTTGGATTCCCAGGCCTGCTGTCTTTTCGTCACATTTATAACTCTTGTATGATTCTACAACTTGCTTTATTTGGTTTAAATGGGATTTATGCTTGAATTTAAGTCTTTTTTTTATTGAAGAATTTGATAGGACTTGATTTCGAGTTGCTCTTGTTGAGTTTCACATTTGAGCTGTAATTGTTTGCTTTAATCAGATTTTTTTGGTGGTTGTGCACATTTTTTTAGACTCTAGGTTTTCTTGCTAGCTACTACTATTTTGATTTCTTGGTTCTCATGGTATGTACATTTTTCCTTCTCTTTTAATAAATGAATTGAATTGTTTCATGGTTTGTGTGTGTATGCTTTGAGTCAACATTTTGATGTGGTGGAGTTTAGTAGCAGAGCTAGGGTTTCTGGTTTCGGTTTGATGCCCTTCCCTGTAGCTTGATTTTATTTTCTTCTACTTGATTGGGGTTTGATGTGGTCAACTATTTCCCTGTTTGATTATTTGTTTGATTTCATGCTTGATGGACCGAGCCATAGTTTGACCTAGCAAATCCCTGACCATTAATTATTTAATTGATTTGGGCAAATTGAAACTTTTCGTCCATCATTTAATCTTATAATTGCCCTATCTTAGCTAGGTTGTGGGAGAAATTTTATGAAATATAGAAAAGAAGAAAGTTGAGTTGCATATAAGTTGTGCATTCATGGCGGCCTCTTAGGGTTCCCCTTTGAAATCATCACTTTCATTGCTTGAGATCACATTTGAATGAGTCTAAAACAAATGGTTCTCCATTTGAAATCGAAACAAATCAAATCCAATACTGAATCCACAACTTCTGAATTATTTAATCAATTTGGGTGAAATCCTAAGGGAGTCAAAGATTTTGAGTTTTCAGGAATCTCACAGATTTCCTTTACTTTAGGAATTCCCCAATTTTCATCGCTTTATCGATTTCCCGAAGATATGCTTAGAACATAAAAATTATGTTGACTTCATGAAATTTTGTTTCCTCAGGATTTTATTGAAACTTCTTTGGCCCTTCATTTTCCCGAAATTTGTGAACTCTTGCCATTTTCGTGGATTTCCGTCCTTGATGGAATTCTCTGAAATCTTGTTGAAAATGAAGGATTGTAGGGTATCATGAGCTATTAACTAATGATTGTGTATCATGTGATCAGTTTGAGTTATTTAAAGTTGTATCATGATGTTTCTTAATTGATGATGGTCGATTAAATGATTGTTGGAAGTTTTTTGTGCTTGTTTCGCTGAATTCCATCTAGCTTGGAATTTCCAAAAATTCCTCTTTGGCCTGAATTCCACGAGGGGACTAAAATCTAAACTTTGAAAAAAGGTATTCTTTATGAGATTCTAGGGGATTTTGTTCATCATGGGACTTGTCTTAAGGATGAATATATCATTTTATGATGGACTAGCTTGGATCTCATGTTGTGATGGATCTTTATTGTGGTCTCTTTGTTGAATGCAGGCTAAATCAAGTCAGGTCATTGCTAGAAGGACCAAGGGTAAGGTAATGGATCCAAGTGTTGAAGGGTCTGCTATCTCTAAGGTAGAAAGGATTAAAATGGATATAAAGAGTAGGATCCCAGAGAGAAAGTTGACTTCCATTTGGTCAGAGGTTGCCGATACAAATGTTGGTCTATGGGATTATGAGGAATTCAATGCAAGGATGGTAGCACAAAACCTTCCTCTGTTGGGTAGAAGGATATTGGAATCAAGACTGGATCATGTAGCTAGATTCCCTCCTACAGTTCAATGCTACGAGTTGGTGCTTAAATGTGCTAGACATTATGATAGGGGCACACAAAGGATAGTTGGTCCTCAAGGAAGAATAGTGGCAAATCTTAGTCTTGTATCTATTGCCCATAATTTTGACATGCCCGATAGGTCTCATGTGGTGGGTTTTGATATGGATATAGCAAAGAAGTATTATGATGAAGACATAATCAATAGAGTGGTGGGATTGAAGAGTAAAGGAGTATTTGAAAACTGGATGTTCCATGTCATTGTGAGGATGGAGAAGAATATTGATTACCATTGGGTAGGCATAATAAGTGCAATGATACATGAACAAATGTGCAATGTCCTGCAAACAAAGACCTTCACAATGACCTCCTACTTGGTTTATGCACTTGCGAGGTTCCATCCTTACAAGGGGCTAAGCACAAGGGGTGTGTTTGGGCAGGATGTGATTTATGAGGTGTACCCACAATTGCACTTGGGTGGCACAAGTTATAGGAGGGTGAATGATGCATTCACCATGTACATCACCAGGATATTACAGGGTGTAGAGCATGTTCAGATCTTAGATAATGCCAAGGAACTAATCAAGAGGTTTGGAGGTTGGTTTATCTAGTTCCCTACCTTTTCATACATCAGAATCGATGGTTGTCAGAGGGCTCCATATAGGCTCCCTAGATATCCCATAGATCATATTATACTTCTGGAGGTCACAAGGAAAATATGTGATTTTGATGCAATTGTCAAGAAGGATAAACATAAGACTAGATTTGGTGGTGATTTTCCTTTGAGGATAGGTAGTAATGAGGCTTTCCCCTCTATTAATTCAGCCCATGCTTCTGAGGAAGAAATGAGTACTCTAGGTCTCTCTTTCCATTCTAAGAGATCAAGATTTGATAGGATTGGTGACACACAAAGGAGGGCCAGTAAGGAATATAGCCATAAGGATGATGTAGAAGATTATTGGGCTAACAAAAAGGATGAATTTGAAATTAGAAAAAAAAAGTTCGACAGGTTGCCAGTGAACATGGTCCAGCTATACAACATAAAGGACATTCTAGATTAGATTGAAGATGATGGAGATTTGATTCAGGGCCATGACTATGAAGTTGTGAAGCATAAACCAGCTAGAGAGATAGACTGGCTGGAGGAAGAGAAGGAAGAATTAGAGTAGATCTTGACTCCAGTGATCAAGTACACTAAGTTGTGGCTCAAGCATATGATGTGGGAGTTGGAAAGTGAGGGTGTGTAATGCACCTATGATCTAATGGGAGAATTGGAGTCTCATTCCACTTATGAAGAGTCAACTAAGTAGGATCTTAAGGGTAGGGCTAAGGTGAGCTCTCCTTTCAAGATAAAGATTAAGTATGCTTAGGTGGAAGAGGCAGAAGAGGTAGAGAAGCAAAGAAGACCCATTGCTAAGAAAATAAAACACATTTCAAAGACAAAGAAATTTGCAAAAGACAAAGCTGAGAAAGAAGGAAAAGAGGGTAGTGCTTCCATTCGTAAGAGAAGAAGAATAGTGAGATTGTCATAGAAGGATAAGGAATCCTCTAAGGTAGGGGATGAGGCTGACCCACCAGTAGTAAGTGTGGAGAGTTCGGGAGAGAAGACACAGGTGCACACAAGAAGATCAAGAACTCCCTCTCCCAAAGATGGTGTGCCAAAGAGAAGTACTCTCTCAACTATTCCTGCCACTGAGCATGATAATGTCCCTCCTTCTCATGAAACTCATTATGTACCAAGTGAATCCAAAGATGTAGAGGATTACCAAAATCAAGGAGAAGAAAAATTCCAAAAAGGTGAACTCTATAGTATAGAGGCAGAAATATAGAAGATATTGCAGTATCCTCTAGTGACTTATGAGGATTCACCTAGAAGAAATGAAGAGGATAGGCCTCTACATAGAGAGGAAATTCCAATCAAGAATCCTTCACCAGTGCATGAAGAAGAAGAGCATGATAAGGGAGGTGAAGATAGGACTAAAGAGATGCTTGAAAAGCAAAATCTGAATGAGGATGTATCCAAGGTTCAACAGGATGTGGTTGGACAAGGTAATGTACAATTGAATTCCACATTTCCTAGTTGGATGGACAAGGATTTAAAGAGTAAAAAAAATATGGTGGATGATACTCCTCCCAATTGGGATGAATTACTAGCAAACATATGAAAAGGAAAAGTAAAAAGAAAGCCAGGGTTATCTCTAGGATTGAGAGGGATGAAGCTAATAATAGAGAGGGATGAAGCTAATAACAGGGTGATTCACATTTCCACCCCTGTACAGATAAGAATAAAGATGAAGTGATGGGTCAAAATTATAGTGTACAAACTATTAGCTTGGGACCCACCTCTATGATACAGGAAGTTGAAGAGTTTGAAGGCTCTAGTGCTACTATTTTGAGTAGATTGAAGAAAGAGGTGCAAGCTAAGCAAGATTTGAAAAAGGAGAATGATAAAATTAAGAGGTATCTACAAGACTTGATGAATCCCTTGGAGTCCATCAGCTCCTCATCACCTGCTACAAGTTTTCTACCATAGGAAACAATAACTAAGTTGGAGAAGATGAAAACCACTACACTTGCCACAATGAATTGGTTGCAGGGAGTGCAAGCTAAAGGAGATAATGCCATAAAAGATATCCTTTCAACCAGTGGAGATGCTATAAGATCAATAGAATGATTAAAGAATGTACTAGCTCAGGATAAGGAGGATGTGGATCTCTTGTTGCAGAAGACCAAAACTATCATGGAATACACTGAAGACAAACCAGTAAGTAATGGAATTCTTCCTTCTCCCAAAGTTTCAAAACCTTGGGAATGGTACAAAGCTTTGCAAACAAGGAAAAGGGTTTTGAAGAAAGTGCATAAGCAAGGGAAGAAAATTGAGGATACCCTGACTGAGATCTACAACAAGTACATTTCTTTCTTTGAAGTTATGATAGGAAGAAAAAGGTTTGCACCAAAACATCTGAACTTGGAGAAATTGAGAAAAAGGCGGCGAGATGTATATTCTTTAGTTAATGATGTGATGCAGCCACATACATTGCGGTAATGGATAAGTATCAAACCATGAAGGTTGATTGGGATAAAGTTGTAAAGCAGTCAAGAGAGGACATTAAGTCCATTGAAAGGAAAATTAAAGTATTAGTTATTCCACCTATAGCTGACTTGGAGAAGATATTTTTGATGGTGTAGGATAAAATGGAGTGAGATGAGGACAAAGGGGAGAGTAGTTAATACAATGCTTCCTTAGAATTTTTGCTTCCCCATTATTTCTCTTTATCCTTCACATGCGTTGGATCAAGCTATGTTGGAGATCCTAGGCTGACCTAGATGGAGTACATGCATTTAATGCACACGTTACTTTATTTTGAATTCCTCTTGGCTGACTTGTTTTAGGGGCCAATTGTTTTGTAACCCTATTTGGGCCAATATAAGATGTAATTTCTATAAGTAGGGTTAGTGCCTCATTTGAAAGGGCTAGATAGTGTTACATTGGAGTGAATTCAGTATTAGAGTAAGAGGTTATTAGTTAGGATTGATTTCAAGCAAGTGTTGTAATAGAAGACTGGGATTGTTGCTACTTTGGATGATTTAATACAAGTAAATACATTGTGATTTGGTGCCTTTCTTCTGTTAATCTTAGCTGGCATGGTTCCTATGATTCTATCTTTTGAAATTGCTTAAGTTTATTTGATACATGTTAGGTTTAATGTTATATTACTTAATGGTGTTTATGATTTGATTCTTGAAGTGTTGCAACAATATCGAGTCCATAATTTTTGCAGCTAGTTGATTGTTAGTTGCTTTGCAAAGTTAGCCTAGACTTTGATACTCATTGTGCTTAGTTCAGTTGTGAATTCTTGTTGATTTTAATTGCAATAGGGTTGTTTGGATAAATGTTCGTGACTTGAAAATCTTTTGTGCCTTAGAATATTGCACTATTTCTATAAGATTGCAAATTTATCTGGGTCAAGCAAGAATTGGTTTCTGAGGGATTGGTCCATTTTAGGTGTTTTATCATTTCCATTATTAATCTTAGAATTAGAATTAATCTTAGAAATCTCTTTGAAACCATTATCTTTTGCTATTTATTTTGTTATTTTGGTTAGATTTAGGATTTGAAGTATCACCGTATTGCTAGATTTAATAAAATCGAAGATTTAGTATTTGCTTGTAGTAAGGTCCCTTTGTGATTACCAACATTTTCACATTTATCACTGAGTTGTTTATGCATTGTCAATACCTGACATTAGAGAACTTCCAGTTATCTCTTGAGGATTGTTGATAGAGATTTACATTTCAAGAGAGATAGGATTTCCATATTCTATCTGAGTTGTTGCTATGCAGAAAACACCATCAACAGAGCCTTAGTAAATCTATCAACAATCTAATCTTTTGTAGTTACATATTCAAGCTTCACTTCATTCTCCATAACCTTCTCTCTCAAAAAGTGACACATAATTGATATATGCTTTATCCTTGAATGCATCACTATATTCCTTGAAATGTTAATTGCACTTGTATTGACATAGAAGATAGAAGTAGGCTCATCATGTACAACTTTGATATCCTTCAATTTCTATCTCATCCATATTACTTGTGTACAACATGATGTTGTTGTAATATACTTAGCCTTTGCAGTAGATAGAGAAATTCAATCCTACTTCTTACTCAACCATGACACCAATATATATCCAATAAAGAATGCACCACTACATGTACTTTTCTTACCATCAATACAACCAGCCCAATCTACATCAGCACTTAAAGTGAAATTAGTATCCTTAGGATACCACAAGCCATAATCTGAAGTGCCTCTTAAATATTTGAATATCTTGTTAATCACTGCAACATATGTCTCTTTAGGATCTTTTTCAAATCTAGCCAAAATAAAAAACTACATGAATGATATTCAGTCTAGTAGTAGTTAAATATAGTAGTCCACCAATCATAGATATATAGTTTCTCTATTCAACCTTAGCTGAATCATCATCTTTGATCAATTTATAACAAGTCACCATAGGATTACATAGCAAATGGGTTGATGCCCTAGTTGATTAAACTCTTTTTTTAGGCAAGAATGATGCATAGATGGTAGGGTTTGATAGAAAAATCTTGGAAAGTGGTTTGAAATACTTGGAATAGTTGAATCGGGCCATATTTGACATGTGTAAGGTGTTTTTTTAACTATTGGAGGTTGGGAGTGTGTAAAATTAGTAGATTCCTATTTACACAAGCCTAATTAGGCCTTGGTGAAGCGTAGTAGCAGAATTTTGAAGCCTTTATTCCAAAGTAACCACACCTACAATTAAGATATGATGTCAAAGGGATTAATGGGTATCCAAAATACATTTTAGGTTATGGTTTGGAAGTATCATCAGAAAGTTATGACAAAAATACCTTTTTTGTTGTGCTACAAGGAATAACGACAACTTGTGATGGAAATCAATTTTTTTGAAGTGTAAATGCTTTGGTAAAGAGTTTATTGGTTGAGTTTTGAGTTTGACACCTTGATTTACATCAGATTTGTAGTAGAGCATAGGTATGATCTGAAGAAAGGAAAAAGGTTGAGTTGGAGAAGGAATAAAATGCCTCCAAAAGGGAAAACCATTGCTAGAGAAGTGAATGAATTGAAGGACAAGCATGTTAGAGAGATGAGAGAGTTGAAGGAGAGGCTTGCTACTCTAGAAACAAGTTAGAAGAGAGGTATGGTCATGGGTGATGAGAGTGACTCTGAAGAAGAAGAGGAAGAAGTGAATGAGGAAGAATAGGAAGAGGAATTAGATCCTGATGATTAGAGGATGGCTAAGTTACCGAGAGTAGTCAAGGAAGATAAACACAAGGTGAAGATTTATATACCTTTTATGGAGGTAATTTGAATGATGAAGAAATTTTAGATTAGATTGTAGCACTCAAATTTTACTTTGAGTGTGAGGATCTATCTGAGGAACAAAAGTTAAAGATTGTAAAAAAAAATTGAAGGGTCATGAACTATTATGGTGGGATTATGAGCAGACTGAGAGGAGGAAGAAAGGCAAGTAAAAGATTGTTTCTTGGGAAATAATGGTGGCTAAGTTGAAGGGTAATTTCTTACCATTTGATTATGCAATTAAAATGTTTAAGAAACTTCAAGGTCTAAAACAAAAAGAAATGGATTTCAAAACCTATAGTGAAGAATTTTATAAGTTGAGTATAAGGGTAGGTCACATGGAGGATGATGTGGAGAAGGTGGCTAGGTATCTTAGGAGATTGAGATTCAACATTCAAGATGATTTAACTTTGGAAAATACAAGAACGATTGAGGAATACTATCAAATGGCAATAAGGGCTGAAGAAAAGGTAAAGAGAAGGTAAGACAAACAAACTAGGGGCAGAGGAAGCAATAATAGAGGAAGAGGGGCATTTTCTACTCTAAGGCAGTCCTATGAAATTCAAGAAGATGCAAGAAAAGTCCAAGACCAATTTGTTGATGCAAGAGGTGGATTTAGAGGAGGTAGATCAGGCTTTAGAGGTAGATTTGAAGGTCAACAAAGAGGCTCAGAAGGATTCATAGGAATGTGCTATCAATGCAACAAATTTGGACACCAAGCATGGTGGTGTAATGAAGGTCAAGCCTCTAGTTGACATGGAGGTGAAAGAATAGCTCAATTGGTGCAAAAATATGATACTAAGAGTGTAAACTCTCCATCACAACATGCTAATCCAGAAGTTGGAGAATAACTAATGGTAAGAAGAACTCTCATCAAAGCATTAATGGAGAAGGAGCTATCACAAAGAAGGAAACTCTTCAAAACCACTTGTAAGTGCATGGGTAAGGTATGTAAGGTTGTAATTGATTCAGGAAGCACAAATAAAATGGTTTGTAATGAGATGGATGAGAAACTTAGATTTCCTAAGATACCATATGATACTCCTTATAAAGTTTCTTGCTTGAATGAGGGTTAGTATATTTTGGTTAATGAGCAAGCTTGGGTAGAGTTCAATATAGGAGGGTACAAAGATAAGATTTTATGTGATGTATTACCTATGAATGTGTGTCATTTGCTGCTAGGGAGACCTTGGCAATTTCATCTAGGCATGATTTGTATGATGGTAGAAGAAATCCTATGAGAAAGAAAAAGATGGAATCTCCTTTACTTTGACACCCTTGAAAGAAGATGATAAATGAAAAACTAAGAAAGCTAATGTGATGATGGTAGGAAGAAAAGAGTTCATAAGGGTAGATGAAGAAGAGTAGATGAAAATTGTAACCAATTCAAAACTTGGTAGTAGTATGAGGAAAAACATGAAGAGTGATCAAATTTTGGAGGGAAATGATATTGAGTTGATGTCAAAATCTATTTTGTTGAAGGTCAAAGATGAATTGATTCTTGGGATTCAAAATTGGCTTAAGGGGTATGTTTATAAGATGACAGAAAGAGTGTTTATTCATTACTTTCAGAAGAGGATAGTAGTCATTTTATTTCTATCAAAACAAAGGTTAATAAACCTAAGAAATCAATAGTCATAAGGGTAGAGCGTCATATGGAAGAGGTGAAAAACAGTGCTGAAGAGATGAAAGATAAACTAGAAGGGAAAAAGAGTAAGATCAAGCATACATAAAAAGTGAAGCATAAGGAGATTCGTTACAAGAATGGAAGAGGTTTGGTAATAGGTAAAGAGGTAGGTGCAAGTGACAAGTAGTACAGGGATCATCCATTAAGTAGCCCTCTGTAGTTGAAGCATATCCTAGATGCTAAAGCCTTCAAGAAGACAATGGATGATGCATTTTTCTATTTTTTGGTTCATTGGAAAGGTTACCCAAGTGGGAATACCTCTTGGAGGTAAAATTATGATGTTATCAAACATGATTATATTGTTGCATAGTCCTCAAGGGGACTTGAGTCCTTTTTGTCCCAGAAGTATGGTGCAAGGGCACCTAGTTTCATGATGTAAAAAGGGTCAAGGAGTTATTATTTTGGGTTAGTTGAGCTATTTTTCCGATAATAAGGTATTGAATACCATTTATAATCTATGTAAGGTGTTTTGAGTCAATGTTAGGTTTCTAGGTGGGTTGTTGAGTAATTTTTATAAAATGTTGCAAAATTGGGGGAAGTTGTCAAGGCAATTTTGCAATTTTGGCTTAAAAGGAAGTTAAATGGTCAAGGATTTTAAAAGGTAGTTAGGATCGGTTGTTTTGAGGAGAAAAATACTGTAAATTTCATTAATGGTTGATGAAGGAGGTTGTTGATACAAATTTGAAGTTTGAACACTAATAAAATACTATTTTCCTACATTTTTAATTGAAAATTGCTGCTATAGAAGGTTGTATAGCCTAGTACAATCTATAGGTGATCTCTCATGCATTGGAATTGATGAACATATGAATATTCTCTCATTTTCAATTTTTTTAATTCATTTTCATTAAGTTTGAAGGATTTTATAGCCTTTTTACTTAAAATTGTCATAAAACCTCAGTTTGAGCATTAAATAGAGAAAAAATGAAGTTTTGAACCATTCCACTAGTGAAATGGAATGAGAACTGGTGGAATGGAAGTAATTAGGTGATAATTTATGTTCATGGTATTGGCATGAGCAGGCTATGATTTTTTGGGCAAATGGGTTGATGCCCTAGTTGATTAAACTCTTGTTTTTAGTCAAGAATGATGCATAGATGGTAGGGTTTGATAGAAAACTCTTGGAAAGTGGTTTAAAAGGGTTGGAATAGTTAAAGAAGGCCATATTTTACATTTCTAAGTTGTTGGTTTAAAGATTGGAGGTTGAGAGTGTGTAAAACTAGTAGATTTCTATTTACACAAGCCTAATAAGGCCATGGTGAAGCATAAAAAGAAAATTTTGAAGCCTTTGTTCAAAAGTAACCACCCCTACAATTAAGATATGATGTCAAAGGGATTAATGGGTATCAAAAATGGGTTTTATGTTGTGGGTTGGAGGTCTCATCTGAAATTTATTACAAAAATACCTTGTTTGTTGTGCTACAAGGAATAATGACAAGTTGTGAAGGAAATCAATTTGCTTCAAGTGTAAATGCTTTGGTGAAGAGTTGATTGGTTGAGTTTTGAATTTGAAACCTTACTCTACATCACTCTTTTTGCATCTCTTTAGAAAATTTATTACACACAGCTTCATTTCCACCAAAGATAATATCATCCACATATACAACTACTATAAAGATATTTTCTTCCTCAATTTTAAAGTGAAGATTACTATTTGTAGTTCCCTTACTAAATACTTGTTGTATCAAGTACCTATCCAAACTTGCAACCCAATATTTGGGATCTTTCTTCAGTCCATATAATTCCTTCTTTAAATTACATACCATATTTGGTTGATTTGACAATTAAAATCCTTTTCGTTGTTCAATGTAAACCTCTTCTTCCAACTCTCCATTTAGAAAAGCAGATCTCACATCCATCTGATAAACCTTGAAATATTTATGTGCTCCAAATGCACAAAAAAAATTTGATAGCTTCCATCCTAGCCACAAGATAAAAATTAACCTCAAATTCTATACCTTCCACTTGTGAGTAACTTCTATACACAAGTCTTGCCTTGTTTCTTACTACTTCTCCATTCTCATTCAACTTGATTTTGAATACCCACTTAGTTCCAATTATGTTTTTGTTTTTTGTGTAGGAACTAATTCCTAAGTGTGATTATTTTCTATCTACATAAGTTCTTCTTCCATTTCCTTCATCCAATGTTCATCTTTGCATGCTTCACTCACTTTTCTAGGTTCAAATTTAGAAGGTAAACACAAATTTATCTCAACTTCAGTAGCTTTTCTTCTTGTCAATATAGCTTTCCTTTTGTCTCCAATGATTTGAACTTCAAAATGACTCTTTTGCATATACTTAAGGGTTTTAGTGATCTTCTCCATATTTTCTTCCTCTTCATTATGCATTTCTTCTTCATCAACCTTTTTTCTATTTCTACTCTACAATCAGGTTCATCTAACACATATCCATCCACTACAATCAAATTTTGCAAGTTTTCATCAACTTTAACATTTTCATTTTCAATTATCTTTCTCAGCTTTTTGTTGTAACATCTGTAAGCTTTTCTTCTAATATAATATCCAAGGAAGATACCTTCATCTGACCTTGCATCAAATTTTCCCAATTTTTCTTCTTCTCTTTTGATGTAATATTTGCTTCCAAATACTCTAAAGTACTTCACAATATGAATCCTTCCATCCCATAGCTCATAGGGAGTTTTTGTGTTGTTATATTTTTCTTAAACTCTATTCAGTATGTTAACAACAATATGAATATATTCTCTCTAGTATACTTTCAGTAGATTTTCCTCTTTCATCGTAGTCCTTGCAGCCTCTCGAAGAGTTCTATTTTTCCTTTTAACAACTCCATTCTACTAAGGAGTTCTAGGGGTAGAAAAAATCCTTTTATTCCATGAACTTTAGAAAACATGTTAAGCTCATTAGGGGTGAATTCACCACCTCTTTTATACCTCAAACATTTGATTTTCAAATCCATTTCATTCTCAACCATAGCTTTAAATGTCTTTAATTTATCTAATGTGTCATATTTTTCTCTAAGAAAAGTAACCCATGTCATTATAGAGTAATCATCAATCAAAAGAATGAAGTACCTATCACCTTATAGAATTCTCATCCTTGTAGGACCACAAATATTTTTATTCACTAATTCTAGTAGTCCAATAGTAGATTGTTCCTTTCCCTTGAAACTACTCCTTGTTTATTTTCCAAATTGACAACTCTTGCAAATAGCATTGATAGGTTTTGTGATTCTTGGTAAATCTCTCACTGCATGAACTTAACTAATTCTTTCCAAATTATCAAAATTCATGTGACACATCCTCTGGTTCCATAACCAATTTTCTCTAATTTGAGGCATAAATCAATGTCCATTAGCACCCTTAAGTTGATAGATGTTTCCATCTATTCTCTTACCAATAGCAATCATAGTTTTGAACCCTTTTCTGATCTCACATGTTTCATCCTTAAACACAATATTATATCCTTTGCTAAACATTTTTGCAACACTCAAAATATTATTCCTTAAACCCTTAACATAGTTAACATTGTTAGTATTATGCTTGCCATCAAAACTGATTGAACCTATTCCACAAATCTTAGCTCTTGAATCATCTCCAAATTTAACTAATCCTCCATCATTATTTTCAAGTTTAACAAGCTTACTTTTGTCTCTAGTCATGTGATTAGAGCACCCACTATCAACAACCTAGTAATTCTTATCCTATTTAACATGAAAAATAGATACCAAAGTACCTTCAAGCTTATCCTTCATCTCTAGAACACTTTCCTCCACACAAATTTTAGGGCTAGTGGATCTAGATTCTTCTTTTATAGCAAAAAGAAAGCATTAATTAGCATCAAAATCTCCATAATCAAATTCATCATAAAAAATTCCAACATCTTCTCTAGCATAGTAAGCTCCTTTAATCATCTTTCCTTTGTTTTCATTATTCTTATTGTTTATAGCTCTTTTTGAACATCTTGAAGCATAATGAACTATATAACCATAACTAAAGAATTTGAAATGTAATTTACCTTTGTACTTACCGATACCCTTTTTCATCTTTCTCACAAAGTTAGCTTCCACATCATCAAGATCTTCTCCATCAAAATCTTCAACCTTCTTTGATTTACCAACCTTGAAGTCAATCTCTCCTTTTGTACTATTCTTCAAACTAATTTTCCCTATTTCAAATGCAATTAGTGTACTAATCAACTGATCTCTAGAATAATTATCAAAATCTACAATTTCCTCAATAGAAGATACTTTTTCACTGTAACAATTAGGAAGAGATCTAATGAATTTCTTAACACATTTAGATTCTTTAATTGTTGCACCAAGACATCTCATAGAACTTTCCAACTCATCAAATCTATGTATGTCTACTTTAATTGTTTCATCCTCAGACATCTGCATCATTTCAAACAGTGCCTTCAAATTCTACAAAGTTTCTTGTTTGACCCTCAGATCTCCTTCATAAATAATCTCTAGCTTATCCCAAATCTCTTTAGCAGTCTTCAAACTCATAACCTTTACTAATTTAGTATCTGAAAGACTATTCACAATAATAAATATTGCCTTAGCATTGATCTCATGTACCTTGGTCTTTGTACTTGTACTTGGACCATTTGGAGGTGGAGTATATGTAGTTTGGTAAGCCTTTTCAATCTAATATCCTTGAGCTACCAGAAATCCTTCTATCTTTGTCTTCCATAATGCATAATCTATGCCATCAAACCTAGGGCATTCCAAAGCAACCTTTTTCACCATCTCGGATTTACCTCAAGTGGTTAAGCTCTTCTCCAAAGAACCTTTCTCTAATACCAGTTATTGAAATGAATAAGAAAATAAAGAGGGTGGGGTGAATCAATTGTAGCAAATAAAACCTTTAAAACCCTCTACAATAATTAGATCCACATGCATTCATTAAACCCTTATTTTGTTAGTATGATTAAACATGAAATTAAGATGAATTAAATTTTCCTTTAAAATGAGATTTTTCTGATGGGTTTGCGTCTGCAACTGCAACTCGTTGGGCCGAGCTAGGGCACCCGAGCCCTAGCTCGTTCTTGCTTTATGTTTGCTCCTTCGTTGGTGGGTGGGATCTCTATGAAATAAGGGTTGGCAGAGTGTTTTCTTCTGGTTCCGTGTGCCCTGTGTTGTGGCGTTTGGCAGTTCGGGGGTATTTTCTTAGCTTCGGGGGTTCCCTTTGTGTCCTGAGTGGCTGCAGAGTGCCGCCTGTAGCGATCTCGGGCTGGTTGTGGCTAGTAGGTGTTGGTCCAGTGGTGCCCTGGCGCGTGGGGCATTTCTTCTCTCTTTATTGCTGTTAGCTGGACGCTGGTGGGGAAAGGAAAACAGATCTGTAGTTTGTGGAAGGAGGTTATCCGAGTGTGGTGTGGGGCTTCCACACCCATAGTTGGTTGTTGGTTCTACAGTTTCGCTTTAGGCTTAATTCCTTTCTCCGGGGGTGAGGCTTCTGGGACGTCTCCGGCTATGGATTTCCAGGCTGCATTGGGTTCTACACCTGGGAACTGTGGGTTGAAGACTTTCAATAATACGTTATTTGCTCCAGAAGTTGGGTCTGATAATGCGGGGTTGTCTTCTGGTTCACAAATCTCAAAGATTAATGGTTGCCTAGAGCGTTGCAAGGAAAGGCCAAAACTAGTTATTCCATCTGAGATGATCGCTGAAGACATTGAATACTTTTCAAATCACTCCTTATACTGCAAGTTTCTGGGGATGAGGGTATCTCTGCATTTTTTAGAAGTCTGGGCTCAGAGGACTTGGGAGCCGGAGGGAGAAATGGAGATAATGTTGTTGGCCAATAATTATTTTATGGTTACTTTTAATTGTCGGGTTGATCACAGTAGGGTTTTTGAAGGGGGCCCTTACTTTTATAATAAGGTGGGGCTATTTATAAAGCCATGGCATGCAGGTTTTAATCCCTCTGAGGAACTTCCGAATCAGGTTCCGATGTGGGTTCGTCTACCTCGGATTATGGTAGAGTGTTGTTGGGAGGATGTTTTGCATTTGTTAGCATCATTGCTTGGAAAACCAGTTGGGACTTCATCGCAAAATTTGGGTAAAAAGGTAATGAATTATGCCTGCATATGTGTTGAAATTGATCTAAGTAGGCCTTTACCCGATGCTATAGATATGTGTACGGGATCATATTCTTGGGTGCAACAGTTGGACTACGAGACTCTTCCTTTCCGCTATCGTTTGTGTCATGAATATGGTCACTTGCAGCGAAGATGTCCAAGATATAAGCATGTGGAATCTCAACCTACTCAACCCCCACATAACCCCCCTGTGGTTGATAAGGGGAAGAACCTTGCTCATGGAGAGGTGAATGATGCTGAGGGTTTTATTCCAGTCAAAGCTCATAATAGGAATCGTGGCCAAAAGAGGACTTTCAAGGAAAGACAAGAAGGGGGTTTTTTTAACAGGTTTGAAGTTCTAGATGATCTCAGTCAGCAAGAAGTGAACCTAGGTTTGATTAACTTGGATCAGGGGGTTGAGGGCCCAGTTCAGGAGGGTCTTAATCTTGGGACTATCACATGCCCACAGGGGGATGAATGTCTACCCAAAGGGGTTGTGAGCTCAGTACAAGAGGACATTAATCTTGATAATTCGGGTGCACAGGGTGTTGCATGTTTACATGGGGATATGGATCAACAGGTGGTGGTTTCAGCAGTGTTGGACCCTCCTTTAGTTGCTCCAAATATAGGTGGGGATTCTTCTCGCCCTGGGTAGGTCGGGGGTTTGGATCTGGCTAGGCATATTAAGCCCCCTCCAAAATTGGGTCTCTTGCAGAAGGATATTAAGAAAGGTGGGGCAGAGAAATCTGCCAAGCCCGGTAGAAAGAAAGATGTGGAAAAGATTAAGTTGATAGGGGAGACTTTGGTGGAGGCAGGGTCAGTCAAGACCTTGGACACTCACTTTTCAAGTCCCTTGAAATGATCGTTCTCTCGTGGAATGTGATGGGCTTGAACAGCGGCCCTAGACAAAAAGTAGTTCATGATTTAATAAGAAGACATAGTCCGGATGTTGTTTTTTTGCAAGAGACCAAATTATCAATTGAGTGTATGTTTGGTTTGGCGGCTAAGTTATGGAGGAATGGAGAATGCCAATGCATTGGTGCTCATGGGTCTTCAGGGGGTGTAGCTTGCTTATGGAACCCGAGAAAGGTCACTCCTGTTTGGTGGATGTGTTCTAAATCTTCAATGTCTATGATAGCTACGAGTTTTGCGACAGGGGAGGCTATTCTTTTATCTAATATCTATGCTCCTATTGATTTTAGGGGTAAGCAAGTGCAATGGTCCCATATCAGGTTTGTCCGCAGTATGGCGCCTTTCCATCCATGGATTTTGGCTGGAGATTTTAATGCTATTTTTGATTTGGATGAGAAGCGAGGCGGTGTTGGGAGGTTGGAGCCCTCTGCAGTACTTCTTCGTGATAGCATCAATGCCTTGAATTTAGTTGATATCAAGCCCAGTAATGGTAGTTATACCTGGAACAATCGTCGAGTGGGGGATAATTGTATTGCTGAAAGGTTAGATCATTTTTTGGTTTCATGTTATTGGGTTGGTGGGTTGTGGTCCTCTCGCTCTGAGATCTTGGATTGGAGAGGATCGGATCATTGGCCTATCAAACTTACAATCGAGTCAGCTAATGTGCCTCATTCTCCTTCCTTTTGATTCCAGCTCATGTGGTTGAGGGATCCTTCTTTGTATGATTGTGTGGCTGACTGGTGGAGGAACGGTCGACTTGCCTATGGCACGGCCATGCATACCTTTGTTAAGTTGCTTCAATTTGTGAAATATCAACTCAAGCGTTGGAATCGTCAATCCTTTGGCAATCTATTTCATGCTAAGGCGTTGGCTTAGGCTAATCTGGATAGCATTACAAGATTGATTAGGGAGGATGGGGTGTTGGCTGGGCTTCTTCAGGAAGAGGCTCGAGCTTTGAAAGCTCTGGAGGAGTGGGAGTTGTGGGAAGAGATATTCTAGAAATAGAAGGCTCAGATAGATTGGCTTCAGGAAGGGGATAAAAATACTGCTTTCTTTTTCAATTCAGTGAAGGCTCGAAGGCATGGCAATTCTATCTCTATTCTGGTGAATGATAGGGGTCAACATCTTTCATCCCTTCCATAAATCTCAAATGAGGCAGTGCAGTATTTTGCTTCTCTTTTTAGGGAGGACTCACAAGGGGGGTCCCCTGCGGAAGCCCAGGTTCTCTCTTGTATTCCCTCTCTGGTTTCTAGAGAAATGAATCAAGATCTTATGAGTGACATCTCATTGGAAGAGTTAGAAGGGATAGTTTTCCAGATGAAGAAAGGGAAAGCTCCTGGTCCCGATGGCTTCCCGATTGAGTTTTTCCAAGAATTTTGGGATATTATCAAGGCTGACCTTTTGGCAGTTGTTCAGGAATCTCAACAGAATAGGCAGATGTTAAGGGCTTTGAACTCTACTTTTCTGGCTATTATTCCCAAATGTGAGGGGGATGATAGGCTAAGTCTTTTTCGCCCCATCTCTCTTTGCAATGTAATTTATAAAATTATCTCTAAATTAATTGCTGACAGGTTGAAAAAGGGTCTCAAGGACTTGATTTCAGAAGAGTAGAGTGGTTTTGTTGCAGGTAGGCAAATTCTGGATGGGATTGTTATTGCAACTGAGGCTATTCACTCCATGGCCAGCTCCAGAGAGAAGGCAATGTTTATCAAATTGGATATGGCTAAGGCTTATGAAAGAGTCAGGTGGTCCTTCCTTTGGAAGGTTCTCAGTGCCTTTGGGTTTGGGGAAGAGTGGATTCAATGGGTTATGAGCTGTGTTACTTCAGCCTCCTTCTCTGTGCTAATTAATGGGGAACATACTGAGTTGTTTGGTGCTTCTCAGGGACTACGCCAGGGGGATCCCCTTTCCCCGTACTTGTTTATTCTCCTTGCTGAGGGTTTGGGGAGATTGATGAGAAGGAATGTGGAGTTAGGCTTGATCCAGGGCTGGCGGTGGGGAGGCAACTTGCCTCAGCAATCTCATCTACAATTTGTGGACGGCACTGCTCTGATGGGTGCAGCTACTATGAGAGAAGCTTCTCATTTTCGCTAGGTGTTGGATGTCTACTTGGCTACCTCTAGTCAGCGGATTAATGAAGACAATTCTTGTATTTATTTCTTCAATACTCCTGGCCCTATTCAGCAGAGGATTGCCAAAACTTTGAGATTTCAGATTGGGATTCTCTCGTTGAATTATCTCGGAGTCCCTATTTCAATGGGAAGGTTGCCCAAGGAGTCTTGGCAGATTATTTTGGATAAATTTAGAGTGAAAGTTAATCACTGGACTCACCGATGGTTATCTTTTGCTGGCCAGGTTCAGCTAATCAAGTCTGTGGTTCAAGCTTTGCCTATTTACAGATGCATGCTTCAGGTGGCCCCGGTGGGCTTTGTTAAGGATTTTGATTCTGTTGCAAGACAATTTTTATGGGCTGGTTGTTTGAGGTCTTCCAAATGGAGTTTGGTTAGATGGGAGGTTGTTTGTTGCCCGAAGCAATATGGTGGTATGGGATTAAGGCAATCAGCTTTGACTGGTGAGGCTTTGGCTGCAAAGCTGTATTGGAGATGGTGTGTTGAGCATGATAAGGTCTGGGCCAGGGTTCTTTCTCAGAAGTATCTCTCTGGGATCCCTCAGCTGGATATTCCCCATTACCCCCTTATGGGGAAGGGATCGGTGATCTGGGGAACCCTCAAAAAAGGAGCTGCGCTTATTAAGGAGGGTTTATTTTGGATATGTAAAAAAGGGACCAAGGTCAATTTCCAGTCTGATTTTTGGGATGGCTATCCGCCTATAATTTCTCAATTTCCTAACCTGTTGAATCTTAGCCAGAGGTTTATTGAGGCTGGTTGGTCACAAGTGAGTGATTTCAAAACCTTCTCTCTTGTGGACCATCTGGAGTCGGCAAGATGGAAGTCTATTGATGAATGGCCAGATGTGGGTCTTCAGGAGGATGGGTTTGAGCTTCAGAATATCCTTTCTAGTAGACGATGTAGCTACCTTCAGGATGAAGATGTGTTGGCTTGGGCTTCTAATCCTAAGGGGGTCTACACTGTGGCTTCTGGTTATCAGCTGCTTTTGGCGCACAGACAGGATGGGGAAGAAGTTCAGTGGTGGAAGAAGGTTTGGAACAAGTTTGCCTGGCCAAAGTGTAATTGCTTTGCCTGGATGTTAGCTTGGAATAAGTGTTTAACCTAGGACAATATTCAGAAGAGAGGTTTCCAAGGCCCCTCTATTTGTGCTCTGTGTGGTGCTGATGAGGAGAACTCTACTCACTTATTTTTTCGTTGTCCCTTTTCTCTTCAAATTTGGCATTTTTGGTGGGGAGTTTGGCAGTGCCCCTGTGTTCATGCTTCCTCTTTGATTGATTTTTGGAAAGGATTGGGTAGGCCTCCTTCTATGGCTTCTTTCTTGCGGGAGGTGTGGTTTGTGGGGCCTATTTTCTTGTTGTGGCAGATTTGGTTGGAACAGAATCGGAGGATATTTCAAGGTGAGAAGAAGCTGGTGCAACAAGTTTGGCAGAGGATTTTAGGTATGATTCAGGAGATAGTGGAAGCTAAATGTGAAGTGGAGTTTCCCCTACAAAAAAAGGATGCGGAGGTGGTGGAGCGGTTGGAATTTCAGGGGTTATCCTTGGCCTCTGCATGTGTTAGGAGGGGGCGGCAGGCGAAGCAGAAAGTTAACAGGGAGGGCAGGTGGCAACAACCTCCTAATGGTGTCTTGAAGATTAATATTGATGGCTCTTCAAGGGGTAATCCTGGACCTGCTGGTATTGGGGGGATTGGTAGGGATTCTTCGGGCTCGGTAATCTTTCTTTTTTTGGTCTATGAAGGGGTTCAGACTATCAACCTAGTGGAAGGGTGGGCTTTTTTTCATGCCCTGGAGAAGGCTTATGCTTTGGGATGGAGGAGGATTATTTGTGAATCTGACTCCCAGGTCTTGATCAACTTGCTTCTTGAGCGGAAAGTGGAAAATGTTAGTTGGCAACTGGCTATGCTGGTGCATCAGATTCTACAGGTTAGTTCGTTGATGGAGATAGTGACTTTTGTGCATATTCCAAGAGAGTGGAATAGGGCTGCTGATTGCTTGGCGAAGTGGGCTGCTGAACACCTAGATGGATGGAATGTTCAGGAGTGGGATTTGGTTCCTCAGGTACTCCGTGGTGATTTGGAGAAACTTCTCGCTGAGGATAGAGATGGGAATGGTGTTGATTGATCTTGCTCTTGTTGTTTTCGTTTGTTTTTGTGGGTTCCTGGGACCTAGGTCCTTGGCTTTCTTTGTAATGTTCTTTTCTGAATTTCAATAAAGTTTTTACCCCTTTTAAAAAAAAAAAAAACATGAAATTAAGATAAAAAAAACTAAAATCAAAACACCATACACAAGAGAGCTCTAGATTTACATGCAAAACCAAATAATGGAAAAACCATTGTGAGGATTCGCTCACAATATAACTAATTACAAAATTGATACAAGGGCTCACTGCTAGAATATATGTTCACACTATCCAAAATGGCTCATAGCCAGAGCTCACCACCATAGAAAGAATACAAGAAGATAAAAGAGAAATATTACACAATGAATACTTATCAATGCAATAAGGAATCCACCACAATTTCTCACACACTTTTGTAGTCTTGTTTGAAAGATTTCAGATTCCTTCAGCTCATTGCCTTTAGGAACCCTAACACTATAATTCACATGACTCTACTTAGATTCACATCACACACATCACTCACATCAATCTCACATCTATCTTTCTTCTCACTTATTTTGTGATTTCAACCCACAACAACACCATACTTATTTATATCAACCTCAACCTTAAAATTCTTCTTTAATGTTAGAAACTAGCCATTATACATTTAAATTCAAAATATTTTGGCACCTAAACATTCCTATTGTGGATAGAAATGAAGGTGTCCTACATAAATTATTAATTAGGACCCAAATAGATCCAAACACACCTCAACATTCTTTCATAAACTTTGCATGTAGTGTTAAACATAATGTCAGCCAACACCCATGCCAAATACCATAAACATTAAGTACATGCTTCCTTAAATCAATCTATAACATTTGGACAACATAATTCACCTAAAAATGATCTACAATAATCCACAAACTACTTAATATTCATCGAACACTTTATCCAAGCTTGTGCTCATATAAATACTTCAACTCAAAATAATTGGTAACCCTTATATGCATACTGACAAATGAAACTCACTTTGTACTACACCAAATCAAGTAAAATCTTGAATATAGAAAGATACAAGTATTATAAGCACCTTCCCAAGTTTGCACAACCTGAAGGCAAAAATCAGAGAAATGTTGAGAAAATACATTTCTCCTAGACCATAGAAAACATTGCTAAAATACTAGTTCACACACTAGTGAAAATATCTGCATTGTACAATGATCTAGAAACCTGAATTCTAAATATAACAACCTTTTACAACCTTGAATAACTTGTAGGATCTGCACAAGCATAGCATCAACATAGAAGAAACATGGAGCACAATATTGGAGCACACTATGAACACTTGCACATCATAGTTTACTTTGTTTATCAAATTTTCTTAAAAGCACTTGGAAACCAAGTACCAAAGACATCATCTCAACTCATTACTTCATTCCAACTCATCTTCAGACACTACAATAAAAGATAGCTCCACATACTCACAACACTTCCTCAATATCTCATCTATACATGCACAACCTACAACACCCTGTTTTCCTCTTTTTCACAATTTTCTCAATATCATCCATATGCAACAAACTTCCTCAACACATAGTTGACATTAATGAAAACACCAACCAGTAGACATCTTATTGACATTAATGACAACACCTTCATATTTACAACAAAGAGATTATGAGTGGGAATATTTATGGCGATTGATAAGTATGATAGTATATGGTGTTGTCATTGATGGAAACCCATTATTGATGGCCAACCATGGAAGATATGTAGAAGTGTTGGTACAAAGAAGACCAGATGATTTGGATAATTTCCTAAGTCCATAGTATAGTTTTTAGTGTTTAGAGAACTAGTTTTTGGGTCCACATTGATTTTCTATGAGGAATATGGCTATGTAGTTTTGAGGTAATTTTGGTACATGTTGGAAGAGTCTAAATCTAATGTTTCATCAATCAATTTCTTCCATAGTCAAAGATAATACTAACATAGTATTAGACTTTGTAATGACAGTGTTAGTGGTGAAAAGTGTATGTTGGAATTCTCCACATTCCACTATGGATGAAAATTTTGGTATTTGGATTTGTCAAAGTGTTTAAAGGTGTCAGAGGTGAGTACATTACAAGTGGAAAGTGTTTTGGTGCTTCATGTGTCAAGGTGTGAATTAACAATTGGTTCATTTATTTTTACTTCACTATTTTTTCTATGTGTAGCTAACTTAAGTATTTTGGGGTTGTGTGGAGATAAATTATGTATGGATCAGTATCATAATAGTGATTATGGGTCAGGCCAACCTATTTTAATATGTTACACATTTTGATTTGGTTTTCAAGGTGTGTGTGTTGGTGTTTTGGGATGACATGCTATGAGGATGAATGATACATCAATTAGGAAAACCTAATTTATGTTTTTGTTGGTTGCAATATACATATATACAAGTTTGATTGATTATGTGAATGTAGTGTATAAAGTGTGTGTATGTGATATCTGGTACAAAAAAGTGTGAATCATAGTTGTGAAGTATGAAGTGTGTTAAGTAAGGTTTTTTAGCTTTAGTGGAACTGTATCTTCAACATAAGTTAGGGGCATTATTAGTAGTTAATTCTAGTAATGATCCACCCTCTTTTCTATTTCAGGAGTGAGCCATATCTTCTATTCTCTATAAAGTGAGTCCCTGAGATAGTGAATCCACTTGGAAGTGAGTCATTCTATAATATATTATAACCGGTTATAATATATTGTGAGCTCATCCTCATCGTGGTTTTTCCATTTTTAGGTTTTCCACATGAAATCTAGTGTTCTTTTTTCTTTAATGTGATGAATTCTTTCTATGTTCCTTTTATATCACTAAAAGTTTAATGTGATTCATTGAATGAATGTTTAAAGTTAATAAGGATAATGAATTTTAGTGAATACTGATTCATCTCTCCTCTCAATATTTTGGGTGTTCAAAAATTGGTACTAGAGCTTGGTTCCTTCAATTGGCTTGATCATTGAGTTGGATCTTGGATGTTAAAAATATGGCTACAAGGAAGTATTCCATTTCTCAAAAAGAATTATCCCTGAAGGTTTTACTAAAGAGGATTGTGAAGTTGACATGGAAGGAGAACTCAAATAAGCCCCTGATGATTTGGATAAAGGAAAATTAGAGAATATAGATTTGAAAAATAATCTTAATGATGTGGATGAGTCTATTAAGAAGTTTAGAGAGAAACTCAAGAAAGCCACAGAAAGAGTCAAAGAAACAAATGAGTAATTGAAGCAATCAAATGAGACTATCACCAGTCTCAAAGTTCAAGTTGAAGAAGGAAAAAGAGTTGAGTACTACTTGAATTCCAAATTGAAAGAAAAATGCAAAGAATGTTCAAGACTTGAACAAGAGATTGTAACTTTGACATCAAATCTAGAGAAAGAAAAGAATCAAGAAGACAAAAATCAAGAAGAGTTTCACAATTCTTGATGAGTTGATTTCAAATTAGAAGGCTTCTAAGGAAAAAGAAGGATTAGGGTTTGAGAAAGGAGAAACTTCAAATGAAATTAGATTCCAAACAATGTTGAATAGAAGAATGATAAGAAGATAAATTTCATACGAGTCTAGAACAAGAAGAAATATTTCAAAAGATCTCCTATTAGACAACCTACTACATAAAGGTACCCATATTTTAATGGTTATTGTTATTCATCCAATAATTTAAGACATAAAGCTATATAGTGTAGAAGAAGAAAGAATCAGAATATTCAATCATTTCCCAGTCAGTGCTATAGATGCAATATATTTGGTCACAAAACTAGTCAATGCAAAAGTCATATAACAAATGGTTACAATAATGGAATGATGCATAGATATTTCAATGGATACTATTATACATGTAATGGATTTGGGAATAAGGATTATGAATTCAGATCTAAAATGGATAGAAATGATCTTGCTCAAAAAGGTGTCACATGTTACAAATGCACAAACTTGAAAGCATTGCCAAGTTTCACAGAAGCAAGAATGTGAAACCCTTTGTCTCATAGAAGATGGTTAATTTGTAAAAGAAGGTCGATATGGTTGATATGGAGAAGGAAATGAGAAATATCTAGAAAAGAAAGATTAGAATGAGGTGAAGAATGATTCTGTGATGGCTCCTGGTGCAAATGTTTCCTCTAAGAATTGCATGAAGAGTGTTGTCTTAGGGGGAGTTTTAATAGAAAATTATTAAACCCTTGCCAAAGAAGTGGTTTTGATGTCTTCAACACACTATTGCATGTGTAGGTCAACATTTTTTATCTATTAATGTTATTTTTGGTATTATATTTCATTTTGTGGAGATCTATAGAGTGATTGAAGGTGACCGTGTTAATACAGTTAGAGATTATCAACTTTTTGATCTAATTTCAAATCAATGCAATTAATATTTATTAGGTCATCAAAATAATGGCTGATATGTTAATATGCATATGTTAACCTCAATTTTTATCAAGAAATTGAAGTGGAGAGTATAGAAAAAGAGAGGAAAAGTATTTCTAGTGTCGTGTGAAACCCTACCAATAAAAATTGAAAGGTATTTATCATCTCCTACTAAACCTTAATATTAGAAGTGATTCATGATGTATACTCCTCAAGTGATTGATATCTTAGAATAACCAAGACCCAAGTTTAAGAAACATCCTTAGAAATCCATGGAGACAAATCTTGAAGGCACATTTTTGAGAGTTCCATATAGAGTAATGCATACAAAGGTGTAAGAAAATACATTCATGTGAAAATTGAAGAATATGATCATCTAAAGATTGTGAAATATTGGGTAAATGATTTGATAAAATATTACTTTGGATTGAAACCTGAATTTGAAAGTTTCATTGAGACAAAATTAGATTTGTGGAATAACTTTTCAAATTTTTCCATGAGGATGCTTGGGTTAAGTATGTATTGAGCTGATTTAATGACAAGTTTATGTGGTTGGACATGCCACACATGATAAAATGGAAGCTATTAGTTTTTTCATAGGTTTATGCTCAAATAGACCCATTCTAGAAATTAAGGCCATGAAGAATGAGATTTTTATGAAATTCACCAGTGTTGAATTCAACATGCATTCCCTAACGATGAAGGAAGTTGATGATATTCCAAGTTAAATATGCATTGATGATAATTGGATATAAGATATATTTTTACAAATAGATAGAATTTTGTGTAAACCACAACTATACACACTGCTCACGAGACCATGTGAAATATGATCTGAACATTGATTTATGCAAGATCCCATTCAAGTATGGTACACTTGTTATATTTTTATTATTCTAATTTCTTAGTGAAGTTCCTAGTACAAAGAATGTTGTGTGGTTGGATTATATCCCTATTGTGATTCAGATTAGGGAACATTTAAGAAGATTAGGGAGCCTAAAAATCCAAAATTATATGTTGTGGGGTTTCTTCGATACCTCTCAAGAAAAAATGCAAGAAAGAAAGAGAATCCTAAGAAGTGGATTTGAGAATTATAAAAATGACATCACATTCATGGTTAGTAAAGATGAATGCATTATGAAAGTAGTGGAACCTAGAATAGCTTGGGTTCTAAAAATGGGTTATGAAGTGGTAGAAGATGTAATCACATGACTTACAAACCACATGTTGAGAAAACCAAGAGATCCTAGAGTAGATAGGTTTGAAACCTATGTAGAGAAATTTGAAGGCACAGTTGGAGGAGATTGTTTGACCAAAGAGATTAGCAGAGAAATCCAAAAGAACACCTACTCCTTATGTTGGTATACCTAGCACTAGAAGGTCAATCAAGATTGCTTCCTCCTCTCCCTCTATTTTGATATCATCTAGAACCATTCCTATAGAAATTGAAAAGGATAAAGAAACATCCACCACCTATGTACAACAAAAACCTTCTAAAAGGAGAAGAAAGGAAAAGGCCTCAAGAGAAAGATACATAAGTTGTGAAGGTGAAGAAGAAGAAGAAGAAGAAGAGGAAGGACCTCAATTGGATTGAAAGAAGAAAATGCCTTGTTGAAAATATGGAATATTGAGAGGGGGGGAAAATTAGTATTCCATAAAATAGTTCACATAAAATCCATCTAAAAATTATCACAAATCTGATAGAATCAACAAGAGAAAACATGGAAGATCAACACACATGAACACTAGTATTTTTATGTGGAAAACCTAGAATGGGAAAAACCACAATGAGGATTAGCTCACAATATAATATATCCAAATATAGAATATTACAAGGGCTCACTACTAGGACTCACTTTCCTTGAAATTCTCATAGCCTAAAGTTAATATAAAATTATTTGTCTCACTACCATGATACAAAATGATATGGCTCACTTCCAAAAGTGTGAATTGATGAAATGCACCTTCCTTGTGCTAGGGTTTAGTTCTAGTGAAGCATAATACACAAATGACACTCTTATATGCACATTTATACAATTTTTCACATACACATTTAAATATCTACCTTCAAGTATCTTGCACCCACTCTAAATTCTACCTCTTCAAAAATGCCTTGCATATATATCCATGTTCACTAATTAGGTTGGTCAAATCAACTCCATCAACATTGTCCTCAAAACATATTCATATTCACATATAAGTAGTTGGTGTGGACTTAAGATAGATCCCATTATCATTTGTAGCACACATATAAACTTCTCAATATTAATATATAAATCGCTCGACCAGAATTATAAAAAAAGCCCCAAACATAAATGTGTAACACAAAAACTTGTTAGCATATTGAACTCTCCCTTAGACAACATCGAGCTAATTATCTTCAACACCACATGGTAATATAAACAAATTATTGTCAAAACAAGGACATAAAACTAAGAGGGGAGGGTGAATCAATTGTCACATAAATTTAAACTTTTCAAACTTAACTTAGTCTCAGATCTGATGAATAAGAAATTAACATAAAAAAATAACACATCAGAGAGATAGAGACCACCAATATTTTTTAAGTGTAAACCCTATTAGGGGAAAATCCATGGTGGGGATCAGTCCACAATATTATACCCTATTAAAAATATAATGAGAAATAATAGGAATGCACATGCATTCAGGCACACTGCCTAGAGCTCACTGCTCAAGAAAAAAAGAGGACTCACTATCCAAAGAAAGGTTTGGATTAAAACAATCCAAATTGTGAACTGATAGAATAGCTTCTACACAAGTCTGATTACAGTTCCAATTAAGAATAGAAAAACCTTCTTTCCTCTTTGCTCAAACTTCTTCACACTTTGCTCAGTCTTCTTCACATTCTACTCTACAATCAAATCATATTCGTACATACACACATGGGAGCACATCAAAAACACTTTACACTAATGAAAAAATAACTCTTATATATCTGCAACAAGAGATTATATCAACAACTTAGTTGACTAGAAAAATAAAACATATTTACAATGTTGGCCCAAATTTACAATTAAATTTTCAATGTGAATCCACCAAGGTCAACCACAACATAGTGGAGATCCAAATTAACAACTCCAACATGAAAAAGACTTCAATTAATTTCACCTCAAAGATCCACCACATGTTACACCCATCATGTTGACCAAGAACATGAGAAACTAAACATAAAAAGAAAAATCTTCGACCACGAGCACACTGATCAATGTTGACGTACCACAAAGATAGAGTATGATCTAGAAACATCCAAGAACACTAAGAAACAATCGAGAAACATCCAAAATAACTTGAATTACTAGAATCACACAAAATTCACTCAAGAACACTGACAAAGACCAGAGAAATGGGTATGTTCAAGATCATCATGGAAAAAATAGGCCCTTAAGTGGCAAAAAATTTAGAAAAATTAGAGTTCAGCAACCTGACGTAAAAATTTGAATAAGTTATCTATAGTATTTCAAAAATATGTAAGAATAGAATTTGTAGAAAATTGAGTGTAGTTTCTAAACTACTAGGTTTATTTTTAAAAAATAAAAATTATTTGGTGAAAATTTGAAATTTCAATGTAGTAGTACTTAAATTTTAGGGAAAAAATAAGAAGTACCCTAACCACAATAAAATGATAATATTTTTTTATAATATTTTAGATATACATAGATGATTCATGTCTAGGTATGATGCATATTTTTTTGCAATTTTTTTCCAAGTAAATAATTAATTATGAATTTTTTATTACAAATTTTAAAAAATATAAAAACTCATGTGTCTAACCACCTTAACTTGGTCAAATCTTCATGAAATTCATTTTTTCTTTTTTTAATCCTATATTATATGAAGGATAGAATGTGACGCATGTTTTGGATTAAAAAAATGTGATACCGTTTGAAAGCTATAGATGTTTTTCAATCAGCCTATCAATTAGGACTTTAGTCGTAATTCAAATAAAAAATGAATAATAATTATTTATTTAATTCAAAGTAAAGCATAATTTATATTGGTGGAAATATGAGAATCTCCTTTAAAAACCCTTTTCGTTTATCAATTTTGGGTTAAAAAAAAGTCGTCATCCACATGGGCCATCATATCACTTACATATTGCCACTTTTTGGCCCATCATGATCCTACACATATCCAAATAGTGTCAGACCACAACACGATCAAATCTTTATGTAGACCTCTAAAAATTTTAGTAGATGATCTAGATACTAAGCATAAACCCTTTAGTCTATAGTAGTTAATCTTTAATGTACAAAACAAGACACCTTCATGACCTACGTAGTTCCACTCGGAACATGGGACACTTCCTTTTACAATTTTCTCAATATCCTCGACATATACAACCTTCAATACAAAAAATGCTAATAGTGTTGACATCAATGACAACCACATATCAGAAACACATCCACAACATCCAACAATCTCCCCCTTTCACATTGATGGCAACACATGATGTGAAAAATACCATCAACCCAACACATTTGACTCTTCTCCTCAACTTTTATTTTCCCACAAGGCTCTTCTCCTCAAAATATTTTTCACATTTCACTTCTCCCCCTTTGACATCAATAGAAAAGGTAACCATGACCTTCCCATAGACACGCTCTGAACAACATATCTGCACATCTAACTACTCCCTCTGAGTAGTAACCATGAAAATATTAATCTAGATTAGAATATAGCAATGAAGTTCATAGATTGATGCAGGTAAATGCATCTTTTAGTTCTTATCAGGAGGGGTAATCACCCCTATCATTCCTCTGAGATACTCAAAAGTATCCTTCGACAATGGCTTAGTGACTATGTCTACAATCTATTCTTTGGTAGGAACATACTCCATTCTAACTTCTTTCTCATTCACTTTCTCCCTCAAGAAGTCAAACTTGATTGATATATGTTTGGTCTTAGAGTGTAGCACCAGATTCCTTGAAATATTTATTGCACTTGAATTGTCACAGTATATGGTAATAGGCTCTTCATATATCACCCTGATATCTTTCAACATCTATTTCATCCATATCACTTGAGTATAGTTATTTGTAGCAACAATATATTTTGCTTCAACAGTAGATAGAGAAATGGAATTCTTCTTTTTGCTCAACCAGGACACCAGCTTCTTCCCTAGGAAGAAATCACCACCACTAGTAATTTTCCTATCATCTACATCTCTAGCCCAATCTACATTAGTATATGCACTCAATGTGAGATCATCATCCTTTGGATACCAAAGTCCAAAGTCAACTGTTCCTTTCAGATATCTGAAGATTCTCTTAACAACAGTCACATGAGACTCTTTTGGATTAGCCTGAAATTGAGCAACCATACATAGAACATTCATAATGTTTGGTCTAGTCTTAGTTAAATAGAGAAATCCACCAATCATTGACATGTATCTAGTTTGATTCACCTTAGGAGAATCATCATTCTATGCTAACTTGCATCCAGTCCCCATGGGAGTACCAACAGGCTTTGATTCTTCCATCCCAAATTTCTTCAGTAGCTCTCTCACATATTTGGACTAATATATGAAAATTCCCTTGTCTAACTTGGTAACTTACAATCATAGAAAAAACTTCATCTCTACAATCATACTCATCTCAAATTCACCTTCATCTCATTAGCAAACTTCATACATATATTTTCATCTCCTCCAAAAATGATGTGATCAACAAAAACTTTTATAATTAACTCTTTATCATGATCCAATTTGAAATATAAGTTGCTATTAGCAGTAGCTTTAGTGAATCCAAGATTTAGTAAGTATTTGTTCATACCAGGCTCTGGGGGCTTGCTTAAGTCCATATAGAGCTTTCTTCAAGTGACAAACCATATTTTCCTTGTTAGTCAATTGAAATCCATCTGGTTGTTCAATATATACTTCTTCTTCCAATTCTCCATTCAGAAATGTTGACTTCACATCCATTTGATAAAATTTATAGTTCTTATATGTAGCTTAAGCAATAAATAATCTAGCAGCTTCAATTCTGGCAATAGGGGAAAAAGTTTCTTCAAAATCAACACCTTCCATTTGAGAATACCCTTTACATACTAGTCTTTCTTTATTCTAGACTTCACCTTGTTCATTCAGCTTTTTTTGAAATACCCATTTAGTACCAATCACATTTTTGTCCTTAGGTCTAGGAACCAATGCCCATGTGTCATTCTTTTCAATCTGTGTTAGCTCTTCCTTCATAGCTTCCATCTAGTGTTAATCGTCACAGGCTTTAGTGACATCTTTAGGTTCAATCTTGGAAAGAGTCAATACTCTTATGCAATCTTTCTTCTAGTTTGCACACCTTTACTCTTATCTCCTATAATTTGACTTTCAAAATGATTTAGCTTTACATAACTTGGGGCTTTGGGACTTTCCTGAGCTTCTGGTTCTTCTGATCTTTCTTTTGCATTTGCACTTGTCTGTGCTTCTTGACTTGATTTACCAGAACAAATTGAGGTTGCTTTACCATAACATATGGAATAATCTAAATTTGGTTATGTGTCTGAGAATTCTTCCCTTGGTTTGTATTATCTTCATCTAAATCATAACCATAATATTTGGATGATTTGGTAGATTCCTCATCAACTTTGACATTTGCACTCTCAACCATCTTTCTCAGTCTTTTTTTATAGCACCAGTAAGCCTTTCTCTTAGTAGAGTAACCTAAAAATATTCCTTCATCACTCCTTGCATCAAACTTGCATATGTCATCATCTCTCTTGATAGAACATTTTCTTCCAAAGATCTTGAAATATTTAATAGTAGGCTTATAACCAAACCATAGCTCAAAAGGGTTCTTACCAAAATTACCATTAACATTTACTCAATTTAAAGTATACACAACAGTGCTTACAAATTCACTCCAATAGATCTGGAGCACATTTCCTTCTATCATCATTTTTCTAGCAGCATCTAGAATTGTTCTATTTTTTCTCTCTGCAACTTCATTTTGTTGAGGGGTTCGGGGAGTAGATAACTGTCTTATGATTCCATGTTCTTCAAAAAAAGAGTTGAACTCCCTGGAGGTGAACTAACCACCTCTATTAGATTTTAGGTATTTGATTTTCATACCTTTCTCATTCTCTGCCATAGCATTGAAACTTTTGAACTTTTCTAGTGCTTCAAATTTTTGTCTTAAGGAAGAAACCCATATCATTCTAGAGTAATCATTAATAATCAACATAAAGTACCTTTCTCCATCAATACTTTTGACTCTGGAGGGACCACAAAGATCAGTATGTAGCAGCTCTAGCAAATAATTTGAATGAAACTGTTTGCTCTAGAAAGAGACTCTAGTTTGTTTACCCATCTGACACTCCATACAAATTGTGTTAGTAGGCTTCACTAACTTAGGTAGATCTCTTAATACTTGAGTGGAACTTACCTTGACAATGTTATCAAAATTCACATGACATGACCTCCTATGCCACAACCAACTTTCATCTACTTGATCAATTAAACAACTCCCAATAGCAATATTTAGGTGAAAAATATTACCTTATGTATTTCTACCTGTAGCAATCATATTGCCAGAACTTCCACATATCTTGCATCTTCCATCTTTGAATTGTAGATCATATCCATTGTCCACTATTTGTCCAACACTCAAAATATTGTGCTTCAGTCCATCAACATAAAGAACATCATCAGTGTTATGCTTACCACTAAGAGAAATAGAACTTCTTCCATGAATCACACTAGCATTGTTGTCTCCAAATATTACAACACCGCCATCATACTTCTCTAGACTTACAAAAAATTTTTATCACCAATCATATGATGTGAGCATCCACTGTCAATAACCCACTCATCCTTTTCTTCAATTCAGGCTACAAGAGCTTTCTCATCTTTAGTAGATTCAACAACAACATGACTATTTTCAATGGTAGCAATGAAAACCCATTAATCTTCATTTCCATTATCTTTATTAGACTCATGATTAGTCACTCCTTTAGCAAAGTAACATTTCTTTTGGAATCCATAATTGTTAGGATTAGATCTAGGAACTCTTTTAGGACACCTTGATGCAAAATGACCTATTTACTACAATAAGAACATTTAATAGGAAACACTCCTTCATACTTACCTTTTCCTCTACCTTATTTCTTTAAAATTAGTGCTTCCAATTCTTCTACCTCTCTTTCTTTATCTTCAAGCTATTTCAGTTCTTCATCATACTTGGATATCTTTCTAGAACATTCTCCTAGACCATATATTTGCTTGTTACTTCCGGATATAGTAGCCTTGAATGCATATTCAGTCTTCAAAACAAATTCACCAAATTCACTTAATTCAAAAGCAACAAGCTTACCAACTAGTGTGTCTCTTGTCATATTTGTTACTGATCTGAGCTATTCAATAGCATGAGCCTTCACTTTGTAGGAGGGAGGAAAGGATCTGAGTATCTTGGCCACAATTTCATCCTCATCGAAAGAACCACTAGCACATCTAATACCCATCACTATTTCATTTACTCTTTTCATAAAAAAAGTGATATTTTCATATTCACCCATCTTCAAATTCTCATACTTTCCTTTCAAACTCTGTAGCTTAGCCATCTTCACTTGTGCATCTCCTTCATACAAAGTTTCCAGCTTCATCCAAATCTCACAAGCTATCTATAGACCTATCACATTTTCCATCTTTGAATCTATCAAAGCACTCACCAAAGCTTCAATATTCATGATATTATTTTTCAGCTTCTTTGATCTCATCAGCAATGGAGAGATCATTCTGAGGAATAACATATGTATCTTTTGTAATCCTCTAGAAAGCTTCACCAATACACCTTAGGTGACATTCCATCCCGACTTTCCACAATGAGTAGTTAGTTCCATCAAATCTAGGACTGACCTTCTTGTATGTTGCCATCTCAGACCACCTCAAGCTCTTAGACTTATTTAGAGGAACTTGCTCTGATACCAATTGTTGGAAAAACAAGGATAGACAACTAAGAGGGGGGTTGAATTAGTTGTCACAAGAATTTGAAATTTTCAAACTTTACTTAACTTAGTCTCAGATTTGATGAATAAGCAATTAACCATAAAAAATTAACACACCAAAGAGACAGAGACCACCAAGATTTTTTAAGTGGAAACCTTGTTAGGGGAAAAACCATGGTGGGAGTCAGTCCACAATATTATACCCTATTAAAAGTATAATGAGAAATAATGGGAATGCACATGCATTCAGGCACACTTCCTAGATCTCACTACTCAAATAAAAAAGAGGACTCACTGTCCAAAGAAAGGTTTGGATTAAAACCATCCAAATTGTGAATTGAGAAACTAGCTCTACACAAGCCTGATTACAGTTCTAGTTAAGAACAAAAAAACCTTCTTCCTTCTTCACTCAAACTTTTTCACACTTTATTTTGAAATCAAATGATATTCGTACATACACACATGGGAGCACATCGAGTACACTTTACACCAATGAAACAATCACTCTTATATATCCATAACAAGAGATTATATCAACTTAGTTGGCCAAAAAAAAATATTTACAATGTCGGCCCAAATTTACAATTAAATTTTCAATGTGAATCCACCAAGGTTAGCCACAACATAGTGGAGACCCAAATTAACAACTCCAAAATGAAAAATACTTCAATTAATTTCACCTCAAAGATCCACCACACGTTACACCCATCATGTCGACCAAGAACATGAGAAACTGAACATGCAGAGAAAAATATTTGACCATGAGCACACCGATCAATGTGGATGTACCACAAAGATAGATCATGATCTAGAAACATCCAAGAACACCAAGAAACAATAAAGAAACATCCACAACAAGTAGAATTACCAGAATCACACAAACATCACTCAGGAACATTGACAGAGACCACATAAATATTGCTAGACCACAACATGATCAAATCTTCATGCGAACCTCTGAAACTTCTGGTAGACAATCTAGATACTCTCAAACATAAACCCTTTAGTCCACAACAACTGATCTTCAATGTATAGAACAAGACACCTTCATGACCTATGCAGTTCCACTAGGAACCTGGAACACTTCATTTTATAACTTTCTCAATATCCTCGACATATACAACCTTCAATACACCAAATGCTAATAGTGTTGACATCAATGAAAACCACATGTCAGCAACACATCCACAAAATCCAACACAAATATGATAAAATGTGGAGTCTCCCACATCAGTGTACTCTATGAACACTCACTATAGTCTACAGATCAGAATATTGTCATTCATATCTTCCAAACAACTTCACATATCATTATGGAACTCCAAAGTAGAGTGCATCACATAGTATCAAATCTATATACAAATTCATGTAATGATATCTTTCTTTAAGATAGAATCTGGACCAAAAAAATGACATACAAAGCTAATGTATAAGTATGACACTGTTTCCAAAACTACTGGCAACTATACCTTTTCAACCATACAACCTAGTAATCTAAAACCATATTAGTGGATGCAACTACTATCAAAAAAGAACATATTATTAGATTCTAAGAACATCTTACACAATAGAATAATCTAGATCAAGATACCAAATTAACAAACTTCCATTACCAAAGCAAACAATAACCAAAACTCCATTGTGACAGTTATCGAAATCCCACTATTTGTTGACATCAATGACAACCTCTCAATTTACAACAATCTCCCACTTTGTCATTGATGGAAACACATGATGTGAAAACCATCAAAGTACTTCCTAATTTTCAATTTTCTCCTCCCAAAAACTATTCACATGATACCTCTCTCTCTGTCACAAAATTTTCTTGTTTTCACATGATACCTTTTTCTCTCTCCCCCCTTTGACATGAATGGCAAAGTAAAAGAAATTAATGTTATAATAGATCCTTTGCATACCTAACCACTCCCCCTAAGGAGTATATTCCAAATTGAGATGGTAACTAGAGGTTGTTGTTTCTTGAAGCTTGCTAAGGATCCCTATCCATGAGGATCTCCGTTCATCCCAAATCCTTTTTTCCTCTAACAATGCACTGCATAGATAATTGAGATTTCTTAAGATGTCATTTACTTCAACCATAGTTCTGAGGGTGACATTAGACTTCAAAATCTTGTCAGCTACCGAAAGAGAATAATAGACAGGTGTACACTTAATCTTGATTAAATCTCTGAGCTTCCCATACAAAATTGTGGACTATGGAAATGGAGTGCACAACTTTCCTTATCCACACTAAAAAGGGGGAACGAAGGAAGAGGGATCTGATTTTACAAAGTTCACACTCAAGAATAAATCCTTGAGATTCCAATGCAAAAAAGATTGAAATATGTCAAAGAAGATTGTCCTTAAGGCTGGAAATTGATAAAGAAGATTAGCTACTAATGTAACACTAAAAAATTGCAAGATGTTTGAAAACATGCTGTGATATGCAAAATGACCTCGAAATGCAAACAAGCTGCAACAAAAACTTATGAAATTAAAAGTGGGAACCTAGAGATTGGAAAAGTGATGGAGAGGAGATTTAGAATCCTAAAAAAGTCACTGTTGAATCCAAATAGGACTCATATGCCAAGTTGGCCGACTTAGTCCTATTTCGGGAAGAATATGCCAAAATAGGTTTCAGACAATTGGGTACTCAGAACTACAAAATATTTTTTTTGGGCCTGGCAATGGGACTCATATGCCATTGATGGGATATCAGTCCACTTCCAGATTATGGGAAAATTAAAAGTGGAATATGTAGCTCCTAGTCTGCACTTCTACTCTTGACAAGTTTTCTAATCTAAAACTACATAATTTGACTTGTAGGTGTTCTCCAAGCTTCTTTTAAGGCTTTGACAACTTTGAATGAATTTGAAAAATTGTTGATAAATTTTCCTACCTTTCTCTTTGAAAAATTTGCAAACAAGACCTGTAAGGCATGCAAAGAGGGGAAAATCTGTTGAGGATTAGTAAATAGGGGTTTGCCTTGGTCAAACCCCGGTTTGGTAATTAAAACCTTAAAAAAGAAATGAAAAATGAAAAGACAATGATGAATGGACAACATGCAATTCTACAACTCACCAAACCCTTGAAGTAGAAATCTAAAGACATGCAAGTAATGGCTGTAAAGTGCTTGAATGCTCTTGTAGACAAAATTCTTGAATGCTATATCACTTGATTGCCTTATTAGAAAATTAGGAGAGTTAGGGAGGATGAAATGGGAGTAAAAATCCTATATTTATACAAAATTATGCAATATTTCCTGAAAATGACACATTAGAGGCCAACCTTAGGTCTTAGAAAATAATAACCCACAAGAAATTTCAAATTATTTTGATTTTTGAGCCAAAGGGGACTCATTCATCCCTAGTGGCAAATGGGTCCCACTTAGGCATTTTAAGTGGATTTTGGAAATTGGGTATGTGCAAGATCATCATGGAAAAAATAGGCCCTTAAGTGGCAAAAAATTTAGAAAAAACCGAGTTAGACAACTTGATGTAAAAATTTGAATAAGTTATCTATATTATTTCAAAAATATATAAGAATAGAATCTGTAGCAAATTGAATGCAGTTTCTAAACTACTAGGTTTGTTTAAAAAGAAAATCTATTTGGTAAAATTTGAAATTTCAATGCAATGGTACTTAAAATTTGGAAAAAATAAGTAGGTGTATGGACTGACCACCCTAACCACAATAAAATGATAATATTTTTTATAATATTTTAGATATAAGTAAAGGACTCATGCCCCGATGTGATGCATATTTTTGTAATTTTTTTCCAAGTAAATAATTAATTATGAAATTTTTATTACAATTTTTTAAAATATAAAACTTGTATGTCGACCACCTTAACTTGGTCAAAAATTCATGAAAATCAATTTTTCTTTTTAATCCTATAGTATGCGAAGCATAGAATGTGATGCATGTTTTGGATTCAAAAAATGTGATCTGTTTGAAAGCTATAGATGTTTTTCAATCAGCCTATCAATCAGGAATTTAGTAGTAATTTGAATAGAAAATGAATAATAATTACTTATTAAATTCAAAGTAAAGCATAATTTATATCGGTGGAAAGCTGAGAATCTCCTTTAAAAACCTTTTTTATTTCATCAATTTTGGGTAAAAAATAGTCATCAGCCACATACCCGTCATACTGCCACTTTTTGGCCCATCATGATCCTACACATACCCAATTAAGTGTTTTAAATAATTTTTATCAGGATTATTTTCAAAATACACTTAAGTAAGGCCCACAAGTGTAAAATGGGGCCAATTAAAGCATAATAAAGGGTCAAATTATTGATAACAAGCCTAGAAAAGCATGAAATTTTGTTACAACACTTTGAAATAAGGCTTGGTAAGTGATAAATAGAGGTTGTTTAAGTGAAATATATTAATAAGACCCTAGAAAAGTGTGAAAGTGTGCTACAACACTTCACAACACTTAAGTGAGCTACCACTTGAATTCATTTAGTTCATAAGGTCCCAAGACCTAATATGAATTTTTTATCCACATTGCAACATTAAATCAAGGCACAATTAAGCAAAAGTCATAAGGAAGACCCAAATGAGATAGAAAAAGTAGAAGGGTTACTTTTTCAGTGTCCACATTTAGCCCCCACTTTAGTGAGAGGATGAACTTGCTTTAAACTCACACTAAAGTAGACCAACACGCAACAAGAGGGGTTCCCATGAGCCAATGCTAGCAAGATAGGATAAAAATGATCAAGAGGGGTGATCAAGCCCCCATGATCAATATCTACAGATAAACCAACATAAGCACAAAGGTAAAATGCATGATATCAAGAACAATGACAAGGCACAAGCACACAATGCCAAAGATTAAAGGGAGAAAAAAAGGGAAAAGAAAGAAAGAATCAGATCAAGCTTCAACCATTTGTCCAACACAATGTGGATCAGATCTATGTTGCTTGTCCAAAAAATGCATACTCTCTTTGAGGCAACGGAACTCATGGTTGTTCACCAGGTGAGAAGGCCTAAAAGATGAGAAACCTACACTCATGGCTATTATGCACTCACACACATGCATGTGGATATGGGGAAATTCATACCTCAGAATGGGCTTCTTGCTCAACCATACCAAAGTTATACCTCCTACTAACTTTAATAACTCACCACAAAAGAAAAATGACTTTTCGAGCTTCATGAGATAAGCAAAACTTTGTATTCTTGGAGCTCATGAACAAACATGATGGTACCATAGGAATGCAATTTGTGTTATGTAAGGTGGCCATATAAAAAATGCAACATGAAAATAATGTACAAAGGATTCTTGCTAAGTTCATGTGAGGTCTTTAACTTAGGGAACATTATGCCTAATTTCTCCAAGAGAGGACCAATAAAAGAATAAAAAATTGACAACTTAGGGGATGTAGTGTGTTGCATCAAGCTGCCAAGAGGAATGTAATATGCTAAGATAGATCATGCTTGTTGGTTATTTTCTTAGAACCAAACTTAATCTCATTCCTAACCTCTGAGCTTGCAACAACCCAATTATTAGCTAGGTTGGGAATTGGCCAACACTTAAGTAAAATAATTAATACTTTAATTCTCCTCTTTGGGCTCTGTAAGACCTAGGGAGGGTATTCCCACACATACTCATAATATTTCATGCTTGGACAAAAGTATTTCTTCACACATACACACTATTTCATGAAAATCAACTTATCAAAGACTTGACAAACCTCAGATAGAAGTGTTACTTATTTCCAAGAGTGTGCTTTCATACTTAGAGTTGGGAAAATGCAATTTAAAGTATTTTGTGAGTCATTTGTCATCTGGAATCCTAAGCCCAATTCAATACTAGCACAGTCTACTAGAAGATAAACTAATAAAATAATCAGTGCTTCATTTAAGGGACAAAGAGTCACAACTGGTAGTCAATCAGTAGTAAACTTTTGATTGAATTTCAGAAATTAATGAACCATTAGAATGTTACTTTGTAACATTTAAATCATTGTGTCTACCAAATATCACTTCCTTACTAAATCCTATATCCTTTTCTTACAGACTAATGAGCTTATTTTAGTGTTTAATTAGTTCATTGAACTGAAGAATAAAACAAATTCATCCATTTTTGTGCAAATGAAAAAAAGACAAATGAGACTATCATTGACAACTTCATTCATAACTTGAAAGAAAACACATAGGAGAGCAACATTTTGAAACTAGAATTCTTCTTCATTTCTGATATTTCTTTGTAAAACCATATTTAAGATTCGTATACAGCATAACTTTCATCTTAAATTTGCTTCTAATATATATACTAGAGTATCTATTAATATTCTATTCTGCTTTTTTAAAGCATAGCATTTATTGTGACCATGTCTAGATTGAAAATTTTGAGCTCTCATCTTTCATCCACGAAATCCCCTTTATATAAACAAGGGAGCAACAAGCACCCTACTTAATTACAATTTCACTTTCATTTGAGTTCATTTCAAAAACCTAATTCTAACTAACTCCTTGAAGAACTCCCTAGGTGGTTTCATACGAAATCATTTGAGAAAAAGGGAGGACAAAAGGAAAAAAAAATGTGTAGGATATTAACCATCGTTGTCACAACATTCGTTGTTTGGAATAAAAAAGATTCCATTCATAACTTCTTGAAGAACTTCCACATCAGCATGAGAAAACAAAAGACAAACCATAGACATATGAAAACAAATACCTCCTATGCAAAGACCATGGTGTCATCAAAAGCTAAAAATAGGAAGTGACCCTATTTAGAGTTGTCAGCATCCAAAAATGCTCGAATGCTCCCTATCCTTGATGCAATTGGAGGGATTACAAGTACGTCGTCATCAGAGATCCCATATGGCACTATGGAACGAAGGTACTAGCCATAGTCCGAGTCAGTATTAGCTTCAACATTCGAAGGAGTATCTGAAACCATGATAGGAGAGTTGTGTTTACCCAGGTGAGCCCTGTGGCTCTTCTCCTTCTTCTTGGCCTTCTTCACTGGTAGTGCTAGTTCCCTGCCTTTTCAGTTGACCACTTCACCTAGAAGGGTCCTATTCGTCAAGCGATAAGTACTCTACACAATTTCCTTCTTCTTATGGCCCCTATCCCTCCTTTAACCCTTTGAAATCTTAGGAGAATCCATGACTTCCTACTCAGTTATGTCTTCACTGCATTCAAACACACTTAGCCAACTAGACCTCCTAATAGGTGGAATTGTTGCACCAGCTTTTCCCATTTTCTCTAAAGCTATCAGAGTGATAATTAAAAATATTTTTGACTCATGACCCACAAGAGAAGCACCTTAATCCCAATAATTGTAGATAACTCATCAACAAAAATCCCAAATAGTATAGAGAACCTAATTTCATACCAATTTTCTCAGGATGAAAACACTAAAACTCTGCTTAGGAAATCTTACAGCCCTTTCAATCTCCTTTACTACACACACCTTACTTCTTTTGTAGACTGAAATGATAATATGAATGAACAATGATCAACCTGCATTTAATAAAAAATTCGAGCATGCATAATTAATGACTTGAAAATTCTCTACGTGAGAAAATTGGTAACCTATCAGCTTGGATCTAAATTCTAGCCATTCATCTTAGAGCAATTAAAACTTCATCTAAGGTGGCCATGAGAATTTTTTTTTACCATTATCAACTTGCTCCTTGAAAAAAATGAGGCTATCTCAAATGATGCCACATTCCTTTTTAACCTTGATTAATCATAGCTGACCTGACAATTAGTATGTATCACCAACCTAATTCATGCTTTTCATTAATATCAGCAAAGTACATAGGACCAGCTTCTTAGAGAGAAACTTTCTTTATACACTTCAAATCTAATCATCCCTAAAACTTAGGGTGCAATTAGCGATGAAATTTATTCATGCGATGATCTTAGTCCATTGGATCATCCTGCTTTAAAAATTTATCAACAGTTCTCCAGTCCTCTCGTTGCTTTCTTTTTTTCTTTATGCTAAATCCCCAAGATCTTTCCATGTTGATCATTTCATTAATGGTCATCACTTTTTTTTGATTGAATTCATCCTCGTCCAACTTCATCATCGATGTAAACATCCCTACGGTAGTCGTTAGTCTCCAATTTTACAGCCTGACCTCTGGTCACATTTATCCTTCTATCGCACATCACTAATTCAAACATTGCATCGAGGATTCTATCTATGTTGGGAGATGCTATGATAGCATCAAATTTGGACACATACAACCTACATAAAACAAATGGTACAACATACATCGCTCATAGGATCATATCTTATTAGTTAAAGAAAACCCTTTAGAGGACATCCATCACTTATCACTAATTTAGAACTCAAGTTCTAAAACAAATCTGCAATGAGAAATGAAGTTATTACACAAGGCCTTTGTTCATTGCTAATTCTCTTCATATATTTTGCAAGCAATTAGTGATGAGAAGATTTACAACATTTATAATATCCATCGTGTATCACTAATGTGAGACTCTACATTCAAAACATATCTGCAGTCAAGCGATATACAATAAATCACATCATGCATCGCTCATCATTGTTCCAATTTTATCTTTTTATGGCCATCTGTGATGAGTGATAAGAACATAAAGATAGAAGCATGGCTCTTCACTATTACAAATTTGAAAGCTCAAAATCTATTAGCGATGAGTGATGTTAAAAGAAAAGATCATTCCATTGCTTGTCGCCAATCCAAGGTGTGAACCTATGAATAAATCAACGATGAGCTATGAGTTGTGAGGGCCATCTGGAAATAAGTGGAAAATTTCAGCATGTGCTCATTAGTTGTTCTAGAAGAAGGGACTTCTCTAGGACAACATGAGAATAGTAGGCTCAAGACTTCTGAATTATGCAATACAAAGGATGTAAAAGTTAGGTGATTTAGACCTAGACACTAGAAGGGCTAGTCACATGATGACATTTAACAAACATGAGAAATTTTTGTGATCAACAATAGGCAATACCAGTAAACAACATAATAGAATGCCAAGAAACTAAAACAAACAAAACCCTAAACCTCATATAAGAACCCTACAACAGATGTAACAAAGATTTTTAGGTAAAATTTCTTAGGGTTTTAACATGAGAACTTTTGAATTTTGCAATATTTGAAAGTGCCATCAGTGGTTCTTTCTAGGGACGTTTGTTCCTTAGTGAATAGAGCGAGAATTCAAATCCTATGGAGAAGAAAACTAGGTGCCTACTCCATTGAGCAATAGAGGAAAAAGTTCATCTCTACCCCCAACTACTTTGGCTTGACAAGTCAAACCATATCTCATAGCCCAAGGCCATCAAAACTATAAGAATTTTCTTACCGCTGTCATAGAAAAAGTTTTCATCAAACCTCACTAAATTCAATCTGAAGATATTACTAGAATATGCCCTATCAAACATGCTAGAATCTCTCAATAACTTAGCAAGTACAACATTATCAATAAATTCATAACTACCCTGCATCTGAGAATCAAGCATACCCTTAAAATACTAATTATTATGTAGCAATAACTCATAAATTTTGTCATTCAAAATATTGTAAAGTTGAAAACAAATTTCCTTAATATTTTTCTCATTACCACACTACAAGAAAATTCCATCCAGCTAAAAAATATACCACTCATACTATGTCATATAGCTAGGATTATCAAGCTCAATCTAATTAGTAATTTGCATGTCAAAGGTGAAATGATTACAAGGACCAATCAAAAGATTATGCACATCATGCAAACTATCTTCAAGTGTACGTAAAGAAACACACTCATTCATTGGCACATCCTATAACTATGCCTCAACATGTTGGTGTAGAGAATAATCAAGAATCTCTACCATATCCTTATTATTACTCACTCTAATATTTTTTGAACATATCATACTAACATCTTCAGCATTCACATCTTGTTCAAAAGTGAGTAATTCTTATTCCAAAAGATAATCTATTTTTTCTTTTAAGTCAGTCCTTGTATCCATATAAAAGAATTCATAACTAGGCTCATCAAAATTAGGAAACATATACTTATCCAAATTTACATTAAGATTCTCAAAATCTTTCTTATAAACTTCATGGTTATTTATTGTCCTTAATTCATCAATGCAAGTTTCTGGACTTCCATCAGTCTACATACTTTCTTGGTCATCATATAATGCATCATTACGATCAAAGGGTTTCATACCTTGATCCATATTACCATCATGCTAACCAGCTAGTTCATAACTGAAAGGAACATAAGATACCCATGTTTCATATCTTTCATAATTAACACTATCACCACTATCAAAATCAATATGAACACTATACAATAACTGAGGGTTATTCATGTGTGCACATTTCTGATATTCAGTTGTTAACACATTTGAAATTTGTCCACTATTTAATAGACCACAGTTCTGATGCATTCTTTTAACTACTTCTTTCTCTTGACCTCTACTATAAATGCATGCATTATCAAGTTGTAAATTAGGTTGTATCATGATATCACCATCATCAAGATCTGAAAGGTCAATGGAGTTGGTGTCATCACAGCAATCCTCATCCTTTTGCATTTCAACATTGGGTTGGGTGTCATCATTGAGTTGCTCATCCTCTTGAGGATAGACAAAAACATTTTCATTGTTATGATTACCAATGGTAGACATTGCATCATGCATAACTTCTTCTTTCTCAAGCATGCACTTGTCTAGATTTAAAACTAAAAAAATCTAATCATTTGTATTCATACAACTGTTCATTTCATCAATGTGTTTATCCACAATTGAAGAGAACAGACCTTGCACGTATTCATTCCTCATTTTTTCCATATTATCTAAACATGTGTAAGCCATCTGCATACTCAATATTCTAAAATCCTTAATTAGTGTACTAGATCCCTCTTCAAAAGCTTCAAAATACAAATGAATGCAATCTGATGTACTAGGTCTAAAACTTTTAGGGATTAGTGCAAGAGAAACAACAAAATTTGTGACTACAATCAATGCTTGACTCATCATCTTGTTTCTTAAGTTTTTTGAACTTTGTGACAAGATCAAAAGGCTCTTTTGTAAATTCTTCTCTATAAGCATCCACTAGTTTATCCTAGCAGGAAAAGGACTTCTCAAGAAAACTTAAGTAACAATCCCTAGCTCTAGTTTCAAAATATCAAAAAAAAAATATCATCCACATATCCTAATCTTCAAATGAATGATTCACCATGAAATTATAAAAAACTTTGGACATGTGCATCTCCTTCAAACACATTGTATCCGCTAAATCTAGGCATCTACTTATAGACTCAAGATGGCATACTTTTAACCTCATAACCAAGCCATGAAAAGTCTAATTGGTCATATAATGAATCAAAATAATTGATAATAGGTGTAGAAATTTGGTTAATATATCTAGAATGATTATCTATTAACTGGGACTGTATAGACATCAAGTTCCTTTTGTTTAACTCTTTATCTCCCCTTTTGAATATAGATTTCCATTCCGACCTTATCCTAGACTTTTTCACACATAGGTTCATGTACTTTGGGGTTTCAACTATTTGAGGATTATGGGTATGTGCAGGATCATGATGGGCCAAAAAGTGGCAATATGTAAGTGATATGATCGCCCATGTGGCTGACGACTTATTTTTTATCCAAAATTGATGAAATGAAAATGGTTTTCAAAGGAGATTCTCAAATTTCTACCAATATAAATTATGCTTTACTTTGAGTTTAATAAATAATTATTATTAATTTTCTATTTGAATTATGACTAACATCCTGATTGATAGGTTGATTAAAAAACATCTATAAATTTCAAACAATATCATATTTTTTGAATCCAAAACATGTGTCACACTCTATTCTTTGCATACTATAGGATTAAAAAATAAAAATTGAATTTTATGAAGTTTTGACCAAGGTGGTCAACATACAAGTTTTATATTTTAAAATTTGTAATAAAATTTATAATTAATTATTTTACTTGGAAAAAAATACAAAAAAAATGCATCACATTGAGACACAAGTCCTCTACTTATATCTAAAATCTTATAAAAAAATATTATCATTTTATTGTGGTTAGGGTGGTCAAACAAACACCTATTTCTTATTTTTTCCCTAAAATTTAAGTACTACTGCATTGAAATTTCAAAATTTCACCAAATAGATTTATTTTTATTTAAAATAAACCTAGTAGTTTAGAAAAAACATTCAATTTTCTTCAAATTCTATTCTTACATATTTTTTTAATAATATAGATAACTTATTCAAATTTTGACTTCAAGTTGCCTAACTCTAATTTTTCTAAACTTTTCACCACTTAAGGGCCTATTTTTTCAATGATTATGCTGCACATACCCTTATCAGACTTCTGAAGCTTCTTGAAAATATTCATCTAAGTTTCTAATGGCATGATTACTTCTCTTTTATAATCCATAGATGTATGCAAATCTGGTTTTAATTAAAGTTGCACAATCAAAACTATGCCAATATGAAAAATCACTAGAATGATTGATAATATGATGGTAACTTAGGACTGAAACATATGATAATGCAAATGGATAGAAAATCCTAAGATATTCAACTTTATCTTTAACCATTCATACTATCAAGTTTGTGAATATTCTTGAAGTGGAACAACAATTGCAATTAATACAACAGGTTCAATAAATGAGAATATGCAGGGAACTATGTACCTTCACACCACCAGTTGTTGCAACTTTGAACAAAGCACTTTCAAGTTAAAAAAGAAAACAACAACCCTTCATGTGCATAAATTGTAGAGAAGAATCACCACCTCTTCAACAAGAGGAAAACCTTTGAAGCAAGGACATCTTTCTCTGAGTTCTTCCAGTAGAGTCACTTCACAATATTTTGAATTTGGGGCTTCAATGAATCAATTTGTAGATTTGGAACTTCTTCAATTTTTGAACCAGATGTTCATTTTGTTTTGAATCCTTTTAAGTGTTCTTTGACATATTTGCATCAAAGATGCAAAAGCATCCCCACTAGAGTTGCCATTTTTGTTGGTTATTTTTTTAGAAGCAAACTTAATCTTAGACCTAACCTATGAGCTTGCCACAACCAATTTATCAGATAGGTTGAGGATTGGCCAACACTTAAGTAAAATAATTAATACTTTACTTCTTCTCTTCAGGCTCTGTAAGACCTGGGGAAGGTAATCCCACACATACTCATAATATTTCATGCTTGGAAAAGAGTATTTCTTCACATAGATGCACTATTTCATGAAAATCACCTTATCAAAGGCTTGAAAAACCTCAGATAGTAGTGTTAATTATTTCCTTCAGTGTGCTTTCATACTTAGAGTTAGGACAATGCAGTTTAAATTATTTTGTAAGTCAATTTTCATCTTGAATCCTAAGCCTAATCAATTCTAGCTCAATCTACTATAAGATAAACTAATAAAACAATCAATGCTTCATTTAAGGGAGAAAGAGTCACAATAGGTAGTCAATTGGTAGTACAGTTTTGATTGAATTTCATAAATTAATGGACCATTAGAATGTTACTTTGTAACATTTAACTCACTGTGTCTGCAAAATATCACTTCCTTACTAAATCCTATATCCTTTTCTTACAGACTAATGAGCTTATTTTAGCATTTAATCAGTTCATTAAACTGAAGCATAAAACAAATTCATCCATTTCTGGCAAATGAAAAAATGACAAATGAGACTATCATTGACAACTTCATTCATAACTTGAAAGAAAACACATAGGAGAGCAACATTTTGAACTAAAATTCTTCTTCATTTATGATATTTCTTTGTAAAACCATATTTAAGTTTTGTATACAGTATAAATTTCATCTTAAAATTGCTTCTGATATATCTACTCGAGTATCTATTTATATTCTATTGTTCTTTTTTAAAGCATAGCATTTACTGTGACCATGTCTAGACTCAAAATTATGAACTCTCATCTTTCAGCCATGAAATCCCCTTTATATAAATAGAGGAGGAACAAGCACTCGACTGGATTACAATTTCACTTTCATTTGAGTTCATTTCAAAAGCCTAATTCTAATTGACTCCTCGAAGAACTCCCCAGGTGGTTTCATATGCAATCATTTGAGAATAGGGGAGGACAAAAGGAAAAAAACATGTGCAAGATATTAGTTGTCATTGTCATAGCATTCATTGTTTGGAACAAAAAGATTTCATTCATATCTTCTTGAAGACCTTCCACGTCAGCATGAGAAAAAAATACACCACAAACATATGAAAACAAATACCTCCTATGCAAAGACATTAGTGTCATCAAAAAATAAAAATAGGAGGTGACCCTATTTAGAGTTGTCGTCATCCAAAAATGCTCGACCGCTCCTTGTCCTTGATGCAATTGGAGGGATTACTAGTGCGTTGTCATCAGATCTCCCATATTGTACTAGGAAATGAAGGTACTGGCCATAGTCTTAGTTAGTATCAACTTTAGCATCTAAAGGAGTATTTGAAAGCATGATAGGAGAGTTGTGTTTACCTAGGTGAACCTTGTGGCTCTTCTCCTTCTTCTTGGGCTTCTTCACTGGTTGTTCCAGTTCCTTGCCTCTGCACTCAACCACTTCACTTGGAAGGGTCTTATTCCTCAAGTGGTAAGTACTCTACACAATTGACTTCTTCTTATGGCCCCTAGCCCTACTTTTACCCTTTGAAATATTAGGAGAAGCCATGGCTTCTTGCTTAACTATGTCTTCATGACATTCAAACATACTTAACTAGCTAGACCTCCTAACAAGAGGAATTGTTGCACCAAATTTTCCCATTTTCTCTAAAGCTATCCAAGTGATAATTAAAAATAGTTTTGACTCAAGACCCACAAGAGAAGCAACCCAATCCCAATAATTTCAAATAAATCAAGCAATAGAAATCCCAAATAGACTAGAGAACCTAATTGTATACCAATTTTCTCAGGATGAAAACACTAAAAATCTGCTTAGGAAACCTTATAGCCCTTTCAATCTCCTTTACTACACACACCTTACTTCTTCTATAGACTAAAAAGATAGTGTGAATTAATAGCGATCAACTTGCATTAAATAGAAAATTCGAGCATGCAAAATTAATGACTTGAAAATTCCCTATGTAAGCAAATTGGTAACTTATCAGCTTGGATCTGAATCCGGTCCATTCATCTTAGAGCAATTAAAACTTCATCTAAGGTGGCCATGATCATTATTTTTTGACCATTAACAACTTGCTCTTTGAAAATAACGAGGCTACCTCAAATGATGTCATGTTCCCTTTTAACCTTGATTAATCATAGTTGATACGACAATTAGTATGTATCACCAACCTAATTCATTTTTTTCATTAATATCAACGAAGTACACAGGACTTGTTTCTTAGAGAGAAAATTTCTTTATACACTTCATCGCTAATCCTCCCTAAAACTTAGGGTGTAATTAGCAATGGAAGTTATCCATGCGATGATCTTAGTCCATTGGATCATCTTGCTTTAAAACTTTATCAACGGTTCTCCAATCCTCTCATTGCTTTCCTTTTTGCTTTATGCTAAATCCCTAGGATCTTGCCACATTGTTCATTCATTGATGGTCATCGCTTGTCACTGATTGACTTCATCCTCTCCCGACTTCATCATCGATGTAAACAACCTTGTGGTAGTCTTTAGTCCATAGTTATGCGGCTTGACCTTTGGTCACATTCATTCTTCTATCGCACATCGCTAATTCAAACCTTGCATCGAGGCTTCTATCTACATTGGGAGATGTTGTGATAGCACCATATTTGGACATGTACAACCTATGTAAAAAAAATGGCACAAAATACATCGCTCATAGGATCATATCCTATTAGCAAAATAAAAACCCTTTAGAATACATCCATTGCTTATTGCTAATTTAGTACTCAAGTTCTAAAATGAATCTGTGATGAGAAATGAAGTTATTACACAAGGCCTTTGTTCATCACTAATTCTCCTTATATATTTTGTGATTAATTAGTGATGAGAATATTTACAAAATTTATAAGATCCATCACGTATCGATGATCTGAGACTCTACATTCAAAACATATCCATGATCATGTGATATACAAGAAATAACATCACATCGCTCATTGTTGTTCCAAGTTTATCTTTTTATGGCCATCCACGATGAGTGATAAGAACATAAAGACAGAAGCATCACTCATTGCTATTACAAATTTGAAAGCTTAGAAAATATTAGTGATGGGTGATGTTAAAAGAAAACATCAGTACATCGCTCGTCACCAATCCAAGGTGTGAACCTATGAATAAATTAGCTATGAGCGATGAGCTGTGAGGGCCACTGGGACATAAGTGGAAAATTTTCAGCATGTGCTCATTAGTTATTCTAGAAGAGGTTACTTCTTTAGGACGACATGAGAATAGTAGGCTCAAGACTTTTGAATCACACAATACAAAGGATGTAAAAGTTAGGCGATTCAGACCTAGACATGAGAAGGGCTAGTCACATGATGACATTTAACGAACATGAGAAACTTTTGTGACTGACAATAGGGAATACTAGTAAACAAAAAAATAGAACACTGAGTAACTAAAAAAAGAAAAACCCTAAACCTCATATAAGAACCCTACAACAGATGTAACAAATATTGCTAGGTAAAATTTCTTAGGGTTTTAACATGAGCACTTTCTAATTTTGCAAAATTTGAAAGTGCCATCAATGCTCATGAAGGACATCATACCCAGTTTCATCTACAAAGTTACTAAATGCATCATATGAAGTAAGAAGGCTTCACTAGCAACCAAGAAAAAGGAAAAATGAAAAATAATAATGCCAATGTATGCCCCCACTTTAAAGGAATTACTACACACCATACTATGAGCAATTACTTTAAAGTAGCAAAATGAAATATGAAAAGAAGAAGAAAGACATGAGAGCCAATCTGGAAAGCCCTATGCCAATGCATATGTTTCCAAGTAAGGTTGTTTCATGTGAAGGAAATAAAAAAGAAGAAAAGGAAAGGGTTTCCTCCAAAATGAAAACACTAAACAAATAAGGGATCTATGGATTTGGGTCAGTATGTTCTTTGTTGCAATAATTTTTTTAGAGAGCTCAAAACTGTCATCATCCCCTAAATACATTGAATTGGAAGAATGTCACAAAGAGAGTGAAAACAAATAAAAATTTGTTGGGTCAACATGGAAGAGACATAGGGTGCCTTGACTCCTTGCATCATCCCCAAAAGGAAAACACAAGACAAATGAAAAAGAAAAGGTGAAATAAAAAGGAAAAGCCTTTGGCTCAACATGAAGAAGACATGAATGTCTCAATGCCTTGTATCATCCCCAAAAGGAAAACACAAGAAAAAGATAAAATAAAAGGTAAAGAAAAAGAAAAGCCTTTTGGGTCGACATGAAAGAGACATGAATGTATCAATGACTTGCATCATCCCCAAAAGGAAAACATAAGGAAAAGAAAAGGAAAAAAGGTGAAAGTGATTCATGACATAGAGAATAACTAAGGTACAAATAGAGGAATGTCACAAAGAGAGAGAAAACCAAACAAAACATCATGAGGGATCACATTATGCACATGCAAGAACGCATAAGAGAAAGAAAGAAAATAAAAGTGTAAAAGACTAGTAAGGAAAATGCAAGTTATCCATCAAGCAAGTCATCCACCTCCCAGTCATGTTCATTATAGGCCGAGGGCGGGAAATTGGCCAAAGGGACAAAGGAAAGTGCCAAACTAGGAGAAGTACTAGGTTCATTACTTTGTATAGTATATTTTTTGATTAAGCTCATCAAAGAGGGAAATAATGTGTTCAAGGGTATGTGCAGGATCATCATGGGTCAAAAAGTGGCGATATGATGGGTATGTGTAGGGTATGTGGACGATGACATATTTTTACCCAAAACTGATGAAACGAAAAGGGTTTTTAAAGGAGATTCTTAACTTTCCACCAATATAAATTACGTTTTACTTTTAATTTTATAAATAATTATTATATATTTTCTATTTGAATTACGACTAAAGTCCTAATTGATAGGCTAATTGAAAAGAATCTATAGCTTTCAAACGGTATCACATTTTTTGAATCTAAAACATGTGTCACATTCTATGCTTTACATACTATAGGATTAAGAAAAAAATGAATTTCATGAAGTTTTGACCAAGTTAAAGGTCGGATATAAATTTTTATATTTTTTAAACATTGTAATAAAAATATCATAATTAATTATTTCGTGAGACAAAAATTACAAAAATATGCATCACATTGGGACATGGGTCCTCTACTTATATTTAAAATCTTATAAAAAATATTATCATTTTATTGTGGTTAGGGTGGTTAGATAGACACCTACTTATTTTCCCCCTAAATTTAAGTAATATTGCATTGAAATTTCAAATTTTCACCAAATAGATGTAAAAAAAACCTAGTAGTTTAGAAATTACATTCAATTTGCTACAAATTCTATTCTTACATATTTTTAAAATAATATAGATAACTTATTCAAATTTTTATGTCAAGTTTCCTAACTTTGGTTTTCTAAATTTTTTGCCACTTAAGGGCCTATTTTTTCCATGATGATCCTACACATACCCTCAAATCATTATGTACCTCTTTGTCAATTTTAGCGATCTTGTCATCGTCATCCAAATTAATCACAATAGGAGGACGAATGATAATGTACAATGAAGAGTGTAACTCTTGTTGTGATTGTTGTATTAGATCATTTTGTTTTGGTTGGGGAGGGGGTCATCAATGCAATGTTTCAGTCAAGTTCAATTTTTTTTTTTTTGTACTTAACTCTTCATGCAACTTGCAAGCAAGGGAACAATGTCTACATGTATTCTCTCTAGCTCCTCTATTTCTTTTGGTTTTTTTGTCGAGTTGTTTTTGTAAAGGAGTGGGTTGATCAACCATAGATTTCCTTTTTTCCCTAAGGGGATAAATAGAATGAACCATAGGAGGTTGGTCATTCACTTTCTCTTTTTCTTTGTAAACTTGTTTCATTCGAAGAGGCATGAAAGAGTTGTTTTCATTGTGTCTTGGTCTTTTGGACAATGTAGGTGAATTTTTTGGTGTTGGTTGATCTTGATTATCTGGTTCATGTTTTGGATGAAGCATGGTTTCATCCATGATAGGAGTTTTAGAGGTAGATGGGGACGTGTTAGAGAGACAATTCTACTATTTTCTTTGCTTTGAATTTTTGGTAAGCGATGAAAAAGAAGTCTTGTCATGGTGTTATAGGTTCCATGGGCTTGAGCCAAAAGGATTCTAAGGAAAAATTTTCTTTGGAAGACAAGGGGTTAAAGCCGCTATGATGGATAGTAAATATTTCATTTTCAAATGGAAACTTTAAGCATTTTTTAACAACCAAAGGGTCAAATTTCATTGAGTGAAGCCATGGATGGCCTAGCCTCAAACAAAACTGGTCTGACTTCAGGATGATGGAGAATGTGACATCTAATGTTTTTTGTCCTATTTGTAATGGAAGGACAATTGATCCTATTGTAGGGAAAGCAAAACCATTGTGCATCTTGATCCATGCTTTCGATTTATCATAATCATCTTGATAAAGTTCATGTAACACTAAGAATTCCTTGGTTGTCACGTTCTCTCCATAGGCAGGATCTATTAATATTCCATTAGTGGGCTTATCATAGATATGGCTGACTATGTAAAGAGGACCATCGAGTAGATGTTTAATTATGTCTTTAGAGGAGAAATCAATATCAAAAGATTTCTTAGGTTGGCCCTTATGAGGGATAACATCTATCACACCTACCATTTCATCCATAGGATTAACATGGGTAACATGTGGGATAGGATCATGATGTTCATCATCTGTATCAACATTCATCACATCATTTTTTGTAGCATCACTAGCTTTGACAAATGAAATATTATTTTTTTTCATTGTATCAGTGAAAATTTGCAAGTTTTTATTTGGAGAGGCAACAAACTTATTACCTTGATTATTAACACCTACAATGGATAGATGGTCAGAATCAATGAGTTCTTGCACAAGATGCTAGAGATGCTTACAATGTTCCATGCCATGTCCATTTTTTCATTGATAATGGCAATAAGAATTTAATTTAAAACTCGAGGGTAAAGGCTTATTAGGGTTTGGTATTTTTATGGAAGGAAAGGTAATCATTTGATGTTGTAAAATTTGGGTCATTGTGTTATGAAGGGTGTCAAGTATAGGTGTGAATTATATTTTTAGATCTCCATACTAAAGGGTATTGTGGTTTTAATAGCTGCTATTTGGTTATTCACATTTTGAGGTGTAGGTTGATGAGGACTGAATTGAAGGAACCCTTTGTTTTTCTTTCTAAATGAATAGGAATTGTTTTGGTTAGTAGAGTCGGATTTCTCAGTTTGGCTAGAAGTGGACCTTGTATCTCAACTACTAACCAAATTTTGATAATCACAAAGGGTAGTACACAAATGCATGAAGGAGGGGAATTTCATCATGGTCATTTTGTCCTAAATTTTAGTTTGCAATTTTTCTATAAACATATTTTGAAGGTGTGGATTAGGGATCTTGACATCGATTTGGGAATAAAGTGATTGATAACATGAGATAAAATTAGTTATTTTTTCTTCCTCATTTTGCTTGCATCTCATCAAATCAACCAAGGTCTTCTTGGGAGTCATATGCACTTGGAAATGGTTTATAAATGCATCAACAAGTTCATTAAATGAACAAATTGAATTTTTTGGTAAAGAAGAAAACCATTCCAAGGTAGTATCTTTTAAAGTAATAGGGAACAATTTTCCTAATAGTTTATCATCAAGGGAAAATTCACTACATAAGGTGGTATATGCATTAACATGGTTAGAAGGATCTCCCTTCCCTCCATATTTCTCAAATCTTGGCATCTCTACTCCCTATGGCATTGGTGTTCACAATATTTCCAAAGACAATGGGCCACTTCAAACATACTAGGTGGGTGGACTATTCTGGTTTTGGTTTATGGTGGAGATTTTTTTTTACATTGATGAAATAGTTTGGAAAAGTTATATTATGAGAGGATTAGTAGAAGTGGTATGAGGTGGAAGTGAAAGTGGTGATGGGATATATGTACTAGGAGGGAAAGTGAATAGAATGCTTATAGGTGGTAATGTGGAAGAAGATAGAACATGCGATGCCACATAGGAATTAGGGACACTAATAGGAATACTTGAGGAATGAATCACATTACTAGTGTAGCTGAGCTCAAAGGGCCTTACCAAATTATCCTAACTTGTAGCCAAACACAAACACACACATAGAGAGATAAAAAAGAAATGCACAGGAGAACAAGCCTTCTATTTATTCAATAACAGAATTACATTCAGATATTCTCCACAAAGCAACTCTTTATTCTTACTTCACTGCTATCGACCCCTTCTCTACCCTACACTATTCTTATTTCTATCACTACATACTATTTTATTCCATTAGGTTGGCCATGCACATTCCCATGCTCAAGTCAAATTTTCTATTGTTGACTAAACATTAGATTGTTCATTGTTATTAGTAGCTCACCAAGTCAACCAATGGGATCAATTTCCACAACAACTCTATGAATCTCATTTTTCCAGGTGTCACTTTCCACTATCATTGACCATTGTTCAAATCGTATTGCATACACTACCATTTCCATAATTGCTCCATCATTAAGACCTTACATCACCTTCCACCAAAATGAGGAAGTCCCACTGACAAGCACCTCGCATACCCAACATTATCTTATTGGGAAGACCAAAGAGAGGTTCTTGTCAATAGAAAATACTCCTGCCAATCAATAACATCGAGCACATGCACATCGGACCATCATAGGGATGACCAACCATGTCTCGTCGATAGCATGAAGTCACCTCGATATTGATCAGATGATCAAAGAATTGCACCAGAATGTTATATTGGAGGCATCGGGGAATCAAATATTATGGTGTGTTTTATGTCTCTATCGGCTCTAATATCCTCAAAGACATAAGCTTAGATGTTGATGTCGCCAACCTAACAAAGGAATATCAAGAAATATGACCTATTGGGTCTGACACCATATGAACAATATGCTATGTACACCTGATGTTCTGACAACCAAAAGCCTAATACTCCATATAGCAAGGATAAAAAGTTTAAAATTTCTCGATTTCATATAGTTGGATAACATCGACATAAACTTTCTTAGGCCTTATTTGATTGAGAAATGTGGAAATGATGATGCACAATTACAGGCAAGCCTCAAATGTTCCTGAATTATACATTTGTGGTATGAGAAATGCTCCATGAGTGGGAACTCAAGAACATTTAGGGCAATCTAGAATTGAATCCCAAACTTAGCCAAATCATTTACCTTCACCCAAGTTGCATCATCCACTGATTTTATTTTCCAATGGACTAAGTACTCCACGTACTCCTTACCACGTGTTTTATTTACAACCCTAGAATCAATGATTTCATCTACTTCTTCAATTTGCTTCATAGGTAGATGATTCACCCATTTCTATATTATCAAGGATATTCGCAGGAAAATGTTGTTGAGTACTTTTCTCTCTTTCAAAATTCTTGTAAAAATCATTGACATTGAAAATAGGAAATATATCTACATTCTCTAGAAGTTCAACTTCATATGCATTGGTTGAAAACTTACGTAGGATCTGACAAGGACCAATCCTTTTCCATTTTAACTTATTGAAGATTCCCTGTGGAAACCTCTCTTTCCTTAAATGTACCCATACTAGCTCTCCAATCTAAAATTTCAGCTCTCTTATATGATGGTTAGCAAACTCCTTGTACTTAGCAATACTCTTTTCCAACCTTTCTTTCACTTCTTGATGCAAATCTTTAATATATTCTACAAAATGCTCTGCCACAACACTTGTCTTCACTAGGTCTACACTATCTCTGAGTTCATCTATGCCCCTAGGGACAAAACCATACACCACACTGAATGGACTCTTCCCAATACTCTTGTTCACTAAATTATTATTGGAAAACTCTACTTGTGACAACAATAAATCCCATTGTTTTGGCTTGTCTCCAATCAAACATTGAAGAAAATTACCTAAAATTTTCTTCACAACCTCAGTCTAACCATCTATTTTGGATGGTAGGAAGAATTGAAACCAAAATGTGTACCTAATTTCTTCCACAATGTGCACCAGAAATGACCAAAAAAATTTATATCCTCGATTAGATATGATACTCTTAAGCAATCCATGCAACCAAACTATTTCCTTAAAAAAAAAATTGCTATATGGGAAGCATCGTTAGTTTTTTGACATGGAATAAAATGAGCCATTTTTTAGAACCTATCTATAACCACAAAAACAAAATCATTACCTCTTTAAGTTCAAGGTATTACCAACACAAAATCCATGCTAGTGTGTTCCCATTGGTCTCTCTGGAATCGATAATGGCTTATATAGTCTAGTATTTTACTTCATTCCCTTTGCATGTTGACAAATTCTACATCCTTGTACCATTTTCTTAACATCCACACTCATTCCTAGCCAATAATAGATTTCATTCAACAATACAATTGTCTTATCTATTCTGAAATTTCCTCCTAATCCACCACTGTGCTTCTCTCTAATGAGATTCTCCCTCATAGAACCTCTCAACATACACAACTTCTTCTCTTTGAACAACAAGTTTTCTTGAATGAAATACTCCAACCATGGAGTTTGATCCAATTCAGTTGTATTCTTACATACTAACCATGCCTCTTTGAAATTTGGGTCATACTCATACAACTCACCCAATGCATCAAAGCCAACAACATTAAATCTCATCTCATTCAACAACAAAGTTCTCCTACTTAATGCATTAGCAAATCGATTGGATTTACCACTTCTATGTTTTAACACAAAAGAATGACTTTAGAAAAACTCCACCTAATTCATATGCCTATGATTTAACGTACCTTGGTTGCTTATGAATTGTAGGGCATGATGATTTGTATACAATAAAAATTCTTTCGGCAATAAATAATGCCTCCACTTCTTGAGCGCTTTCACAATTTCATAGAATTCCTGATTGTATACTAAATACTTCCTCTTGGATTCATTCAACTTTTCCTTGAAGTACACGATTTGTCTTCCTTCTTGATTGAGAACTCCAATTATTGTTCCACTTGCATCACAATCTATGTTGAAAACTTTTCCAAAGTCTCATAATGCCAACATTGGTTGTTCTATCACCTTTCTTTTGAACAGTTGAAAACTCTTTTCTAGTGTAGTTGTCCATTGGAACTCCTTTTTGGTCCTCTTCATTGTCTATGTAATGGGAGCACATATCCCACTAGAATTTCTTATGAAATTTCTATAGAAGCTCACCAACCCATGAAAATTACAGGCTTCAAAAGTGCTCTTTGGTGATGGCCACTCAACAATAGCCTTTACTTTCTTAGGATCCATTTTTAGTCCTTCCTTAGAAATCACAAATCCCAAGTATACTAACTCTTTCTTCATGAAAATACACTTTTTCAAATTCACCATTAAATTTTCTTCTTTCAATATTTTCAAAATATCTCTAATATGTTCCAAATGCTCTTCTTTTGTTTTGTTGAAAATTAAAATATCATCAAGATAAAATATGAAAATCTTACCAAGATAGGGCTTCAACACCTAATTCATTAGTCTCATGAATGTACTGGGTAAATTTTTCAATCTGAATGGCATAACCAACCCCTCATACAGTCCATCCTTCATCTTGAATGTTGTTTTCCACTCATCCCCTTCACGAATTCTGATTTGATGATAACCACTTTTTAGATCGATCTTTGTGAAATACCTTGCTCCACTCAAACAGTCCATTAAATCATCCATTCTCAGTAACAAAAATCTCTATTTGATGGTGATCTTATTGATTGGATGAGAGTCTGTACACATCATCCATTCACCTCCCTTCTTAGGTGCTAATATAGTAGGTACAATGCATGGACGAAGACTTTCCCTAATCAAAAATTTGTCCAACAACTCTTGGACTTGTTTGTTTACCTCTCCATTCTCTTGTGGTGTCATCCTATACAATGCCTTGTTTGGAAAACTCACTCCTAGAATAAAATCCATATAGTGACTAATTTATCTCACCGATGGCAACCCATCCAGTAATTCCTTCATCATTATGCCAGCATACTCATCAACCAATTCTTGAAATTCTACCAGCAACTTTTCTTCCTTTTCTACTATCAGTTCTAAGGTGGTTGTGCTACCACTGGATAACAAACATCATCCTTCTTCAGATCCTTCAGGAGCTACTTTCCTATGAAAAAACACACCTTGGAAGTACCTTCTACGTCTTCATCCTTATCCTTCATGGGATTTAAAGTAAATTCCTGACCATCCTTCCTAATGGTATATGTATTACTCTTACCATCATGAACAACTTGACGGTTAAACTGCCATGGTCTTCCTAGCAAGATATGAAAAGCATACATAGGAATTATATCATAGAGTATTTCATCTTTGTATTTACCAATCTAAATATTAACCAAGCAGTGTGCTCTTACAACTAATTGATGTTCCTTTTGCAACCACAAAACCTTGTATGGGATGGGATGCTTCATTATTTTCAGCTTCAACTTCCTCACCATATCATCAAACACAATATTGTCCATGCTACCACTATCTACAATTACTTAACAACACTTACCACCTAACTGGCATTTGGTTCTGGAAAAATTTCTTCTTTGTACCAATTCTTCTTCCACCTTCTCAGAACTTAACAAAATATTCCTTACCATCAAGGATTCTCCATCTTTTGGGTCTTCTCCATGCTTTGAAGTTTCCACCATTTGATCTTCAACTTGGGCCACATGCACTTTGGCCTCTTTTCCTTTACCTCCACCTTCAACAAGTGGGCATTCAAAAGACTTGTGCCCAATCTCTCCACATTTGTAGCAAGTAATAGTGAATCCTCTACCTCCTCCTATTCCAACACTACCTCTTCCTCGAGATGACTTTCCTTTTCCTCAAAAGTCTCCTCTACCTCTCATGTCTTGAAAAGTACCTTCTCCATCATTTTTGGTAGAATATCCTCTTCCACTATTGCTCTATCCTTGTTTGTGGGCATTTATGCCTTTGGCTCTATTTTTTCCTTGTTGCTTCCTATTCAATTTCTCTTTAGCTTTCAAGGAATATTAATAAGCCTATTCCATGCTCTGTAACTTGAGAAAAATTGTTTCATCTTGAATGGATACTCACAAACCATTTAGGTATCTTGCAACTTGCTCAACCTCATCCTCATTGTGGTCTACTTGAATACTCAATTGATAGAACTCTTCAGTGTACTCCTTGATACTAGATTCTCTTTGTTTCAAGTTCTAAAATTTCCTAAACAAACTTATTTGATAGTCTACAGGCATGAAATTTTCCTTTAGTTTATTCACCATGTGGTCGCATGATTTTATCTTCTCCTTACCTCTCCTTTTTCTATCAATCTGCAAATGATATCACCATAGGGATGCATACCCCTTCAACTTTGTGCAGGCATATTTCGCCTTCTTTTCATCCTCAATTCCTTCAAATTCAAAGTACTTCTCCATCTTAGTGATCCAATCCATCAACTCATTGGAATTTAGGTTCCCTTTGTACTTATGAGGGTCAAAATGGGGTCAAGTATTTATTCTGGTTAGGGCTTGAATGAACCTCTCTTCCCCTTGATCAAGTTTTGGTTGTTCTCCTTCAACTTTAGCCTATTCTTCTTCTTCATCATTACTCATATCATTGACATGATGACCTCTTCACTGTACATTCTTGATAGCCACTAATTTGGCCACAATTCATCTCAACATTTCCACTAGGATAGGGTTTTTTTATCTTCACACCCACTATCCTCTACCTCATCCTCTTTATGCCATCTTAAGGAAGTAATCTGCAGTTACGGGTCTCCTTCTTTCTTACCCACAAAAATATTTCTATAGGACTTCATAATTGCTTGACACCTTCCCAAGAGCAACCTACTCTAATAACACTTGGTGTAGCCGAGCTCAAAGGGCCTTACCAGGCTATCCAAACTCGTAGCCAAACACAAACATGCACACAAAAATATAAAAGAGGAATTCATAGGAGAACAAGTCTTTTCTATTTATTCAATAACAAAATTACATTCAGATATTCTCCTCAAAGAAAATCTCTTTTCTTACTTCACTGCTCTTGACTCCTTCTCTTCCCTACACTCTACTTGCTATTATCACTACATATTGTTTTATTCCATCAGGTCAGCCATGCACATTCCTATGCTCAAGTCAAAGTTTCTAGAGTTAAATAAACATTAGTTTGTTCATCGTTATCAGTAGCTCACAAAGTCAGCCAATGGGATCGATTTCCACAACAATGTTGTGGTAATCCAATGAATCTCATTATGTTAGGTGTCACTTTCCATTGTTGTTGACCATTGCAAAATTCATACTACATACACTACTGATTCCACCATCGCTCCATCATTGAGACCTTAGATCACCTTCCACCAAAATGGGGGAGTCCCACCAACGATCACCACACACCCAACATTGTCCTATCAGGGAGACTGAAAAGAGGGTCCTGCCAATAGAACATAATCATGTTGGTCAAGAACATTGAACACATGCAGATTGGACCATTGTAGGGATGACCAACCATGTCCCATCGATAGCATGAAGTCACCCTAATATTGATTGGATGATCAGATAATTGTATAAGCATGTTATATTAGAGGCATCAAGGAATCAAAGATTATGGTGCCCTTTATGCCTCTATTAGCTCTGATATCCTTAGAAACGTAGGCTTAGATGCCAATATCGTTGACCTCGCAAAGGAATATCGGTTGATAGGACCTATCGAGTCCGACACCATATGACCAATATGTTGTGTACACATGATGTGCCAACAACCAAAAGCCTGATACTTCTTATAGCAAGGATAAAAAGTTTAAAATTTCGCAATTTCATATAGGTGGATAACATCGACAAAAACTTGGTTAGGTCTTATTTGATCAACAAATGTAGAATGATGATGCAGGATTGCAAGCAAGCCTTAGATGCTCCTACATCAATTACTAACTTGTTGCATTATTGTTGTGATATGAGGAGTGGTATAGGTAGGTATTGATGCTATTATTAAGGGAGGAGGAATTTGAGTTCCTCCTTGGTTGGCAATATTGTTTGTTGGTGTAGAACTCAATGTTGAAGGAAGATGTTTCCAAAGATTTGAACTATGTTTTTCACAAGGTCAAGACCTTCATCACTTTAAAGCATGCAGTGAATGTTTTCTATGGTAGGAATTGCAGTAACAGAAATGTTTACAAGGCTAACTTGGTGTTGTAGGTGAACTAAGTCCTCATGAATTTGAATGATTTTCTCTTGCAGGATATCATTATTTCTTGGTTCAACATGCATGCTACCTAAAGGAAAAGAGCTACAAAGTCTATTATCCATGCCTAGTGCACTATTGTCAATACTAGGAGTGGAATGTAACATCCCGCTACTCAACTCCAAAGGGTAAGAGCCTAAAGAGGACGATTTTTTTTTTTTTGAAAACATACAGAATAACTTACACATAATGCAGTTGCCAATACAATATATCAACAAAAAACATGGCCAAGTATGGTTGAATGCTCTACCAAAAGGAGAGGACTAATCCACTCTCTAGAGAAAATCAGAATAGGAGCAATCACAATAGCTCCAAAAAATTTGCTCAAGAACCCTCTTCTCTAGAACTTCCTGCTCCAGAACTTCCTGCTTCTGAACCTTCTGCTCTGAAACTTCCTACTCTGGAACTTCCTACTCTGAAACCTTTTGCTCCAGAACTTCCTACTCCAGAACTTCATGCTCAGGAACCTTCTACTTTGGAACTTGTAGTAGGGACACAAAACAACAAACAAAGAGTTGCAATGTGCAAAAAAATTTGCAGACTAATACAAGAAGGAAATACACAACCAAAGCTCTGATTATTGACTGAAAACTTTTGAAGGAAAATCCATAAAGATCATTATAATCAAGCGAGTCTAATACCAGCACCAAAAATCATAAACCAAATATAAACCATCACATTTCTTCTCATTAATTTGTATGGTTACATTTTCACTCTCAAGTGAGAAAAATATACATAAAGGAAAATACAAGAGTGCAAAGGCATAGCCATGAATAAAATACATCAACATATAAGACAAGTACAAGAGGGATCAACTCTAACTGGCACTCCAATAACCTATACACTGATCCCAAATGGCAATGGAAATGCCTCCCTTCCATGCGGACTCAAAAGAGGCCACTCCACTGTGCTTGTAGGTAGTCACAAGGCCTAAGCCAAATTAACAAGACAAGGGTAACATAAGGCCAACACTCACATCATACATGAATAAAACATGGAATACAATGCATTAAAGCCAATATCACAACATGAAGATGCTCATACAATAACATGTCAAGGACTACTCACGACTACTAAGGTACGAGGTGCTAGAGAGTAGACCAAAAGGAGTATCATCATGGGTGCTCGAAGGGATGGCACCACATAGAATCAAGTACACCTCTCATACAGATGAAGAAGCTCAATCATGCCCAAATCAATGCCCCACACATAGATGACTCAACACCCTACAGATGGATAGGCCTTCTCAAGTGCATCCTTATCCTTTACAAGCACTTAAGGCCATGCATGAGGACTCATTATCTTATAATTGTTTTACCCCATCACATTTAACCAAACGAGGAACCCAAAGCAAATATGAAACAATGAAAGTGCCCAAAATTAAAATATGCCAAAGACCCAGTTTAGATTTGGCCATTTCTACTTGGAATCCACCTTTATTTTTCATTTCTAACAAGTGGATTAAGAGAAACAAAGAAAATATTTTTTTACAAATTGGGAAAAAAGAAAAATGAAATGAAAGTGCCTAGAAATTTGTTTTTTTAGCAACCTATTTTAAATTTACTGGAATGCACAAAAATTTGTCATAAGAAAACTATAGGGCAACAATTTGAATCCAAAACAAGCATTATTCAACTCCAAAGAATTCATAAAAAAAAAGAAAAGAGGAATATTTCTGCAATAAGGAAATACAAAGCTTCCATTCCCAAGCTAAATTGCATTCAATAGCACCAGAAATTAAAGGGATTCAAGAGCCACAAAAGAAATACCTCAATGTTGCCCCAAAATTGAAATGTGAGAATGCTCTAAGTATAAAACATGGATGGGTTCCAAAATATGACAGCAAGGAGGAAATGGCATGCTAAGACCAACAATCAGATGCTCACAAATTTCTTCTCAACAAAATCTCCACATTGCTCTCCCAACTCTGTTGCCCAATTCAAGGGTTTTTTGTTCTCCTTCCAAAAACAAAAAAAATCTTCTCCTCCCCAAAATAATAACTCCCCCAAAATAGATCCTTCTTTCCTCTTATATTTTCTCCCCCAAAACAATAAAATGAAATAAGGCATTTTAATAAACAAGCTATTAAAGCTCCCCAATTCAATTAATTAAAATCACTAAATATCCAACATTCCCTCTTTCATATAAAATAATAATAATATAAATCCAAACATTAAAATACATAAAGCCCCCAAATAAATTTAAATAAGACTAAGAGCTCACAAAATGGATTAATAAAATCATTTAAAATTTTCAAATTAAATATAGCATTCTCTCGAATGATCAATAAAAATCATTTAAGATAACATATTTAAAATCTCATGGATCAAACCATGTATGAAACGACAAAAAGATTCCAATGAAAACACATCATAACACTGACAACCAAAATATATGGCCACATAACACATTCATGAAAACCATAACAAAATACCTCAACAACACATACTGGTAAACCACGTACAACTAAAAGGTGCTCCAGACATACGTCTAGGAGGTGCTCCAGACAGTACCGTGAGGTAACCAGATGGTAAGTCATCAACAAGGAAAAATTGCACCAACAGGGTACAGTGGGCTAGGGTAGGGGACATTTTGCTTGTGACTACCTCCAGTAACCACCATCGGGGAATATGAGTATGCTCAGGCCTATGGATCCAAGTAGAGTCGATACTCGCTACTTGCATCACTTCAATTGCACATCAAAGTACATGTGCATATAACATATATCATATAGTCAAAATAACATCAATCATCAAGGAGAGGGTCATGATATCATAAGCCTCTCGGATACAAGTGTTAAGACACCATCCCTTTCCTATCCATAATCATACAAAAACAATGATAACAATATATAAACATATAAGCATGTAATCTAGAAAAATAACTAATCATGATAGCCTTTTCCATAATCATCAATGTCTAATCTCATTATAACAATATTTAATATTTAGAATATCAAATCAAAATCAAAATACTATCTTACCCAGGCTAGAGTTAGAGAGGTGTTACATCCTCCCTCCCTAAGATTTGACTTACTCTTGGAAGTCGTGTAAACTCAATATGCAGCCATGTCACACATTAGTACTCAAAATTCTATTAATCAACATTTAAATATTGGACTTCATTCCAAAGATGAGAAACATAATATACATCATTCATCACTGAACAAAATAGAGAGTTCATCCTTATAGCATTTACCTTTCTAAGAATCATTATCAATATATTGACATATTCCTTACTCATAAGGTCTCAACATGAAACAAAATAGCATGGTTAATCTTACTAACATCATATATGCCACAATCTTCATCATAAGCATTTATTTTAACATCACATTCATTCAAGAATAGGTTAAGATACACATTGATTTCCACTAAGAATAGAGTAAAGAAGATACATAAGCACTCAATTCTTTCCAAAATACCATTTTTTGCAACAATAATTGTTTTCTACAGACTTTTAATCCCACAAATTAGAACACATTTAGCATCATTTTCAACAAAATATAACAATTTACACTTTCTAAAGCACAATAAGCCAACTTTTGAAAATTTCATACGTAACCATATCCAAGATGAAGCATGCATTTATACATACATAAATAATTAAATCACTGGAAATAACATCACAAGGCTACACAAGGGTCCATCTAGACACTGGTAAGCAACATACTAATCCATGATACATTAACCATGAGCCAAGAGCCAATATCCATCTCACATAATCCATACCTCACACTCAGTGGTTTGATGGTGTTAGGCCACACACACATGGTGAGACCATCCAAATATGACCACAATGACTTATCTCTTGTTGAAGAAGGTGGTTAGCCTCCAAGAGATAGTCATCACACATAGGTGGGTAGTGGGTCCTAGCTATGTAATAGCCTCATGTACCCCCATCCTCAAGGTTCCCTATGTCTACTTCCTCGTATATGCTCAAACTAGTCCAGCTCTCCCATTCTCAATGATGAATCACATTACAACACAAGACCAAAATTTGAAAACAACAAATAGAAAATTAGTTTAGCCACCGAATATCATAAATAAATATCAAATAAAGATTCAATTGCAACAATAAAAAATGCGCACAATTTCAACACTAAATCATATGTAACCTTGAGGGCTACATGCAAATAAGATCACAAGGTGTGGCTAAACCATCATAAACAAGATAAATTAAAATTTTCCGATCCTCACAATCAAAGTAAAAGTCATCAATAACCAAAAGAAGACTCACAATCCTTGAAATGGCACAATACATAACTATGTGACTAAACTAGCCACCAAACAAGGAAGGAGGGAACAATGTCTGACTATTGCAATAGCCCCTCATGTGTTCCTAAGTGAGCACACCATCTACATGGCATGAGGTGTACTCCTTGGCTACACCCCACATCACGTCATCATCCAGCATCGACTCCCCAAGTGGCCCACACACTCCTTGGCTATCCAAATGGAATGTGCACCTCGACCACATCCTGCATCACATCTTAGTGCAGCATGGTCATACACTAGCTGAAGAAGGCATGTACTAGTCATATGCCACATGGCAGCATGTCTGTGGCTCCGTAGAAGTAGGCACATGCAAAACACACCTCGCATAGCGATACCTCATATAAAGGGCACACACAGGTACTCATTGTAGCCAGAGGTATACATGGCTAGGACATACCCATATGCCCACCGACCCAAACACTGTTGAGAGCAAACATGAGTGTCCCTCTACAAGTGTGTGAGGCCCCATTACACTCATCACACAAGTAGGTTATCATAACACAATCTCATAGTGCACCTTCACGTGTCTAAGCATGTGCCCTCATCACTAGCACTATGTCAGAACATCAATGTGGTGTGGCATCATATCTATGGCGTTGTGGTAGGACACTTGTAGATATAGAATATATAATGCATATATGAGTATAAAAATATGGGGCTACTCGAGCCTCACCTCTCATGTGGACGAGGTCAACTCACTAATGCCAACTCAATGCCCCTGTAGGCAACTAGGAAATGCCAGCTCAACGTCCCTATGGATGGCTAGGAAATACTAACAAACTAATGTTGTACACAAAACTATGGGGATTAGGCTAGCACATATGGATCAAGTACCCTGATCCATCACAAGTGGAAGTAGTGAGTACTTTCCTTGGGGTCGATTGAGTTGAGACCACTCTGCGTCACAACATGCGTACGCTGCACACTCTACCCAAGGAACTTTGTGGCTGCTACTACCCCATCATAGATTGAGGGACTAGAGAACCAAGAGAAGAGATTCTACAAAACTATCTTTTGGTTACTCTTAATATATATGTAAATTTCAACCACACGTGGGTTAGCCCTCAATCATGTAACCAACATACAAGCACACATCATGGTATGGTTGATCCCACACCCCAATTACAACATATCCTGCATGGATGGGTACATAGTCTCACCATCCCATGGGCACACAAAGTAAGTATAGGGTATTCACAACACTCAACATGTGCACTAACATAGGATGTTCACATAATAGGGAGTACCTTTTCCAATTTCCTCTTACCAAAATAAAACTATTATCCACCTCTAATTATGAAAGATCAATACAACTTTCCAAGAACATGTACTCCCAACATCCATACAATACATCATAGTGCTACATGGAGTAAATCAACAATTCCATGAAAACTCTCACATTCACATTCACTTTTATTAAGTGGTAAATCACCTTACTACACACATATGTTATCCACATTTAATTCCTACATGCAATACAATATCATTACAATGTTTACTCAAGACAAGGTATGCTACATCATCACCTCATCCATTTAACATTTTTCATTTTGAATTTAGGTACAAAAATTTAACATCTACATGATTTCTTAAGACTTAACAATAAAGTTGGGGACTATAGGCCTCACCAACAAGATGCACCTATTATGCAATTATCATTAACATGCAAATGGTTTCACTAATATTTTTTCTCTAAACTTTTACTTAATGTAGAATGATTTTCTATTCATATTCATACATGCTCCATGATTATGAATGCAACTTGGGGACTTAGGTCCTTTACCCAAGGTTTGATCTAATAAAAAAAAAAAATTTGAATGCATAAATATTTGCTCATAAGAGACAAGCATATAATGGATTTCAATACACCACACACTCAAAGATATGCATCTTCGTTAAACCAATGAGAAGAGAGAGAAAGAGAGAGAGGGATTTACAATTCTAACACAAATGTGAAAACAAACATGGTTTCATCATCACACAATCTCTTTCACACAAATGCATCAATGATATGAGAGCATACAATAATTCAATATGGACTACCAGTTGACATGATCATTCATTTTCTATTACCATATTTATAATCTCAATACAATATATCATGCAAAAGAAACTCCAAAACCACACTGGGTCAATCAAACAATCACTCACACAAGGAGGTAAAGCACAAGAAGACATGCACCAAAAAAATTTCATAGTGATGAACAATAAGACTCAAGAAGAGAGTACACACAAAAGAAACTTCTTGGCACCCTCAAGGTCAAACAGACCTTCCAACAACAAGAACTAAGAAATCAATCAAGGGTAATCTTAGGCAACACATGTCACCTGCAACCCACCAACAAGCTAAGGTCCAACATGCCCACCCAAAACACATGATAAAGGAAAGTAATCCATCTCAAGCTCAGGATACTCTCAACCAAGGGAGTCGCTCCAATCCTCTAGGGTAAGGTAAGACCTATGAGGCATCATTCCTGCACAACACAACTCAAGGTTGGGAAACTCAACCCTCTAAAACGCCATACTAAGTAACTCAAGGCAAGAGGTCCTATGACTATCTCACCACAATAGGCACTTGGAACACACACACAACACACTACAACCACACGGGCTACAACCACACTTAGGGACTACTCAAGGGTCACATCCCTATACACAATGAAAGAGCCACACATCAAGAAGGAGACCAATTAGAACACACTTCTTGGTAGGCTCAAGGGTCTAACTAACCCCCACAAAACATTCTTCAACATGACACGCAGCAACAACAACACTTGTTGCTATCCACCACACACAACACACCAAGCAGGTATCAACCGTAAGCAGGGATCCCAATGGTGCAACATGGGCTCCACCTCTAACTCTACCTTTGGCTTTCCCCTAGGGGCATCCTAAAGGAAACAAGGAACACATCAAAATAGATCATCACAAGGATGATCTATACACCACACTAAGGCATGAAAGCTAATCAACAAAATAATGAAAAAAATATAACAAGCTCATGCCACACACACAAATCACAACATAACATAGAAGGCTCAAGTACACTAGAGCTCCTAGTGTGTGAACATGGGCTATGATACTAGATGTAATATCCCGGTACGCAACCCCAAAGGGTAAGAGCCAAAATAAGATGAGATTTTTTATTTTAAAAAACATACAAAATAACTTACACATAATACAGTTGCCAATACGATATATCGACAACAAACATGGCCAAGGATGGTCGAATGCTCTACCAAAAGGAGAGGACTAATCCACTCTATAGAGAAAATTAGAACAGGAGCAAACATAATAGCTCCAAACATTTTGCTCCAAAACTTCTTGCTATGGAACTTTTTGCTTTGGAACCTCTTGCTCCAGAGCCTTCTACTTCATAACTTTTTGCTCCAAAACTTCCTGCTCTGAAACCTTCTACTTCGAAACTTCCTGCTCCAAAACTTCCTACTCCAAAACCTTCTACTCTAGAACTTACAGCAGTGACACAGAACAACAAACAAAGAGTTGTGATGTGCTAAAACTTTTGTAGACTAATACAAGAAGGAAATACACAGCCAAAACTCTTATTCTTGCATGAATTTTTTTGAAGGAAAATTCATAAAGATCATTATAATACAAGCGAGTCTGATACCAACATCAGAACTCTTAAACCAAATATAAACCATCACATTTCTTCTCATTAATTTATATGGTTACATTTTCACTCTCAAACAAGAACAATATACATAAGAGAAAATACAAGAGTACAAAGGCATATCCATAAATAAAATACATCAACATATAAGACAAGTACAAGAGGGATCACCTCCAACTGGTGCTCCAATAACCTGTACACTGGTCCCTAATGGTGGTGGCAATGCCTCCCTACCATGTGGACTCAAAAGAGGCCACCCTACTGTGCTCAGAGGTAGTCACAAGGCACAAGAAGAAATAACAAGGAAAGGGTAACATAAGGCCAACACTTACATCAGACATGAAGCAAACATGGAATAGAATGCATTAAAGCCAATATCACAATATGAAGATGCTCATACAATAACATGTCAGGTACTACTCATGACTACTAAGGTACAAGGTGCTAGAGAGAAGACCAGAAGAGGTATCATCATGGGTGCTCGAAGGGATGGCACCACATAAAATCAAGTACACCTCTCTTATAGATGAAGAAGCTCAATCATGCCCAAATCAATGCCCTACAAATGGATGAATCAACGACCTGTAGACAAATAGACCTTTTCGAGTACATCCTTAGCCTTTACAAGCGCTCAAGGCCATGCACAAGGAGTCATTATCTTATAATTGTTTTACCCCATCTCGTTTAACCAAATGAGGAACATAAACAAGAATATTAAATACCATACAAATATTTACCAATAACTCCATAAAAGAAATCGATCATGCAATCAGTATTAACCTCATTAAATCATCCTACAAAACCACTTTTAAATCAGATAGAATCTACTAAGTGACAGTGGCATAAAACATGGTTGCAGTTGTTCAAACGAATGAGAAGAGGCATAGAAATTTCATAAAAAGATAAAAGTGCCCAGATCTAAAATCGAAAAACAACCCAGTTCAAATTTTGATGTTTCTAGATAGATTCCATCTTTAATTTTTAATTTTATGACCCGAAATAAGGTGTTGTTTAGAAAAATGTCATTTTATGCATGGTTAGGCAAAAACATGAAAAATGAAAGTGTCTGGATTAAAAATCAGACAAAAACCCAGTTGAGATATGGATGGTTCAACATGGAATCCAATTTTATTTACATTTTTAATAGGTGGTAAAAGAGCAACAAAGAAAAACGTTATTTTAACAAGTAGGCACAAATTTGACAAAAAATGAAAGTGCCCAGAATTAAAATCTGTCAAAGACCCAGTTGAGATTTGGCCATTTCTACTTGAAATCCACTTTTATTTTTTATTTTTAACAACTATATTAAGAGCAGCAAAGAATTTTTTTTTTTACAAATTGGGCAAAAAGAGAAATGAAATGAAAGTGCCCAAAAATCTATTTTTTCAGCAACCCATTTTAGATTTATTGGAATGCACAAAAAATTTTCATAAGAAAACTACAAGGCAAAAATTTGAATCCAAAACAAGCATTATTCAACTCCAAAGAATTCATAAAAAAAGGAACAAAGGAATAATTATGCCATAAGGAAATACAAAGCTTCCATTCCCAAGCTAAATTGCATTCAATAGCACCAGAAATTAAAGGGATTTAAGAACCACAAAAGAAATACCTCAATGTTGCCCCAAAATTGAAATGTGAGAATGGTCTAAGTATAAACTATGGATGGGTTCCAAAATATGACAACAAGGAGGAAATGGCATGCTGAGACCAACAATCAGATGCCCACAAATTTCTTCTCAACAAAATCTCCACATTGCTCCCCCAACTCTGCTGCCCAATTCAAGGGTTTTTATTCTCCTAAAAACAAAAAAATTCTTCTCATCTCCAAAAGAATAACTCCCCTAAAATAAAACCTTCTTCCCTTTTATATTTTCTCTCCCAAAACAATAAAATGAAATAAGACATTTTAATAAACAAGCTATTAAAGCTCCCCAATTCAATTAATTAAAATCACTAAATATCCAACAATCCTTCTTTCATATAAAATAATAATATAAATCAAAACATTAAAACACATAAAGCCCCCAAATAAATTTAAATAAGACTATGAGAGCTCACAAAATAGATTAATAATTAAAATTTCTAAATGAAATATATCATTCTCTCGAATGATCAATAAATTTTTTTTAAAATAATATATTTAAATATCATGTATAACACCATATATGAAACCATGAAAAGATGCCAATGAAAACACATCATAACATCGACAACCAAAATATATGGCCACATAACACATTCATGAAAACCATAACAAAATACCTCAATAAGACATACTGGTAAACCACATACAATTGAAAGGTGCTCCAGACATAAGACTGCAAGGTGCTTCGGACATTACCATTAGGTAACCAGACAGTAAAACATCAATAAGGAAATACTGCACCAACAGGGTATAGTGGGCTAGGGTGGGGGACATTTGGCCTGTGGATCCAGGTGGAGTCAATACTCACTACCTGTATCACTCCAATTACACGTCAAAGTACATGTGCATATAACATAATCATATAGTCAAAATAACATCAATCATCGGGGAGAGGATCATGATATCATAAGCTTCTCAGATACAAGTGTTACAACACCATCCCTTTCATGCCCATAATCATAGAAAAACAATGATAACAATATATAAACATATAAGCATGTAATCCAGAAAAATAACTAATCATGATAACCTTTCCCATAATCATCAATGTCTAATCTTATTATAACAATATTTAATATTTAGAATATCAAATCAAAATCAAAATACTATCTTACTGAGGTTGGAGTTAGAGAGGTGTTACACGGAAGCTCTAGATAACCCAAGATCAACAATGATTGTGTTATCACGAGATGCCATGAGTCTCAAACTTATTCTCACTAAGGTATTAGCAATAGGACTCCAAAAACTCATGCAAAGGATATTAAATGTGAGGTGGATGCAAATGCAATGTAAACTAACAAGAATTAAATGATTAAAACTGAAATTTTGGAAAGTAAAACTAAAATGAGGAAACAACAAACAAAAACTCAAAAATTGAAGATTAAATGTCAGAAAATGCAGTGAGAAATGTGCAACTGGACTAAGTCATCCAGGGTGGTGAATGAGTCCACTCTAGATGACCATAATTTTCGCTAGAAAACCCAACAATTTTTTTTTTGGTACCCAATAAATACTAACATTCCCATAACAATTTGAACAATTACACCACAACAAATTTATAATAACAATGCTACTTTTGTTCTCTACCTAAGCAATAACAAGAATATCATTTAATTCTTGACCACTCCTTATCATTATTAGGATCATATTTCTTGTGGTTCAAGGGTCACATAATAATTAGATGACCCAATTCTTATAGCTATTATTTGAATAAAATATTAATTTATTTAAACTTATCATGCACTTAGCTTATTAAAACAATTACTCTCGTAGCCAAATCTCAGTGGACTTTAATAAACATGATAATGATAGTTGCTTTAATGATTATGATCGATGTGCTTTGACTAAATTAGCAGCCAAGATGCAAAGCTGAAGATAAAGCATGAGTACTCCATGTTTGCATATCCCTATTCAGTAGTAAAAACCATAATATATGTGAAATAATATTACTCTAGTAAAGTACACTATATAAATTTTGCATAGGCGTCAGTATTACAAGTGTTTAGAAGCTTCACAATATGGACTAAGGTGTCATAGCCATGGAGAGCTTTATTATTATAAAAGTTAAAATCTTCAAACAAAAATGGAATGAATAGGAGCTCCAAGTTTGTTTCAATGTGAAGCCCTTTATTTTAATAAACATAGTTCCCTTAATGTCTTAAAAAAAAGAATTACTTTTCTTGGGGAGATTATTAATTTTAAATAAAAATAAAATAAATTAGATATTTAGTAATACCTTTGTTTTTTTTAGAAAAAGGGAAGGAATCATTTTATTTGGTTCTTTTATCTTTTCTTAAAAGTAAATAAAGGATTCAAATAAATGTAATATATATCAATGAATATATATTTATTCATTTAATTATTATTATTTTCTTATATAGATATGGGTCTTAGTTAGTATGTATGTTGGCAACATGTGAAACTTCTTTTAATAGATAGCATTCAAAATTGAAGAGGAACGAAGTGAATTTTGTTGGTTTTCTTATATCAAAACATTGAAACATAACTAAAAATTAACCACCTTATATTGGAGATTTTAGAAATGTTTGTTAGTCAAAATTTAACCATTTGAGATATTTATTTAATGATAAATAAATAGAAAGAACTTAAGCTTGAGAAGGCTAAACCCTTGAGAACATCATGACTCTAAAAGCAATGTGCAAGTGGGAAAACATGTTAGTCCATCTAATCAAATAAATACTCTATGGTGAGAAATATTATTCTAAGTGTCTATGTTTTTGATTCATGGAAGGAATACCTCTAATGTGTGTTTATAGTCACATGTTATCTAGTTAAAAAAGCAAGGTAATTAATATGTTTAATAGATTTACATGCATTTCTATATAAAGATTGTGTTTTAGACCCCAATGCCTTCCAAGAAGAAGTCTAAGCTAAGGGGAGGGGAATGTAAGGCCCCACCTTGCCTGTGATTAGTAGAGATCTAATCTATTTTATGTGTTGCTAAATAGATGGTAAGATGTATTGTGGATAACAAATAGTGTGATTATTTGATAATATTATTGCTTTTCATTCTGATATTTTATTTATGCTACCATGAAGGATTTAGGAATCATAAATTGGGAATATGAGTTGAAATTGTAAATGAAATGGTTGCAAAATTAAATCTTATTTCAGATATCATATTAATGTGATATAAAATTGTTGCTTATGGTTTCATTAGGAATGTGCAGGAAAGAAAGAGTCAGTACGAGAAGGTAAGACCATTGAGTAGATCAAAAGACACCTCCTCATGGTGATGAATTTGACCCCATTTCAAGGCTTAGAAGGAAATAAAGTCAACAATTTGATAGAGTATGGTAGTAAGGGTTGATATAAAAGAGATGATTTATATTTTGGGTATGTGCAGGATTATCATGGAAAAAATAGGCCCTTAAGTGGCAAAAAATTTAGAAAAATCAGAGTTAGGCAACTTGATGTAAAAATTTGAATAAGTTATCTATATTATTTCAAAAATATGTAAGAATAGAATCTATAGCAAATTGAATGAAGTTTCTAAACTACTAGGTTTATTTTATTTTTTAAAATCTATTTGGTGAAAATTTGAAATTTCAATGTAGTAGTACTTAAATTTTAGGGAAAAAATAGAAGTAGGTGTTTGTTTGACCACCCTAACCGCAATAAAATGATAATATTTTTTTTTACAAAATTTTAGACATAAGTAGGGGACTCATGTCCAGATGTGATGCATATTTTTTATAATTTTTTTTTCTAATTAAATAATTAATTATGAATTTTTATTACAACTTTTTAAAAATATAAAAAACTCGTATGTCCGACCACCTTAACTTGGTCAAAACATCATGAAATTTTTTATTTTTAATCCTATAGTATGTGAAGCATAGAATGTGATGCATACTTTGGATTCCAAAATATGATACTTTTGAAAGCTATAGATGTTTTTCAATCAGCCTATCAATCAGAACTTTAGTTGTAATTCAAATAGAAAATGACTAATAATTATTTATTAAATTCAAAGTAGAGAATAATTTATATTGGTGGAAAGCTGTGAATCTTCTTTAAAAACCCTTTTCATTTGAATAGTTTTGGGTAAAAAAAAGTCATCAACCACATACCCTACAAATACCCATCATATTGCCACTTTTTGGCCCATCATGATCCTACACATACCATTTTGGGTTTTTAAAGAGGGTTGTTGGTCAATTTCCTTGGTTGGGATAATCCCTCTAGGGTCTATACTATAGTGGTAGGGGTCAAGTAAGCATACAATAAAAGAAGAGGTATATATATATATATGTATGTATATATATAAGATATTAATAAACACATTAATAGGTGTAACAACATTAATGCATTTGCTCATTATGAGATAAATGATAAATTATGATAATGGGAAATTACATTAACAGTAGCAAAATGTTTATAATTTCTCGAACCAAAAGGTTAATCAAATATAACAGTTAGGCTTAATGAGGAAATTTATTTCAAGAGAGATGACATAACCTATTGAAAATGATCACACTACGGTTTACTCAAAGTGGCATTAACTAGTGATGATTTTAAAATCATGTTAGTCTATAGAAGATAGGTTTTAAGTATATATGCTAGATTGTGAATCTATGATGGTTGTGTTATTTCTACATTTTCTATGATAATATTACTCCTCTCATTTAGCCACAATAAATCTATTATTATTATTTTTAGTTTTTTAAAAACTCGTTTGACATTAATAGTTTTATTTTTAATTAACCCTAATAAAAATGTTATTATTTACTCCATAATGATATTGATGCCACCTCTAAAACAACTAATATTTAGGTTACTTATTTGGAGATTCAATATGGGCTAGTAGTACTCAATTGGTTTACAATTATGTAGCCAAACTTTTATCATTTGTTATCATTAGTAGTAACATTATTATATTTGCAATATTAGACATTAAATCTAAATATTAATATTACAATTTGCATCGCATGCTAACATTTCCATTGTTTATTAATAATAAACCAACTTTGATTTAATAATACTTAATTAGGAGTATTATTCATAATATATTAATGCTTCCTATGTTAGCATTTACATTTATGACAAAAGGGGATTAGAACCTATGTGACTTTGATAAAGTCACCTAAGGGGAGGATGGGAATGGTGGTTCTCTAACCACATAAATATAATAGCATGCAATAACTTGTGGTCCCTAACCACATAAATATGATAGTACAAAATATCATGATGGACTCTTCCACATAGTATCAATGCCCTGCATTGTTGAAGTATCCAAAATTTATATTCATTATGGCCCAGGTATTTCCATTCTCTACCCATGGGTTATAAACATCAAGGAGAGGGTTTGCACTATGAACCAACAAGTGTGGTTCTCATATGTGGGGGAGTAGGTTAGGAACATGTCCAAGGAAAACTATGGGTTCCCACTTGGGGCTCTCTCACCCCTCAACCTCTATTTACACTAGCAGACATCTCAATCCCGTCAGGGACCTATACACGAGGGGTACACATTTAACATACAAACAAGACTTACACAAAGATTTATTTCACATTTCATTTTGTAGACACACATCTACACATATCATGTTTACATTATTTCTCAATTAACTAACTTACACAATGGGTCTTCAAAATGGGTACACATAAGGGATCATACTTGATGTCCCTCACCCTTATCCCAAGTCAAATACCCTGTATCTCATACTTGGGGCACAACACATTTACTAGTTTTGCACTTCACAAGTCATAACACAATATGCTTTATGAAATTCACCATATTATAGAACAAAATAAATCATTTAAATGTTACATTCTAGATATTTTCTTTAAACAATATTCAATTTGCTTCTAGATTTTGGAAATATCCACGCACTTCACATAAGTACAAGAAATCACTAGACGATGTGCAACAATAGCTTAGATATATTACTGTATTCTTAGAACTCAATAGTACTTAGTTCATCACACTTTCCATCTTGCTAAGTTAGTGTTTGGAATCACTTTTAAACTCAAGATTGGTTTTCTATAGTTATCCATACCATTATTTCTCTTTTATTCAACTATGTTTGTTATGTTCACAACATATCCATACAGGTAACCCACTATGCTTTTCACACATGCTAAAGAAAGTTTCCTACTTAATAAGGAATATAGCTAACCATTATCATTGAAACATCACAATATGAAACAAGAAAACAAACTCAATGCATAAAACACATGACAAATCATGGAATAGTAGTTCTCACAACTTATTAATTTATATTTTTATAAATCTTGCATTCTGCTATCTAAGGTTGAACCATTCAATCGTATTATCATAACCATCATTTTTACACTCATAGTTCCATCTAACCTCATAAGATGCACAATGAGTAAAAGTATTAAAAGTTTTACCTAGTTTAAATTTTTCTCCTTTACATTTGGGTGTAAATGTTCTTCCATCAAAGAGTAAATGTAGTCAATGGTATAAAATACACAACATTAGTTGGAAGGTTTTACAAGTCTAATTTAGTGTCTCTTATCCATATATTTAAACTTTTCCATCTCATGATACACCATGAGCCACACATAATTCATTACTCAATTTATAACTCCATACAATTAATTATTCAATCCTTATGACATGCACACAACTTTCAAGGTCAACAAGTAATTAAGTGTGTTATTACTTCAAGATTATATATGACATGCATCTTTTCTTATTTGGGAAACAAGTCTTTAGTTCTTAACTCATTTATACGAGATTAGTAATAGCATGAGTTCTAGATAACATTTTAACTCCAAATACTCATTTTGTAAAGATCTCTTTACAAATCTTCTTATCTTTAATTATTATAAGGGGGTGATTTAAATATCATATTTGTTGGTCTTTAACAATCTCATATTAATTGTATCCTTCTATGCCTTTACCTTTGACATGAATCATAGAAATCACGTTGTTTCATTTAATATTTAATCTTTAGATAGATGGACATAAGAGCTTGGTAGTTGTTATAGTTACATTAAGTTTACTAGGTCACTGTTTACTTGCAAAAGTGTGTAATTAAAATTTTTAAGCTTCACCCTTAAATTCTAGGTAACATCCAATTTTGATCCCTTTTTTATAGGGTTTACTATGTAATGTAAGATTTCAAACATTATTTGGTGTTCTTAATCATACAATATTATCTACCAACCATAAGTTAACTCACCTTAGAATCTCAAACCTTCATTAGTGGGTCTCTTTCTTATGTTGAGTGATGATTTAAATGATTTTTATGAGGCTTATGTGTTATTGATATCTGAGGTATGAATGTAAGATTGGTCTTGACACATCCTTAAGTTTCACTTAAATATCATCACATAGATCCAAGGATCATGTACTTCTAAGTTACATCCTTAATTCTCTCTTTATCCACTCTCCATTTAACACTAGATGCATTTGAAATGTATACATGATGAGAGTTATGAGGTTTCTAGTGTAGTACTTCTTGTTGAACATATAGTGTATTCATAAAAGATGCTTATGAAAAAAATTACACTACAACCAGGGTTTGGGACATGCCATGCATATTTATGGGTAAATCAATTCTTCATCTTAAGGTTACTCATTTGGAAATTTCTAGTACAACCTTCTTGGTTTGAGCTAATACTCCTTAATCATGTTGCCTCTAATTTAGATATTATCCCCATCTTCATATTTTTGATAAAACTCGACTATGGATCTCAATTTGAGCTTTTCATAGGGTTCACTAGGAGGAATCTTTAAATAATCTTTGAACCATTCACTCTATTTCCTAACATTATGGGAATGATTATTTATTTATTTTCTAAAGTAAAACAACACAATCAACAATAATTTATCTAATCACTTTAGCTTATACTTCATTATCCCTGATAATTGCAATACATATAGTTTCCTAGAAGTTTCATCAATGTCCTTCTAAGGACTAAGTCGCAACGGGTTTATTAAAACACCACATCAACTACATCTCTAGAATCATATTTTAGTTATTTTCTTCCACATATTTTCACCTTTGACTTGATTCTTAGCACTCTTATCCCTTCACTTACTATTTTGGTCTTTAAACAATAGAACTCATGGGCTTAATAGAAATTTTTTATTTCAACATTCATAGTTTGGGTTAATGTTTCTAATTAATTGTGTTGCTTCCATCTTAATCATTAAACCCGTTATCATCCCTTTACCCTCCTTTTTTTATTATACTTAACTGAGTTTCAATTTGACCTTGTCTAAGGTTCACTAGGGGGATTAACTAACAATTCACTATTCTTCATAAAGTTAAAAGAATGATTTAAATTTTCCAAAGTTTCAACTATACAATTGGCAATAATTTATATAATTATTCTAGGTTATACTTCACCATGCATGATAGTCGAAATAAAACAAATTCTTCATAATTGGAATTAATACCCTTCCAAGGTTTATGTTTGCATGGTGAAAAGAGGGTTTATTTGAACCATCCACAATAGCTGGATAATTTTAAATTATCTATCAATATCCTAAATAGTTTGAGAGTGTGGAGTTTCGAATGGTTAAAAATTGGCTTAGCGGCTCCTATTATATGGACTAACATGTTTTCCCACTTGCACATCTCTTGCATAGTCATGATGTTCTCAAGGGTTTAGCCTTCCCAAGCTTAAGTTCTTTCTATTTATTTATCATTAAATAAATATCTCAAATGGTTAAATTTTGACTAACAAACATTTCTAAAATATCCAATATAAGGTGGTTAATTTTTAGTTAGACTTCAATGTTTTGATATAAGGAAACCAACAAAATTCACTTTGTTCCTCTTGAATCTTGAATGCTATCTATTAAAGGAAGTTTCACAAGCATTTGTCATGCCTATAATTTATTGCTACAAAACCCAACATTTTTTTTTTACATAAGTTTTCCACACATCATATAGACCATCAACCACCTTTTCCCACAACATCTCAATTCTAACAATAGTTGATATTATTATAATGGATGAGGAACTACACATAATATCTTTAGCCATAAGGTCATGTTCTCCCACTTCCAAGACCAGTTCTTAAAGACTGTAGAATTTATTTCCTTACCAAATATATGGTGAGATGGTAAAATTTATAATGTCACCACCATTGAAATTTGTATTTAATTTATAAATTATTCCTCCAAATTTCTTTGAGTGTCATGATATCATGGCTAGGTTGCTATCATGCCCTAAAATTTTTCCCTAAAAATAACATATTATAAAAATAAAATAAATATCAAAATTAAAATATTTATGCTACATAATGTTTGATCAACTTTATATTATCATACTATTATCAAAATAAAGCCTAAGGTTTTTTTTTTTAAGTTCTAAAGTTCCTTTAAAGAAATGGAAGGAAAGAATCATGGGTTTCCCTTTAGTAGTTTACCCTTAGGAAGTATTAGACTAGTTAGTAATAAGGTTGTTGAAATCTAATTGTTGAGTAAACATGATATATTCTTACCCTTAACGCTTGGATAATAATAATATTAATGATAAAATGATGGGAGATTATTTTAGTAAAAGTTTCATTAAATATATATAATAATAGTAATGGTAATGCAAAAATAAATTGTAATGTTAAAACAAGAACTGGATAATTATATTAACTATATTAATGTTGTTGTGAGTGAATGCTAATGTATTTTCAAATCACATAGGGGTCAATGCTACCCTAGTTGGAGTATTAGAGTAGAGGGTTGCATTAATAGTATATAAAAGAGGGTGGAAAACCAACAAATACATTAGTTCCAACTTGTGATACTCCCTCGTTGATGGTATCTGGTATTCACATGGCATCGAATTATATCAAACGGGGAAATTATATTTAACTATCACTACAAACCTATTACCAATCTAAATAAAAGGAAAGTCTAAGAGAAGATTATAATAAAAAGTGTGTAGGCCACTATGAGCCTATAAGGGTAATGTTGACCAACGAAAATGCTAGGATCATCTATAAAGTATTAGTATTAGCATATTAAAATGTTATATATATATATATATATATATACCTAATCATTGTGAATCTATATATGGACTATTATACTAGGGCAAGGGGTCTTGAGCTGGATGGTATTGAAATTTGGTTATATTATTTCACCAAATAATATTAACCTCAAAATATTAAACAAAATAAACATACTTGTGGAATTTTAGGGGCTGTGTCTTTACTTTGTAACAAAATAAACCTCCCTACTGTTAATGTTATCCTTGCATTTCATGTAAATGAAGTGATGCAATGCTAATAATAGGTAAATTGTAATTATGATAGTATAGGAGGCATGTTAATAAAGAATTTGCTTGACTAAATTTTCTGAGGATTTAGTCGACAAATTTGTATTGATATATTAAGCCTTGAAGGACACTACCTAAAAGTTTATTGTGTAGATTATCTTTATGGTACACATTGCACACCCGAGTAGGTCACCTCATAACATAACTTTATGAATAAATTTATTCAATCTCTTCTTTTAAGGATGGTTTACTAGAGTTAATTTAGCTTGCTCGAGCATTGGCACATGCACATTCAAGTTGGAGAATGATAGGTTTAAAAATTATTTAATGATTTATTTATTTATTTCATGACCATGTAATATATGAATAACATCTGTAAGCAATGGTCAATTATGTATACCATGCTCCTACCAACAATTCATCATATACTTATAAGCATACTAAAGATATGTAAATGATGATCCATTAAGATAATGATAATATATTATCGTAATTAATTAGCAATATTACATAATACAAAATTATTATTATTCCTCAACCTAGGAATTAATAGTATCATTATTGAATCAAATTATTGATGTTGATGCCAGTACTATTTAGTAACTCGAAAATGAAATTATTAAATAGCTACAAATTTACTCATTAACAACCTCCTCATAATTAATTTCTCAAATAGAATTATCATTAACTATTATCAATAAACTTTAATAATGATATAATTATTGTTCAACATTCCAAAGTAATAATTTTATTATAGAATTCTTGTGTAAATAAACTTCACATTTAATATTTATATTCCTTACTTTGCACTTCAAACCATATCCATGACAATACTAAAAAAACACAATCATCCATCCCACATTTGTATTAGAAATGTTCTCATCTAGTTCACCCCAATACCAACATGGTTTATTTATTTATCTATTTTCTATTTGTTTATTCGATTAGGTGTCATATTAATAATATTATTTTTCAATCTCAATTTTAACATTAACATCATTGTCTTTACTTAACCAAAATATTTACTATCCAAATTACAATAATAATGTTATTACTACTTAATCATAAAGGAAATAATGTTATCATTAATTTTATTATACTACCCTTTCACTAAATTAACAACTACCTACTTTTAGTTTATTTGATGTTTTCTTAATACCAATATTAGCATTGCATATTTCTTGATTCATTCTTGGACAATGGATAAATGTAAAGATTTATAACATTGTTTCCATGATGCATGAGTAAAGAAAATCACTTGTCTTTCACACATTTGTTTTTACTATTATTACCTGTCTTACATGCTAATATTTGGAATAATAGCAATATTACTATCACGCTTCTCAACTCCCACATTGATTCCCTCTTATTAATATTAAATACCCCTAAAACATAAAATAATTGGGCCCAAATCATTTTTTTTTTAAATATCAATTTTTTTAAATTATTTATCCACATTAACATATCCCATAGTATATACCATCTTAAATATTTACATTTAAAACCAATTTTAATTATAATTTACCTAATTATTTATATATGATAAATTAGCCATAGAGAGATAATGGGAAGCAACTGTAGTAGAGAGGGGAAATGGTTATTGTGAAAATTCAAGTAGGAAGGAAGAGAACTTCACAATGCAATCGATGAGCAACAAATGAGATGACAGTTATAGGTGACACTACACAGGCTCCTTTATCGCGAAGATATGCCCATCTTAGGTTGCAGATTTTGAATTAAATATATATTTTTATTTATATATATTCATGTTTGGCATGTTACAGGTGGAACCCTCTATTTGTTTAATAATCCATACAAGATGGTGTGACCAAAATGGACTCACTTATTGTTAGCCAAAAATAAAAAATAAAAATAGTATAACAAACTTTGAGGATCATAGATTCCATAGAAAAGTTGAAGCTAATTTTAATCTCTCTGTTGTCCTCACAGATTTAGGATGCATTCAAAATCTGAAAACCTTCAAAATGAGTAGCATAGGCAATGATAGTAGTACTATGGACTCAACTCGAATAGTAGATTGGCTTCAGAAAATGGTCTAAATTCTTTCAATGATCATAAGTTGGAGGACTTGTTATTAGATGAGAAGGCTAACTAATAAGAAAGAGAAAAAAAAAATTGTTAATAAAAGATAGTGTTAGGGTATCAATTTTTTTATCTTTTGCTACTATTTAACTATTTGTCTTGAGAGACCCCTCCTGCAGTGAAACACATTAACATATTGTTTTCCAAGTGAGTTGTAAGTTGAAACTCCTATATGTTTTTGGAGAGGATGAATGAGTGGGGTATTACCCACTTCTTCGTTTGGAGAACACTAGTGGAGATAGAAGAAAGGATGAGAAGAGGAGAGGATTGATCCTTCTTAGGAGACGGTGATGAAAATAGCTTACTTGGAGAGGAAAGGATGATGGAGGAATGCAATTCCCTCAACTAAGTAAACATATAAGTTTTCCCTCTACTATCATCCTCCCTTGTTTGGTTGTTGTAAAAAGGTGGCATGTTACATATAGATAATAGTTGAAAATAGCAAGTAGAGAACCTATATGCATGTAACTTGATGTTGTGTTATTCTCATCCTCTTTCTATAAATTTTGAAAAGGCTCCATTCATCTCTTGGGAGTTAAAATTATTCCTTGCTTGGGGGTATGGCTAGAGCACACAAGGCTCCATGATGCCATTATGGCAGGGTGGAGAAAAAACCTTAATCAATTGTGTTACCTTCATTGTAATTTGTTGGATTTGTTTGTGATATGAAAAAAGAGTAAAAAAAAGTAATTAAGTGAAGAATTTGTATCTCACTATACTTAGGAAGATAAAATACTCTATGAGTCAAAGTAAGGGAAAATTTGTGGAATAAGGCAAGATGCTCTCATGGGTTCTTTGAAGAAAATATTGTGTAAACTAGTTAACATTATCTTTGCATTTAAATAGAACAACAATATATAATTCATTGAGTTGCAAGAAAGAAGATAGGAATATTGTGAACTAATTTAATTTGTTTTCAGCTCTTTGATGCAAGAAAAGTACACCATTTTACATTCTACTTGTTTACTTCTACAAATGTAATTACGTGAACCTAAATAGTTCTCACCTCTTAGTTTTGTAACAAAGGAAACCTGTTAACAGATATTGTACAACTTTATGTTGCAAGAAAATACAAAATCTAAAACTAATACAATGTTGGTTCTAGTGGAAAGCCTTTTGAAAAAAGTGAAAAATTAATAACAAATCTAATAGAACCACACAAATAACTAATACTGAAATATGTGTGAACTAACTATAAATTTAAAAAAAACTCCAAGTTTTATCCAAATATATATGTGCATTGTGGATAACAAAAGACTAGGTGAATATAATAGTGTATATTGCAGCAAACACTGAACACAACAACTTCTCAATTCTAACAGTAGCCGATAATATTATAATGGATGAGGAACTACACATAATATATTTAGCCATAAGGTCATGTTGTCCCACTTCCAAGATGAGTGCTTAAATACTGTAGACTTTATTTCCTTACCAAATATATGGTGAGATGGTAAAATTTATATCACCACCATTGAAATTTTTATTTAATTTATAAATTATTCATCCACATTTCTTTGAGTGTCATGATATCATGGCTAGGTTGCTATCATGCCCCAAAATTTTTCCCTAAAAATAACATATTATAAAAATAAAATAAATATCAAAATTAAAATATTTATGCTACATAATGTTTGATTAACTTTATATTATCATACTATTATCACAATAAAGCCTAAGGTTTTTTTTTAAATTGTTTAGAATTTTAGAATTGGTTTTTATACTTTTTAGAATTTTAGATGCAAATATAATATGAAAATGCAGAATTTTACTTATTTTTAATGAAATGGAATGCAATTATGCAAGCTATATGAGTTTTTCACTAATGCAAATTTGGAAACCCTAGAATGCAAATTAAATAATGCAAAATGCAATACAATGCTAATGTAAGTTATTCCTATGATGTAAATGTACTCTTAAATTAGAAATATGATGCTCTTAAGTCGGGTTCACCAAAATGTAGACTATGGTAATGGAGTGCACAACTTCCTTAATCCACGCTCAAAATGGAGAATGAAGAGGGATCCGATTTCACAAAGTTCACACTCAAGAACAAATCCTTGATATTTCAATGCAAAAGAGATTGAAATTTTTCAAAGGAGATTGTTCTTAAGGATAAAAATTGATAAAGAAGATTAGCTACTAGGGTGATCCCACAATAGTGGTTTACAATTTTTTGCCAAAATGGACACTAAATTTATTTATTTTAACTAAATCTTCACATTCGGGCACCTATAGTGGATAAACCGTGAGGAATTTGAAGATGATCCAAACTAGAGTCTCATCACATTTTGTCTGTAGATTCTAAAAATATTTTTTTCAAAATTTTTGGAATCAGAATGCACTTCTTTTTCCATCTCCCACGAAAATTAGTTTTTTTCAAAAAACAACATTTTTAAAAAATGACACACACCATATAACGCATAACTTTTTTTCCATGAAGGATAAAATTATAATTCTTTCAAATTTAGATTTGTAACTCCAATATCTAGTGGTTGCACTTAGTTAGATAGCTTTTTATTGAATATTTTTTCTTTAATCAAGTTTTGAAGTCAAACCAATTACAATTTAGACATAGTGCAATCATATAACGCGTAACTTTTTTTGTATGTATCAAAATTCTTTTTTTTTTTTGTTGGATCAAGGACTTCAATATCTGGTGCACTCATAGTTTTCAATTTTTTTTGATAATCTGCTATTTTTCCACATGTGTAGAACAAAGACCTTCATTCTCGATGAAAAACCTATGTATAATAAAACTAAAAAAACAAATACATAATAAAACCAAATCATATTAAAAATATATTTGTTAGATAGATCGTTCTGAAGACTACCTAATTCCAGTTGGGTTTGTGAAGATTCCTCCATTTTCATCCTCAACCCGAGCTTTGAAGTGCCAAAATTTAGGTTTTTCTCTATCTCAGGGGGGATGAGGGATTAGGGGGATTCGTACGAACCCCTAGGGGTTCAAGCGAACCTACTCAAAGGGGTTCACTCGAACCCCTTTCCAATGCATTTTTTTTGTTTTTTTTGGTGGCCAAATGCAAATGGATTCACTCAAACCCTAGTTCGAGTGAACCCCTTATGGGTTCGGTCAAACCAATAGGTTCATACGAACTAGTAGACCTTCATACAAACCCCCAAAATTACATTTTTGGCCATGGGGTAATTTTTTGTGAGTTTTCCTTCCTCACTTGAATTGTAAACCACTATTGTGGCTTCACCCACTAATGCAACACTAAGAAAATGCAAGATGTTTGAAAACACACTCTGATATGCAAAATGACCTAGAAATGCAAACAAACTGCAATAGAAGATTATGAAATTAAAAGTGTGCACCTAGCGACTAGAAAAGTGATGGAGAGGAGCTCTAGAATCTTGTAGAAGTCATTGTTGAAGGTAATTGGGACTCATATGCCAAGCTGGGGGACTTAGTCCTATTTCAAGAAGAATCTTCTAGAACAGGTTTCAGACAATTGGGTACTCAAAACTGCAAAATATTTGTTTTTGGCCTAGTAGTGGGACTCATATGTTGTAGATAATGTATCAGTCCACTTCTAGATTTTGTTAAAATCAAAAGCAGAATTTGTAGCTCCTGATCTACACTTTTTTTCCTAATAGGTTTCTGGATCTAAAACTGTAGAATTTGACATGTAAGTGTTCTCCAAGCTTCTTTTAGGGCTTTAACAACTTTGAATGACTGAATTTTTTTTTGACAACTTTTCCAACCTTTCTCTTCGACAAATATTTAAAAAAGACTCACAAGACACATGCAAAGAGGGGAAAAATTGTTTAGGTTTAGTGAATAAGGGTTTTCCTTGGTCCAACCCTAGTTTGGTAATTAAACCCTTGAAAATGAAATGAAATATGGAAAGAGAATGATGAAAGGACAACATGAAATGCTACAACTCACCAATCCCTTGAAGTAGAAATATAAAGACATGCAAGTAATGGCTCCAAAGTGCTTGAATACTCTTGTAGACAAAATGTATCAATGCTATATCACTTGATTGCTTGATCAAAAAATTAGGAGAGTTAGGGAGGATGAAATGAGAGGAAAAACCCTATATTTATAAATGATTATGCAATATTTCTTGTAAATACCACATCAGAGGCTGACCTTAGGTCTTAGAAAATAATAACCCGCCAAAAATTTGAACTTATTTTGATTTTTGAGCCAAAGGGCACTCATTTTTCCTTAGTGGAAAATGGGTCTGACTTAGGCATTTTAAGTGGGTTTTAGAAATTAAGTGTATTAAATGATGTTTATCGGGATTATTTTCAAAAATACACTTAAGTAAGTCTTGTAAGTGTAAAATGGGTCCAATTAAAGCATAAGAAAGGTTCAAATTATTGATGACAAGCCTAGAAAAGCATGAAAGTTTGTTACAACACTTTACAACACTTTGAAATAAGGCTTGGTAAGTGATAAAAAGTGGTTGTTTAAGTGAAATATATTAATAAGACCCTAGAAAACTATCAAAGTGTGTTACAACACTTCACAACACTTAATTAAGGTACCACTTGAATTCTTTTAGTTCACAAGGGCCCAAGACCTAATGTGAATGTGTTAACCACATTACAACACTAAATCAAGACACAATTAAGCCAAAGTCACAAGGAGGGCCAAAAAAGGCAAAAAAAGTAGAAGGGTTACTTTTTTGGTGTCCACAAAAACAATATTTTCTCCTTTCTCTTTATGTGATGCAAGGTATTCCTCATGCAATCTTGTCAATCCATACCACATATGATCAACCAAATCAAGAATAAGATTAAATGTGCTAGATGCAAATTTGACCTTTTTTTTTAATTGTTGAACATCCTTTAATTTTTGAATTGCATCAGGCCATGTCCAATAGAATGTGAATAATCTCGACCTTTTTCTCACACTCTTGAATATCATTGAGTCTTTCAAGTGTAGAGTTGTGAGTAGAATTGCATTTCTCTATAATTTCCAATTATTCTTTATCTTCAACCCAAGTGATCATGTCACTTATTGATCTACTCTTTAATTCATCAAATTTATCAGTTAATGAATTTTTGCTTACCATTGTGCATTGTGATAAACTATTGATGACACTAGGAGCTATCTAAAACTGTACCCTTCTTCTAGCTAACTGCTTAAGTCTTCTTGGAGCTAGTTCAACCTGAGCTACTAATTCATGAACCTTAGATACTTTCCTCTTTTCTTTGATGGAAGACATTGATTTACTAGAGAATAACTCATATCTTTTAGTTATTTTAGCGTAGTTCCAAACATAGGTCTGCTAGGGTCTCAAGGGTTATTAATCAACAATTCAATGTAGCCAACAACATAGCCTTTCTCAATATCATATGCAAACTCAAGTATCCATGAATTCCTTGGTTCAAATGCCTTAATAATGTAACTATTAATGGTTACCAAAAAGGTTATATCATTCTTATATTTTGTAACCAATTTTTTGGAAATTCTTCTTCTTCTATTTATTTTCCTTTGAAACTTTCGAAAGAATGCAGCAAAGGAATCTCCTTGTGCATCCAAACTCCCAATGTTTCTTATAAGTTCCTTAATCTAATGAGAGATCGATTTGGTATTCTACCAACTAACCTCACCTATTATAGGAATGTCCTTCATAAAATAGAAAATTAGGCATAAAACAAATGTACCATATTTGAATGTGCCTTCCTTCTTCTTGATATCTATCAAATTCTCCAACAGTTGTTGTCGGAGTAGCTCATAGAGGTTATATTTTGTTCTATTCTCAACCATATCTAATGCAAGATCAATCATGATACTGGAGACATCATTATCACCAAAGATCATCTATGAAATAACTAGACTTGCATACTAAACTATCGGGTTAGTGATTTCAACACATGTGTTCCTTATCAAACCTTTTCCCCTATCAATATTACATTCAGGAATCATTCTAGAGAATGATAAGCTAGTAAAATCCTTGATTACATATTTGGATATCATATATGATTCATCAAGCCACACATATTCACCATGAAATATGCTAAGAGCTATTCTAATACATCTTTATTTATTGCTAAAGTTTAGAAAATTGTTTCATATATCCAATTTCATTTCTAAAAGTACATTGTATTCTGGTTTCAAGATAAAATAATTTCCAATTAATTCTTCAACCCACAATATGTGAGCTTTTACGTAGGTAGATTCTTCCAATTTTCTATGAATGTATACCCCAACATCTTCAATTGGTATAACACCAAGAGGAATATCCAAAAAAGCACCCAAAAGATCAAGTTCTAAGGTTTTAACAGGGTAAATTTTGAGCTTTGGTTCTAGTCTTAATAAATTGTCTATGATACAAGATATATCCATCTTATCCAAAAAAATTTGAATAATTCAGATGAAATATTGTATAGAAATAGTGACTTTACCTTTTCCTTTTCCACCAATACCAGATTCTAAATTTCTACTCTATGAAGTTGCTTTGGTTTCTTCAAGCTTCCTCTCCATGGTTCTCCTCTTTTGCAAATTATTTTCATCGAATGAATTATGCTTAACATATTTGAATTTATTTCTTTCATCCCAAATGCTTCTACAATAAATTTCTTAGACCACAATTAAATCACCTCAAAATTTGTGTACACTTCCATCCTTTAAACTCTATAGAATTCATTCTTCGTAAATGTGTTTCTACAAATTCCTTTTGCATGAAATATTGAATTTTTAATCTTAATAAATGCACTTTTCATGTTACTGCAAATTCCTTTTGCATGAAATGTATATTTACCGAATTGTTACTTTTCATGTTTCTACTTCTATAGTCTTTGGAAAAATGTTCCATATTGCTACAAAAAACAATATTCTTCCATCCAATTTTTTTTTTATTCAATTTGTTTTTGCACTGATTAGCCTTATGTCCAAATGATTTATAGTAATAACAATATCCATTGAATAGATAAACTATCTTATTCAACTTCTGATTTCTATAGTCTTTAGATTTATGTTCAATTCTTTGGCATTCAAAATGTTGACTTGAGAATGACAAGGTATTTTCATCCATTCCATTATTCTATTCTTCTTTCTTTTTACAATCTTTTTCCTTATGTCCAAAATTATTGTAAAAATAACAAACACCATTAAAAGATAAATACCTTTGAGCATTAGATTGTTTGATGGGAATCCTTTTGATATTTCTCCTTAGATTCTTGAATTTTCCATCATCATGCTGAATCTTCACGTCAAGAGATTGGTTTTCCTTTGAAAATTTTCCTTCTTCATACCCTAAAACACTTTTATCCATAGTAGGTTTTTGAAATATAATCAACTCATCAAGCATTGTAGTACTTTTCTTGAATTTTTCCTCATGTCGTTTTTCCTTTTCTAGATCTGATTTCAGAATTACGACTTCTTTCTCAAGCCTTGCATAGTCATCCATCTTCCTTTGAGTTTATGCTTTCTAACAATCTTCAATCTTTCTCTTTTCTTCCAATTTTTCTTTTATTCTAGTGATGTCTTCATCTGCTTTCTTTAATTGATCACTAACTTCTCCATATCTTTTCCTCAAATTCTTAATACACTCATTTGATTCCTTCATCATGTCCTTCAAATCTTCATTTTCTTCTAAAGATCACTTCTAGAGGAATGAGAATTTCTTTATCTTCTATGTATTCAAAATTCAAGACCTTACCCAACTTGTTAGGAATTTTCAAAGGAACCAAGCTTTGATACCAATTGTTGAACATTTGGAATATTGAGAGGGCCATAAATCATTATTCCATAAAACCATTCATATAAAATCAATCTAAACATTATCACAAATATGATAGAATCAATAAGAGAAATCATTGAACATCAACAAACATGAACACTAGTATTTTTATGTGGAAACCCCAAAATGGGAAAAATCATGGTGAGGATTAGCTCATAATATAATCTATTTGGATATAGAATATTATAAGGGCTCACTACCAAGGCTCACTATCCTTGAAAGGCTCACAACTTGAAGTTAATACAAAATGATTTGGCTCACTTCCAAGATACAAAATTATATGGCTCACTCCCAAAAATGTCAATTTATAAAATGTACCTTCCTTGTGTTGGGGTCTTGTTCTAGTAAAGCACAATACATAAATTTCACTCTTATCTGCACATCTATACAATTTTATACATACACATTGCATCTCTACCTTCAAGTATCTTTCACCCACTCTACATCTCTACCTCTTCTCCAAAAATATCATATATATATATATATATATATATATATATATATATATATATATATATATATATATATATATATATATATATATATATATATATATATATATATCCATTTTCACTAATTAGGTTGGCCTAATCAACTCTATCATCATTTTCCTCAAAACATATTCATCTTTACATATAAGTAGTTGGCATGGACCTAAGATAGACCCCATTATCATTCGTAGCACATATATAAACTTCTCAATATTAATATAATTAGGTCAGCAAAAATTAGACCAAAATCCCCAAAACATAAACGAGTAACACAAAAACTTGTTAGCATATTGAATTCTCCCTTAGATGACATTGAGCTACTTATCTTCAACACCACATGGGAAGATAATAAAATATCATAAAATGTGGAGTCTCCTAGACCAATGTACTGTAAGAACACTCACTGTAGTCTACAGATCAAAATACTATCATTCATATCTTCCAAATTCCTTCACATATCATTATGGAGCTCCAAAATAGAATGCATCTTATAGTCTCATATCTATATACAAATTCTTCTAATGATATCTTTTTTGAGATAGAATTCATACTAGAAAAATGGTGTACAAAGCCAATCTATAAGTATGACACTATTTCCAAAACTACTAGTAACTGTACCTTTCCAATCATACAACCTAGTCATATGAAACCATGTCAATGGATGAAAATTATTTCAACATAGAACATATTATCAGATTATAGGTAGATCTTACAAAATAGGATAATCTAGACAAAGATACCAGATTAACAGACTTCCATTACTAGAGTGAACAATCACCAAAATTCCATTGTGATAGTTATCCAAATCCCACTATTTGTTGACATCAATGATAACCTCTCAATTTTCAACATGCCTTAGGCCTCTAGAGAAGAGAAAATCATAGAGAAAGAAAAAATTGATATTGTGGATACAAAAAGAAAGGAATAAGTAGAAAAGAAAGGTGTCATCTTTCAGAGAAGAGAAAAGAAGAAAGAAAAATCTAATCAGTTAAAAGTGAGGGAAAATTTAAAGGAAAGAAGAATGAAAAATCCCTTCTGATAAGGGAAGACAACCCCTTAAAAATGGATGCATTATTTAATAGTATTTTTTAATTTGGTTTCTTGGAACACAAAGCCAAAATATATTTGGAGTCTAATGATACAGACAAGGAAACCATTGAAGAAGCCATGGTTAAGTATATGGTAACATTTGACACTAGCTTGGATAAGATTGAGGACCAATTGCTTGAGGTTTTGAAGAATGTCTTAACTATAAGAAGAAATGAAGCATTTGAGGAAAAATAAAATATAAGAACTTCTGCTTTGGAGAAGATTGGTCCTTCCCTCACAAATGAAGATAGAGAAAAATTATTTCAAATATACAACAAATAATTTAGAATAAAGTAGAGTGAGAAATTTAATTAGTAGGGACAAGGAAGATAGAAAGATATAAGAATGAAACACAACAAAAGGTTGTAGACCTAGCAAAGGGACTAGAAATGTATCCTCATGAAGAAAATGAAATGTAGAATGATGTATCTTTTCCAGAGACTAATGAGCTTTAAAATGCAATAAATGTGTTTGTTTTTGGAAAAAAATATGCAAGAAATGTTGTTACTGTGTGCAAGTGTTTCTACTCCTAAATATGCAAAACAAAACTAAGAAATGCAAAGTAGAGAACACTAGAACACTTCAAGATTAGCCTAAGTTGAACAAAAACAAAAGAAAGATAAAAAAAGGTGATTATACCTTTTATCTGTGTTGATCTCCTTGGTTGGCCCTTGATTAAAGCTTGGATGTGTGCTCCTTTTGTGGCAAGATGTTCTAAAATGATATGCAAATAGGTGAAGGTGCAATGGAGGATGTGGGTGTTCTAAGAGATGAATGTAAATGAAAGGGATGCGGGCTTGGAAATGTACAACAATTGAGGATATGAACTAGTGCTTGAATGTAAAACATGAGCAAGTGCTTGATGAATGCTTGAATGGATTGAGTGTTAAATGAGTGTGATAAAAAGCATAAGGTCCCTAAATGAATGAGAAGGGGGGTTATTTATAGAATAAATTGAATTCTAATGGTTAGGATTGAACCACCATGGCCAAGATGGAGGGCTGTGGTGAGTTGAGGACTCACAAGCCCTCACATCTTGCCATGTGAAGGATGAAGTTTCCAAAGGACATGGTGATATGGAAAGGGTACAAATGATGTGGAAGAAGGACAAGTACTTTGAAAGTACCTTAGGAGGGGAGAATATTTCCTCAGAAATGACTTTCTTGTTCCCATATGAGAGGAAAGTGCAATTTGAGGAATTTTAGTATTTCTCAAAAATCTCCATGGGGAAGAAAAAAGTGGTTGGGGAAATAAATGTGAATTTTAAATTCACATGATTGGAATGGATAAGGTGGTTGGGAGAATAAATATGAATTTTAAATTCATGTGAGGAGCACCTTGTGGATAAGACAAGGTCCTTATAATAGAAGGTTCTTGGCTTCATGTGACTAATGTGACCTTTCAATGATCACATGGGGAAGAGGAGAATCCTTGGAGGAATAAAAAGTGAATTTTAAATTCACATGGGGAAGAGGTTTTAGGATAAATGTGGAAAATGTCAAGGTTGACCAGAAAGATATGCTAAATGTAGCAAGGGGATTAGATTAAGGTTATGCAAATATTGATTAGGAAAATTAATGAAGGATTAGAGACAAGTGGGAGAATATGGAGGATGTGAAATTAATTCTGATTAAGGGTGTGCACATCCTAATCATGGACCAATTAAATTAATCCAGATTAGAAGAGGGTTATGGAGGATGTGACAAGGAGAGAGAAAAAAAGAATTTAAAATTGATTTAACTCAAAAAGGTCAAATGACTAGATGAAATAAATTGATATCTTTATTTAATTTAGAGAGTAAAGATGAAAGATAAAGTATTTAATTTTTAGATTAAATACTTCATGAACCTTAGGTAGAATGTGAAATATTAATTACATAAATCGTTTAATTAATATTGATGAAATGAATAAAGTAGATGGGTTTGACCATGTGGGAGTGGTCAAATTTAGATGTCTACATTTTTTCCCTCTTCAAAATATTGTTAGAATAATAGTGTTTCAAAGAAAAGAAAATGTAGATGATTCTATAGAGGAAGCAACTAGAAAATGATTCCCTAGTGTGGGAGAAGTTGTGTGAGCTTCCCAAATGAAGGGAAATGAAGAGAGATGCCCCAATCTCATAAGGGAATGACCATGTCAAAGGAATGGAGGAAAATGGTAGGGTATGCCCCTTCGAGAGAGCAGTTGGGGAAGAAAAAGGGGCCCCATATGACTTCTTGATATGAAGAAATAGAAGGTACCATTGGATACAACTCAAAAAACCAAGCAGATTTGGATTTTGAATGGAGTCGATCATACATATGGTGTGCAAATGGTGGCCCATGAAAGTTTTGGAATTAAGAAGGGCCTAAAAGTTTAAATAAAAAGTAAAAATACCTCACTTAAAAGTAATTTAAAAATGAGAGAGGAAATTACTTTTAGGAATTTTAGAGTTACTATTCCTCATTTGCACACTTGGAAACTGAAGAAGAGAGAGAGAGAGAGAGAGAGAGAGAGAGAGAGAGAGAGAGAGAGAGAGAGAGAGAGAGAGAGGAGAGGAGAAGGAGGAGATGAGGAGATGAGGAGATGAGGATGTCAAATGACTACAATGATGACATCATCCACTGGGTGGATGAGGTGTGGGCATTCTTCCATGAGCACACAGCTCCACACTAGGTTATGGTCAAAAACCCTCTTTGTGATTTTAAGCATTTTTTATTATGTTATAAGTTTTTATGCTTTTTAAACACATGGGTTTTGGGATTGGGGTAGTTTAGGAAAATGGGTTGAGGGCAAAATTGGGATTTCACCAATGGGGTAGGCATAATAGTCTGTTAGAGGCCATGGTAAGGGGTGGAGAAGTTTACTAATTAATGGGTAAATATTCCTTGAAAACCAGAAAAAAGACACCCAAAATGGGTTGGGGGAAAAAGGGAAGGGCGAACTTTCCCTGGGATCAACCCAAGATGAGTCTGCCTAAAGAAAAACAATTTTGGCCTACAGAGGGGTGGCCACGCCATAGGGCAGGGGTAGCTATGCCCCTAAAAGGGCAGCCCCACCCCAAAAGGGGCAGTCATGCCCCTAAAAGGGGTGGCCTCTTCCCTTGAGGGGTGGTCGTGCCCCAAGTGGGGCAGCCCCACCCCAAAAGGGGTGATCATTCCCCTTGAGGGGTGGCCCTACCCCACAAGGGGTGGTCATGCCCCAAAAGGGGTGATGACACTTGAGAAGGGGTGGCCCCACCCCAGAAGGGGCAACGACACCTAGGAAGGGGTGGCCCCACCCAAAAAGGGTGAAAGGGCTAGACAAGGAAGTGAAAAAGAAAAGGAAAGAAAAGAAAAACAAAGGAAAATTGGGAAAATTGGGAAACTTGGACAAAAGGGGAGGGAATACTTAGAAGATAACTCAGGGCTGGGAAATGAGAGAAGAGATGAAATAACTGACATAACATTGTGGTATGGATGCAGCGATTTGAGTGGCTATGAACACAAGAGAGATGAACTAAGGTGTTGGAAGCGACACTGAGGGCAATGACCAAAGCAAATCATAAGGCCCTATCATAAGAGGGATTGCTATACTTGAGAGGATATCTAATGGTTAGAGCACATCGAGCTATGTTGAAAAAGCTCATAGAGTGATGGGATTCATCGACCTCCACATTCCATCTCCAGAAAGGGGAGATGATGGTGACTCTCGAGGATGTATGGTGGATATTGAGGCTCCCTATAGTAGGGTGCCTAGTGAGTGAGGTGACATCAACTAGGGAGGAGTTAGATTGGACACTATTCATGTTGGTTGGATGAGAGAACCTTCTTGTTCAAAAGAAGGGGGTAGATGTGGATTGATTTTTGGTGGTGGGGGTGCCAACACTACTACTCTATTTTTGTGAGCTGATCAACAGATTACTAATACCAAATAGGAGTGGGTGGTTTTGTAGCCTGAGTTATATTGAGGTTATTTGACATATTGTCGAGGGGAGAGAGGGGAAATTCACATGGGGCATATATGTATTGGCATAGCTGTATAGAGACATACACATGGTGTGTTATCAAGGGGGACTCAGCTTGACACAGGTGACCCTATTGCAGGTATGGTCCTGGGAGCACATTAGTGTGACTAGGCCAATTGTGGTGAGAGCAGGGACAAAGGATGAGGCAGTGCCCATAGCATGGTGGTATGAGATAGAGTATGGCTAGGTGTGGCACACTGATGGCATCAGGGATTTGGATAGATGGAGGACCATAGATGACCTATAGGAGGATCACATAGTGTGGTGGCCATACATGTTGTGGCAGTTTACTAGGTGGAGGGTAGAGGAGGTGAGACACAGGGGCTACTTCAGTACCAAGTGCTACATAGTCAGGAAGGAGCCTCGCATATTGGAGTTACATAGACCAGACAATGTGATGAGAAAATTTAGGCTACCACAGGATATTCCCCAAGCACTAGAGAGTTTCAGGCGGATCACACGATAGCGGCCATGGGGAGAGTCAATTTTTCCTGAGGTTGCGAGGGCATATTGGAGAACACTACAACTAGTACCCTACCTAGGGAGGACCAGAGGGGAGCATGTGGCAAGAGTGACATGTCGATATGTCAAATGGTTCCTCAACCATCAGTGGGAGAGGATTACACTAGAGGATCCCATTACAGAGGCACTATGCTTTGGACCATACAATGAGCTAAGGCTAGTAGCATAGAGGAGAGGGAGGGGGAGAGCTAGCAGAGGGGAGGTTAGGAGGAAATTAGGTTGGTAGGACAACAGGAGAGAGGATAGGAGTAGGCAAGGGTTGTAGGATAGCCAACGAGGGTGGCTAGGAGGAGGAGACAGTAGAGGAGGGAGCGGGTGGTGCTCAAGGAGGAGAGAGAGGGGTGTGATGTGGAGATGATGGATGAGCTTGAGGTGGAGGTGAGAACTTCAGGACAACTAATGAGGGCAGGGGGGAGGAGATAGCTGGGGAGAGCTTAGATGGAGATCAAGGCTAAGCAGGAGCATGATGAGGTAGAGATGGAGGTGAGGGAGGAGAGATATTAGCAGGAGAGAGGACAAGAGGGGGTTGTAGCTATAGAATAGCCAGCGAGGGCAGCGAGGAGGAGTAGATAGCGGAGGAGATCCTAGGTGGAGATCAGAGTTGAGAAGGAGCCTAATGAGCTAGATATGGAGATGAGGGAGGAGAGAGATGAGCCTGAGTGGGAGGTGAGGGTGGTAGGATGGTAGATGAGGGTGGGAAGGAGGGGACAGTTGAGGAGGGTTTGAGTAGTGATCGGGACTAAGTAGGAGCGTGAGCCATAGGAGGATGCTATGGATGTGGACATTCTCATGGTGGAGTTGTTGGTGACAATAGAATATGTACCACTTGAGGACCCTATTTTATTATTGAGGGGGGCTCAAGTGAGGCTACAAATGACAGAGTAGAGGCTAAGGGTTGCAAAAGCTGAGGTGCACAGACTTGGGGCTGAGGAGAGTTGGCTTCAGATAGAGGTATCCAGGCTACAAGCTAAGGGACAGATGGATTATGACTTCATTGTTGACCTACAGAGGTATGGGATGCAAAGAGGGAGAGAGATGACCTACGAGCAGAGGTGCAAGGAGTACATAGTGAGTTGGTCGGGGTGACCTGGGATCAAGATAGACTATAGGAAGAGGTGACTATAGCATAGGCTAGGGGACAACAGGAGCCCAGAGGGGAAATAGATCAAGTACCAGTAGAGGGTCGGCAATAGGCCGAGAGGCAAATGGAGGAGTTGAGGGTATAGGTGATAGGGCTATAGAGTGATAGGATTGAGTGCCAGGACAGGGTGTCTATGGAAGAGATAACACTTGGGGATGCGAGGTCGAGGACCGAGGCAGTAGAGGCTTGGTTAGAGATTTTTTAGAGAGAGAGGGACATGATGCATGCAAACATGCAGGCCCTCCGGGGTGAGAGAAACATAGCACAGACATAGGTACAATCCATGTAGGGGGAGAGGGATGTTTCATAGGCACAAGCTCAAGCTATGTAGAGGGAGAGGGATGTTGCATAGGCACAGATAGTGATACAACAGAGTGGTAGTGGTGGGATAGGAGCATAGGTACAAAGATTGTAGAGAGAGGGATGTCGTAGAGGAATGAGCAATGGCTATAGAGGAGGATAGAGATACAATAAGAGATCAACTAAAGGAAAACATCAATCAACTAAGGATGACTCAGGAGGCATGGGAACAAGAGAGGAGAGTCATCTATAGAGATTAAGGAAAATATAGACATGAGAAAAATGCAATCAGGTATTAGGCTATGGAGAGAGATGAATATATGAGGGAGGCATCTTTCTGGATGGTGGCTTATCAGCATGCAGTTCTAGATCTGGCACAACATACATTTCATTATGTTTGACAGGCTCCTTAGATGCCTATGCCATCCCAGTCACTAGGGACACATACCTGAAGATATAGTGACTCTCAGGTGACCCTCCTTCACAGAGGGCCGGTGCCCAACTCTCCATAGAGTTCAGACATGGGCAACTCTTTTGGTAGATGACAGGATACCAGATTTTGACAGGTGCAGAGTGGATGGATAGTACAGAGTAGTAGTGGTTACATTTGATTAAGATCCTTGTACTTGTACTTTATTTTGTGATTATGAAGTATATAATGGGTATGTATTTTTATGATATTGATGGACATTATTATGGACTATGTGATGGTCATTTTATTTTGATATTTATATGATATGTGACAACCCTTATTGACACCATGTGATGTTCATGTGATGGATGATTCTATTTATGCATATGTGTATGTTTATGATTTTATGTTGGGTGATCAGATGATGTAATACATGTACATGTTTATGATGTTATATTGTTGATGCTTATATGGATGAAACTAACATGTGTAACAAAGGATGTGATGCATGTTTTATGATTTTATCTATGATAGATATGGAACTAACAATTTGTGATGTAGGTGGTGATGCATGTAATGATATAAACTAATATAGAAATGTATGGATATAAAAATGAATCTAAGATGCTTAGAATAACCAAACATGATTAGTATAAACAACTTAATATGAGATGATAATGCACACATGATACAATGAAATGAATCTATAATGCAACATGTAATGAACATAAGTGTCAATAAGGACCTGCATGGGAATGCGGGTAGATGGTGTGAAACTGCACCTATCAAAAACCATTGATATCTTGAGAAGAATGGGAGAGAGAAGGTGAATATTTGCACAACCAAAATCATAGGTTAATGGATAGGAATGAATGTAATGCAACATAATTGATTATGAAATGCAACCCTAATTTAATTTTCCATCTTCAAAGCACTAATTTTTGCTATAACATATGACACCAGGTGCTAGGGTATATGAAACCAAGGCAAGTTAGAATCTAACACATAAAAAAAGCACAATAGACAAGAATGATATCCCAACACCCCAAAGTGACAAGGACTTTGGTTAGGCCAGGGATTGGGATAGCCACAAGCACAAAGGGATGCCCCAACATAACACAAGATCTTAGAGATCTTGGTGGGTACTACGTGGGACAACACAATAGAAAACAACAAGAAAAGATCAAGATATGCCCCTATGTTAACCAATCAAAATCCACCATAATATGATAGATCATGGCGACCTTGACTAGTTGTAATGAGGAGCTCAAACAATAAACAAAAGCCAAAAGCATCAAAAGATCACAGTTAATTTCAAATGTCCTTTGCCATATGATCAAAGGGGATGGATGGGATTAATGATGTCTATTAGGAAGGATGCATCCTATTGAGACTAAAGATGGAAACTAAACTAAGATGACCCACATGATGTAGGATATTTGATACTAATCAGATCTCTCGATACTAGAGGATCCCATTTGTGAAGAACTAGCTAGACATGGACACACTTGACAACATGACACAAGACATAAGACTAACACATCCTATAGACCTAGGGACTCAGGGGCTAATCATAGATTAGCCTTTCCTACATGAAAGTATAGACTCCTCATAGTTTAAAAAAGGAAAAACAATGACTATCCATGGATAGAAGCGAAAAGGGGACAATGGAGAAAGATGGTGGATGACTGAAATAGGATGGTCAAAATTTCCCAGGGGTGGATCAAATTATTAGCTTTTCCTATGTGAAATTAGAGGGGAAACGTAGTTCGACAAAGACCAAAAAGATGGACGATACATGATGGGAACTAAATGGAGACCGACACAACAAAGGAACCTAAATGTGAGTAGAGGATTGATGAAATGACAAAACCAATGACACAAGCTCAGATTAGGATGAATGATAGCGGATGATCATCCAATGCTCAATCAAAACATACCAATCCACCAAGGATAGGATGTGGATGAAATGATAGGATACGATAGGATGTTAGGAATTGGATGTGAGGATGTGATGGATGGAAACATGTTGTAACTAGGACACAAGGTAGATAATGATTAAGCTCTCTATGGATGATGCTTGTTACTAGGTTTTCACCAACCATACATATCCAAGGTACCACAAAGGGTGGTTTTCACCATAGGATGAATTTATTTCTCTTTACTATTTTTTGGCTTTTTGACTTTTCTTTAAATTTTTTTATATTTTTAATATTTTTTCTAATTTTTGGCAAGATAGGAGGACCCAGATGATTTATGTATAAAACCTCTTTAGGTGCATGATGTTGATAGGATCTTCGAGGGGCTCCCCTTTAGGTGTGGCAAGGAAGTACACCCCTGATCCATACTTTGTTGTAATAACATAAGGACCCAACCAATTAGGTTCAAACTTTCCCTTCTTGTCTTGGTCCTATTGGGTACATTGATTCTCCTTAAGGACTAGATCTCCAATGTTAAATTGGTGAGGACGAACTTTCTTGTTGTAACTTCTCTTAAGATGATTCTAATATTCCTGAAGATGATTGTATGCTTTGATCTTCTTTTCATCTAAGAGCTCCAATTGAGCGAGGTGAGCAACCCGTGAGTTGTCTTTAGTGATGAGATTCTTCAAGGATATTCTCAGGGATGGGATCTTGAATTCAATCAAAAAGATGGCTTCAGAACCATAAATAAGGGAATATGGAGTTGCACCAATGGGAGTGCAGACGGATGTGCGATAAGCCCAAAGGGCAGGGTGGATGTGGAGTTTCCAATCTCGACCAGTACTGTTGACAACATTTTCAAGATTTTAATCAAATTTTTGTTAGTGAATTTTTCTTGTCCACTACCTTGAAGGTAATAGGGCATGGACCATCAATGTTGAATATGGATGGCATCACATACCTCTTTTACAGCCTGGTTTTTGAATGGTTTTCCATTGTCAGAAATGATGGTGGAGGGGATGCCATATCTATAGATAATACGGTAAAGGATGAATTTGGATATCTAAGTACCCATTATTTGGGAGAGTGGTATGGCTTCCACCAACTTAGTGAAGTAGTCAGTGGAAGGTGTGGCCATCTGAGGATGGAGGATATATCTTGTTGACTAAGTCAAAACCCCACTGAGAAAAAGGCCATGGTGCTATGATGGGTTGCAGATCTTGAGTAGGAACATGTATCAGGTCCACATGTTGTTGGCAAGGTAAGCATTTCTTCACGAAGTCACAAGATTCATGCTCCAATGTAGGCCAATAATAACCAGCCCTAAGAATATTCTTAGCTATGGTCATGCCATTTGAGTGGGCCTCATAAACACTGCTATGTACTTCTGTTAACACAGTGTGAGCTTTAGCCTCATTCAAACACCGAAAAAGAGTTCCATCATATTTATGACGATAAAGAGTATCACCTACAATTGTAAAATGGGATGTACATTAGATGAAAGACTCACGTTGATTGTGGGTAAGGTTAGTGGTTAAGATGTTTCCATGAAGATAAGCATAGATCTCATGATACCATGGAGACGTAGGACCTATGATTTCGCACACCATCTCATTCTCAAGGACATCGTATGCAGGGATTAAAAGTTGATCAACCAGGAATTCACATTTTTTCTGATCCTTGGGCATGTCAATTAAGGAACCAATTGTAGCCATCACATCAAAATATTTGTTTTGTATTTTGGGGATATTGTCAAACTGAATAGAGGTGAAAGACTTCTTAAAGTCATCAACCATGCATTTATAAGGTAATAATTTATCATCCTTTGTTAAAAACTCATCATTGACCTGTTTGATGACTAATTGAAAATTGCCAAATACCCTTAAGTGAGTGATATTCCATTTGATTGAGATTCTAAGGCTGGTGAGAAGAGCTTCATATTCAACTATATTGTTTGTGCATGGAAAGGCCAGTCTGAATAACTTTGGGATATAATCACCTTGGGGGTGACAAAAAAGATGCATGCCCCCAATTCATTATGTGTGTACAACCCATCAAAATATAGTGTCCATGTGGTGGCTTCTGCTACTGTAAAGACCTCTTCATCAGGAAATTTTATTACCAAAGGATGTGCATTAACCAGGGGAGCATCGACTAACTAAGTTTCTATCACCTATCCCTTAATAGCTTTGCGGTCCACATATTCTATGTCAAACTCGCTCAACAACATGACCCATTTAGCCATTTGGCTAGTCAAAGTTGTCCTGGATAACAAATACTTAAGTGGGTCAACTTTTGATATTAACTTGACTAGATGACTAAGCATGTAATGTATAAGCTTATGTGAACAAAAAACTATAGCTAGGCAGGCCTTCTCCATTGAAGAATAGTTGAGCTCATAGCCAACTAAGGTTTGAGTGATATAGTAGATCGCTCATTCTCTGGATGACTCATGTTGTGTTAGCAGTGCCCCCAATGCCACTGAAGTAGTTGAGATGTACAATAAAAGTGGCTTCCCTAGGATTGGAGGCACAAGGATGGGAGGATGATCCAAGCATTCCTTAATCTTTTCAAAACCTTGCTGACACATAGGATCCCACTTGAAGGATGTATTATTTTTCAAGAGGTGGGTGAATGGTTGAAACTTGTCAGCTAACTATGTTATGAACCTTCTGATGGACTGTAGCTTATCTTGGAGACTCCTTAACTGTTTTAGGTTTAGAGGATGAGCCAAGTAGTTGAGATGTACAATAAAAGTGGCTTCCCTAAGATTGGAGGCATAAGGATGGGAGGATGAGCCAAGTATTCCTTAATCTTTTCAAAACCTTGTTGACACATAGGATCCCACTTGAAGGATGTATTATTTTTCAAGAGGTGGGTGAATGGTTGAAACTTGTTAGCTAACTATGTTATGAACCTTCTGATGGATTGTAGCTTATCTTGGAGACTCCTTAACTATTTTAGGTTTTGAGGTGGAGGCATATACATAATTGCTTTGACCTTGGCCGAATCCACTTCTATACCTCTCCTAGAGATAATGAAGCCCAACAACTTTCCTGATGTAACTGTGAACACACTTTTTCGGATTGAGGCACAACTTGTAGTGCTCTAGATGCTCAAAGATCTTCCTTAGGACTATAGGGTGTTCTTCTCTGGTTCTTGATTTTCCTAATAGATCATCAACATAGTCTTCCATGATGATGTGGATAAGATCATGAAAGATGATGGTCATTGCACATTGGTAGGTTTTCACTACATTCTTAAGATTCAATGGCATAACATTATAATAGAATGTACCCCAAGGTGTAGTGAAGGTTGTCTTATGTTGGTCCTCATGTGCAATTCAAATCTGGTTGTATCCAGAGAAGCCATCTATGAGGGAAAGCATCTCGTTCCCTATAGTTAATTCTACCAGCATATCTATGTTTTGTAAAGGAAAGTCATATTTAGGACAAGCCTTGTTGAGGTCATGAAAATTTGTACAAAATATGATAGCGTCGGTTGGTTTGGCGATAGGTACTATGTTTGAGATCCATTCTGAGTAGTCGATGGGCCTTATGAATCTAGCTTCCAATAATTTCTCCAACTCTTTCTTAGCCAACTTGAGGCTACTTGAGGGTGCATTTTCTGAAGCTTTTATTTGATAGGCTTTGTATTAGGATGCACATCTAGATGGTGCACTAACAAGGCATGGTACAACCCAAGCATGTCTAAATATGGCCATGAAAATTTGTTTTTTCCTTCCTTAAGTAGTTGAATGATAGTAGAGTGTTCTTCTAAGAGAGCTTTGGCTACATATGTGATTTTGGGATCATCTTATTTCCCAAATTTACATCTTGCATTTCCTCAATAAAAATGGATGATCACTCAAACAACTATGTTCCCACAAGGGGAAGATGAACGTCCCTATCTTCCAGTGCTTCACTGAGGTTTTCCCCATTATATACATCCTTTGTTTTGACTTTTTTTGAGTCAAGAAGTGCCTCAAGGAGGTTTTAACTAGGCGACCATTTTGGATTTTTCTTTTTCTTATTTTTGTGACTAGGGCATTCATCTTCCCAAAATCCCATTAGGTGTACATAGGTATCCATTGAGGGAAGTAAGTTGATAGGTGTGCTTTCACGTAGGTCTCAATCTATGAGTTTAGGATGGTGAAGGGAAAGGTTGATGGTGCAAATAGATAGGCATTCAAACATGGAGGAAAGGTCTACGTGATCTACATCATCATACACGTGTATGATACACTCTTCCTCTAGTATATCTTCCAAAAGACCATCGCCTACACTGATGTTGTTGAAAGTACTAGTCGATGTTGTGGGACCCTTTTTCTTTTTATCATAGCCTTAACCTGAATTCTTTGGATGTATGGAAGTTTCAATTGGCTACTTTCTTTCTAGATCTTTTGGACCAAGACCTCCCCCCTGATAATTTTATTTCTAAGCGTACTTAGAGGGCCAAGAATACATCTGTTCAAAATATTCCTTTAAATGGGGAGTAGATTCAGGGTCTTCATGATATACCCACTAACTTATAACATCTTTAGGTATATATTATGGTAACCCGAGAGATACATAAGTGTTGCTTCCCACATTTTTGGAGCTCAAGGTGACTGCCTTTTGTTCTTCCTTTGGCATAGACTCGGAGGGTTGACCATATGTGTGTGGTGAGGGTGGCATGGTTGCCACGTTCAAAGTAGTACACATCTAATACTCACCACATCCCTTGTCAATGATCTTGACCTTGGTGATAGTGGAATCATATGTAGAAGATGGAGTGGATGAGGTGGTGGACCCATTTACACTCCTGGACAATAGTGGGAATGAGGGAAAGAAGCTTTGAGTGAATGACAGTATTCAAATGGTTGGGGATCAACTTGTATTGTAACTTCCATTCCATTAAATGAGAACTTCAAGCATTGATGATAGGTAGATGGGATGGCTTTCATGGCATGGATCCATGGTAAATCAAGAAGAAGGTTGTAGGGGAGGTCCACATCAAGGACATGACAAGTGGTATATTGTATAACTAGGCCAACTTGAATTCGAAGATCAATAACCCCTTCAGAATCCCTTTTTGCATTATCATGATCTGATTGCTTAAATCAACATGGGTATATCCTACCTGTTTATGAAATTTAATGTATAAAGATTGAGAGTAGAGCCATTATTTATCAAGACCCTCTTTACTTTATGTCAAGCGACAAGAACCTCTATATGGAGGGGTTGATTTTGATTGGAATTGATGGTAGACATTTCATTTTGGTTGAAACCTAGTTGGTAGGTTGATGAAAGGTGTCCTACTAGAGCTTGGAACTATGTGGGGTTGATTTTATTGGGGAAATGGGCATCCTATAGAGCTTTTGTCAAGATCTTTTAATATATAGGAGAAGATCTTAGCAAATCTATGATGGATATTTGTTTTGCGGTCTTTCCTAGATGGTCAAGGATGTTATACTGAGAGCTCACAGGAGGTGATGGGGCTGACATGGAGGCTCTAGGGGTAGTAATGCGAGTACGGTGAGTGGTAACAACATATTGAGGCTCCTTTCCTTTGAAATGTATCATACACACATGCGGTTCAGCTTGCCCAATATGCATGATGAGAGTCTCATAGTTAAATGGGATGTTCTTGTAGGTAATATTATTAGTGCTATTATCCTGGTTGTTATTGTTACTACGTATAGGATTTGCATTGGATGTGCTAGGACCTTGGTTATTCTTGGGGAAAGAATTTTGATATATCTATAACTGAGCATTCGATGACGAGGCCTGGTAGGTATCCACATGGATATCTCCTCAATCTATAAGATCTTGGACATACATTTTTAGACCTTGACACTTGTTTGTGGAATGACCTTTGATCTTGTGAAAGTCACAATACTCATTTTCTTTTTACCAAGCGGGTTTAGGTTTAGACTCATCAAAAGGTTTAGTCATCAAATATGTGATGGGTTAATTGACCTACAACAACCTATTGAAGACAATGCTCAAGGGTTCTCCTAATTAAGCGTATTAACGTTTATCATTCCCTTGCTTGTTTTGATTGGATTGTTGAGGGAGTCAAGGTGCCCCCTATGGCATGGATATGGCATTGGGCATGGATGGTTGTTGCCTCTAAGAGGTATTTTCCACCTAAACATGTTTAGTATCAATGACACCATCATTGACTACATTCTTGTTCTTATTCTAGTAACAAGATTTGTCACTGGATGACTTGTCCTTATTTTTTTGTATAGTTTACTTTTCCCTGTAATGACAAGTGCTCTCTCAATGGTGGGGCACTTTTTGATAACCTCTACAAAGGTAGTGACACAATGAAGATTAAGAGCATGCACCATTTCGGGATGGGCATTAGCCATAAAAAGGGTGACCATTTTTTTCTCACTGGGAGGGGATTTTATATGACTAGCTATAGCTCGCCACCTTTGCAGGTATTTAGTGAAAGTTTTTCCATCATGTTGATTCTCCTTCAAGAGGTCTAGAGTGTCAATGTCCTCCAAATTAAAGGAGAACTATCTAAAAAATTGTTCAGAAAGATTAGCAAAGGAAGAAACCATCCCCTTCTTGAGACCCATGAACCAATCTAAGGCCAGCCCTCCTAAGCTTCTAGGGAACAAGCATAGGAGATAATTGTCATTATGTTGGACATCTTGAAATTGAGCATAGAACTCCTACAGATGGGCCATTGGATCTTTAGTTCTTATATACTTGTCAAACTTGGGTATCTTGAAATGATTTAGAAAGGGGACAAGTGAAATTGAAGAATCACACAAATATGGGAAAATCTTCTCAAACATGAAAGACTTTTTGGACATACCCACTTGTAGGTCTTTCGGTATTGCTTTGGGATCCTTGGGTGGAGTTGGGTTAAACAAATTGGGTGGATATTGCTGATGTGATGAAGATGGGATGGAAGCATTCATATCGTATGAGGGTGTAGGTTGATACTGATTAGCATAAGTAGGTTGTGGATTAACGTAAGGAAGATAGGATGATGACATATTTTGGTAATAAGAGGCGAAGGGTGCCTATTGCTGAGGTGGATGCTACTGATAATATGAAGTGGATAGGGCATTGTGTGGAGCTTGGTAGTACGAGGATGTGGAAGTTCCCTATTTTTGTGATGATGGTTGTTAGTAGTAAGAGATGGATGGAGCACCTTGTTGATAGGGAGGTTGTTGTTGAGTGCAATATGGTTTTGATTGGTAATTATAGGCAACATTTGGTTGTTGTGTAGCATACGATGATAGTTGCAGATTGATAGTTTGATGGTAGTGATTAGTGTGTGATTGTGGAGGATTACTGTAAAGTGGCAGTTGAGTTAGTGGTGGATTCTGAGAGGCCACATGGATATTTAGATTAGCATAAGCAATTTATGTGCTAGATGGATGGTAGAGATATTGTGTGAGAGGAATACGCTACGTTTGTGTGGGAATGTGTGTATGTGATTATTGATAAGGAGGGTGAGATGGGATATGTTGCTGTTGTGGGACTACTGTAGAGTCACCATGAGGTGGTTGTTGAGGGTGTGATACAATTTGTGTTTCTTGATGAGGAGTTTGTGTATGAACGATAGTATGTTGTTGTGGGTTCAAAACATTTTGTTGCAGCATGTTTTGTTGTGGAATTGGAACATTTTGTTGTGGAGGTTTTTGATGATGTTGTTGCATGGGGATATAAATGGTAGTGATATGCTATGGTGGTGCTTGTAAGGGGATAGTTACATGCTACGACGGTGTCTACAAAACAATGTATTAATGAGGATTAACGAGAGGTTGTTGGAATGTCAGAGTATTACCCTAAGGGGGTGGCAGGAGATTGCCTATGGGTACAAGTCCTCATGGTGGTGTCAATGTGAGAAATGGATTCCACCCAATGTTGATGGGTGGTTTACTATGATACTAAGGTGGGAGTGGTCAAGCAGATGGGATTTTTTGTGCCATGCCATAGGCATAGGGATCATAAGGATCAGGTGGTGTTGTCAAGGCTGTAGATGGAAGGGGAGGATAATTAGAAACTTGATGTATCAAAAAATTTCCAAACTCGGGACGATACCAGTTATCTATGGGTGTACCCTTGAGAAAATAGGAATTTATAGGAACATTTTGTAGGTCTTGATACATTGGAGGGCTCTGGGTGGTGGTGTACTATGACATGTCAAAACCAAATGGTAGTTTGACTCCCTTCATGAGTAGAGTAGTGAGGATCTTATCCCCATGCTCATCGAGGAGGTGATCTATCATCTGAATATTAGAGGGATTTCTTAGGTATTCATCAACGGTGACTTTAGGCTAATTGATCATGTTCTCATCACCGAGTAGTGAAATATTTTGACCGTCGGTGTTTGATTGTGACAAAGCACCATTATAGGGATCTTGAGGGATGTTCACACTCTTGTTAGGAGCTTGAAAGATGTTTTCCCCATTGTTAAGATCTTGAGGGATGTTCAACTGGGAATCTTGACCTTGTTGTTGTGCCATTTTCTTCTTGGTTTGTTATCTAGTCTGAATGGGCATGAAAATGCAGAACTACTGGGTGGACTGAGATGAGACTAGACTCAATGCAAGGATGACCTAAATGATAGTTGGAAGATTAATTGATTGGATGATGAGATCAAATAATTAGATAAGGGTTGATTAGATGATTGGATAGGATTGATTGGATGATTAGATAAGATTGAGATTGGATGATTGGATAAGATTGAGATTTGATGATTGGATAAGGATTGATTAGTAAAATAATTGATAGGATTAGATGATGGATCAAGATCACTTGATGAAATGACCAACAAGATTAGATGATGGATGATGTAAGGGATTCTAAAACTAGTTCAAAAATCACCCTAGGTGACTTAAGGAATTCGTTGATTGGATTGAAGGACATATAGATGATTATGGCACCAAATCCACCTCAATATGGAAATGGATTTATTGGGCCAAGGCTGATGACTTATGGCACCGAATCCACCTCGGGATGGAAGTGGATTGATTGGTCCAAAGACATCACTAATGTGTAGGATAACATTTAGATTTAGACACCTAGGTCAATTCAGATAATAACCTCTAAAACAAGGTTTAGGAGATTTGGATCAAAAGAATGATGATGAACGATGCAACCTACAGATGCTCTAAGAGTGTCTATATGATGCGGGTAATGACTGAATGACCTTTGGAAAGTGAAAATAGACTAAAGGATGAATTACAAGTGATTGAAAGGGGATGAAAGTGTTTAGATCACTACAAATGACAAGGTTTTAGGTCCCAAACTATTTGACTCTTAGGATTGGGTAGGGTTATCTATTTAAGGGGTGAGCTTGCCTATCTAAGGGGTGTGGTCACTTGTCTAAGGGGCATGATCGCCTATTCCAAGGGCCTAGTCAAATGACTAGCTTTTGGACTTGTTTAAATCAGAAGCAAGGTCAAATGAGCTATTGGAATGGGAAAACAAGCCTAACAAGTGGTGAAATAGACTCACTAGATGATGGAACGGTTTCCCTGAACGGTGAACTAAGATCCCTAAACAATGAAATGGATTCCCCGAATGGAAAAATAGGTTCCCCGAATGGAAAAATGAACTCTCTAAATGGATTAATAGGTTCATGGAATAGGTTCATAGACTCTCGGAATGGGGAAATGGGTTGATGTAATAATTGAATGAGAGCTTGAAATGGGAGAACGAACTGATGAAAAGATGGAACGAGAGCTCATAACAGGATAAGAGACTAACAAAATGATGGAATAGGAGATGAAACTAATTGTTCAAAGTGAAAAATAACTATTTGGGTAGGATCACCCTTGTTCTAGGCATGGTCTCCCCTTTGCAGGGTGTGGTCGCCCCTATTTAGGGTGGGGTCACCCCTTTGGGTGAAAAGTGAAAAATTTTGACTCAAAAATGACTGAGATGGAGGGAAAGGTCACCCCTCTTGAGGTCAGGGTCACCCGTGGTTAGGGTATGGTCACCTCTGTCAATAGTCCTAAACTTGACTTAGGAAAAATGACTATGGAAAAGGACAAAAAACACTTCAAACAACAAGCAAAAGGCAAGACTAACATGACTAGTAAGATATGCACTTTTTTTCAATAGAAAAGACAGTTCAAGTAGCACAATCCTATGACTTAGTATGAGGGGTATGGCCAACACAATCCTCTAACTAGGCTAAATAAGGTGATCTAGGGAGTCCTCGATATATGCTCGATACATGAGGCACAACCGTTAACACCAGCACATCACAAGTGTGAGTTGGGAACCCCAGCGAGATACTAAAGGCTTAGACCAACTCTTCATGTCTATCTAGGTATCACCCTAGCTTCAACACTCCACCAAACATGACGTGATTGGATTGGGGTACAACTTTGGCCTCCCCCCTTTATATACCCTAGTGGTACGCATGGTTGGAATCGTCCCTTAGGGAAATGAAATCCCTAAGAAGTTCTCACTAAGAAGAGAATGCTAACCATTTTTTGCTACTCCCTAGGCTCACACAAGATGCAAGGGGAAAGCTTGAATGATGTAATGCCTCCTTAGGTAACACAAAGGACTTAAGTAAGCTATGATTTCTCTTCACCTAGGATCACCAAATGGTGCAAGGGGATTGGATACATGAAAGGCTTACTTACAAAGAAAGCACACATTGTATTAACTCCCCTACTTAGACTATGTGCCTAATTAGTGTGAAAATGAAAGAAAACAACTAACTAAATACCTTGGTCCTTTCATCCTGCAACAAATGTGTTAGTATTTTTAACCTCAGTTCTTCATCAAGCATAAAATCCCTACATAAACATTAGTAAAAAACATTCACAATCACCAACAACATGAGTTAGGGGGTCAGTAATAACCAAAACGACAAAAAATAATCTACAAAAATGATTTAAACTGCTCTTTTTTTTTCTTTGTAGAAGGCTCTATCTAGGCCTAGTTGCCCCTATTTTGGGCTTGGTCACCCCTGTTAGGGCATGGTCACCCATTTGTAGGTCACGATCTCCCTTTTGGTCAAAAAAATGAGTTAAACTGGCAGTTCTATCTTAAACATGCATCTGTGTCAGGTCTTGGTCACTCCTCTACAAGTCCTAGTTGCCTATGTTAGGGCATGGTCACCTCTCTAGTCAAAACAAAGAGTTAAACTAGTTGTTATGTTTCAGAAAAGTGTTTTTGTTAGGTCTTGGTCACCCCTCTGCTGGTCCTAGTTGCCTATGTTAGGGCATGGTCACCCCTCTGTAGGTCCTGGTTGCCCCTCTAAGGGAAGGGTCACCCCTCTGTGTCACCTAAACCTACAAAATATGAAAAAACAAAAAACATAAGACTAAAAGGACCCATTTATGGGTCCCACCGAGAGTACTAGAAATATGTGCAAGTGTTTCTACTCCTAAATATGCAAAAAAAAACTAATAAATGCAAAGTAGAGAACACTAGACCACTTCAATATTTGCCTAAGTTGAACACAAACAAAACAAAGATTAAAAAAGAGGTGATTATACCTTTTATCTGTGTTGATCTCCTTGGTTGGCCCTTGATTAAAGCTTTGATGTGTGCTCCTTTGGTGGCAAGATGATCTAAAATGATATGCAAATAGGTGAAGGTACAATGGAGGATGTGGGTGTTCTAAGAGATGAATTTAAATGAAGGGGATGCAAGCTTGGAAATGTGCAACAATGGAGGATATGAACTAGTGCTTGAATGCAAGAGATGAGAAAGTGCTTGATGAATGCTTGAATGGCTTGAGTGATAAATGAGTGTGATAAAATGCATAAGGTCCCTGAATAAATTAGAAAGGGGGTTATTTATGGAAGAAATTAAATTCTCTAGAGAATTCATTGATCAAGATTGAGCCACCATGGCCAAGATGGAGGGCTATGGTGAGTTGAGGACCCACAAGCCCTCACATCTTTCCATGTGGAGGATGAAGTGTCCAAACAACATGGTGAGATGGAAAGGGTACAAATGATGTGGAAAAATGACAAGTACTTTGAAAGTACCTTGGGAGGGGAAAATATTTCCTCAAAAAGGAATTTCTTGTTCCCATATGAGAGGAAAGTGACATATGAGGAATTTTAGTATTCCTCAAAAATCTCCATGGGGAAGAGAAAAGTGGTTGGGGAAATAAATGTGAATTTTAAATTCACATGATTGGAATGGATAAGGTGGTTGGGAGAATAAATATGAATTTTAAATTCATATGAGGATCACGTTGTGGATAAGACAAGGTCCTTATAATAGAAGGTTTTTGGCTTCATGTGACTGATGTGACCTTTCAATGATCACATGGGGAAGAGGAGAATCTGTGGGGGAATAGAAAAAGAGTTTTAAATTCACATGGGGAAGAGGGTCTAGGCTAAATGTAGAAAATGTGAAGGTTGGCCAAAAAGATATGCTAAATGTAGCAAGGTGTTAGATTAAGGTTGTGCAAACAGATGATTAGGAAAATTAATGAAGGATTAGCGACAAGTGGGAGAATATGGAGAATGTGACATTAATCCTAATTAAGGGTGTGTACATCCTAATCATGGATCAATTAAATTAATCCAGATTAGAAGAGGGTTATGGAGGATGTGACAAGGAGAGAGAAAAAGAAGAATTTAAAATGGATTTAATTAAAAAAGGTCAAATGACTAGATTAAATAAATTGATTTTTTTATTTGATTTGGAGAGCAAAGATGAAAGGTAAAGTATTTAATTGCTAGATTAAATACTTTAGGAACCTTAGGTAGAATGTGAAATATTAATTAAATAAATCATTTAGTTAATATTGATGAAAATGAATAAAGTAGACGGGTTTGATCATGTGGGATTGGTCAAATTTAGATGTCTATAGTTACAAATAATGCCATTTTGGTAGATGAGAATGCAAAAAATAATTATGAGGTATAGATTACCCTAGAAATGGTAGATGCCCAAGCTGAGAAAAAATTTCCTTGTCATGGCACAGATAAAGATACAAAGTAGAAGGAAGAATATAATCAAGAAAAATTAGAGAAGTTTGAGGCACAAAAGGATGGAAACCTAATGCTTCTAGATGCTAAAAAGGCTACTGAGGATGAGAGATTGAAAAAAACTACTTGGGAAATAGAAAATAGGAGGAGTAAGATAAGAAGAAGAACCTGGAAAATCATTTGGAGAATCATCCAGAGCTTCTAGCAATTCTTTAGAGGATTTGTTAGACATGTAGCTTCAATTCCAACTTGTGGTGTCACCACAGTTACTAAAAATTGTCATGTAGTAAGGCCAATTTTATATGGACAAAGTATCTCCCTTGCATAAATTTTGACTTGGTGATGCTTTTGATGCCTCTGTGAGAAAGGAGAAATGATCGATGAAGTAGTAAAAGTAATGCAACACAATTTCCCTGGTGAAAATGTTGACAATTCTCTATCTAGTGTACAACAACTAAGGCTACTACTTGATTCCTTTAAGGAATATTTTACCAATTTGGAAGATAAATTGGAAAAGGAAATGACCAAGAAGATCAATGATAAGAGGTTGGAAGATGCTTCTAACAAGTGTGTAGTTTCACATGGGAATTTGTACAACTTCAAGGATATTTAAATTTTGTTTAAGAAGCCAAAGTTTTATTTCAATTATATTTGGAATGGTCTATTTACACAAAGAGAATAAAGAACTAGATGGACTCAATAGAGTCATAGATCACTCAAGCCTCCAATGTTTATGATCTAGAAAATGATGTAGATGGTATAACAACGATAGCAATAGAGAATATACATGGATAGTTTTTCCAAATTAAAGAACAAAATTAAATGATCATAGTGTAGTACAATCAGATCAATGATTTGGTAAGTGTGAGGCTTACCTCCTTAATTGGTGTGATAACAAGTACAAAAAAGATGGCATAGAAGGATTTGATACCTAGTTCTCCAAATGAAGGAGAAGATCTGCTTGTTTAGATTGAAATTTTTTGTAGTCTATTTTCCTTTGCTAAGAAGGATTGGGAAGTTGGGAAGAAGCATTGGGAGGCACACCTTATAAAATTGAAGGTGTCTAATAAAGAAAAATTTCCCTCCTCAAGTTAAGTTGTAAATTCGTTTTGTTCTAAATAGATAGCTTTCATTATTTAAATGTACATATGTGGAAGTATTAGAGTTTTTTAATACAATTATGGTCAATTTCTTTGGATAACTCTATTAAAGGGAGTCTCTATAGTGTAAATTATTGGAATAATTGAGTATTGGAGTGAAGCAATAAGGGGGACAAAAATAATTTGAGAAGTTTGACATTAAGATCCATTTTCCCTTCATGTAAAAGGGGGAGAAGTTTCAGTAAGTTTAAGAGTTTTGCAAGCATGTTGCCATCACTGACAAAGGGAGTGACTTTTGGAAACCTCACTTGGTGGGGGAGATTGTTGGAAGTTTGTTTGTCATTGAGAAGATTGTTGATTGACAACATGACCATGATGGTGTGAAGGGATTGTGAGTGGGAAGAATGATGAGGATTGATAAGTATGACAATATATGGTGTTGTCATTGATAGCAACCTATTATTGATGGAAATACATGGCATAGAGTGTGTAGAGTTTGTGTATGCAAGATTTAGTGCAAAGAAGTGTGAATCCTAGTTGTGAACTATGAAGTGTGTTAAGTCAATTTTTTGAGCTTCAGTGGAATTGTATCTCTAGGATAAGTCAGATGCATTATTAGTAGTTAATTCTTTTAGTTATCCACCCTCTTATCTGTTCTAACAGTGATCCATCTCTTCTATTCTATGGATAGTGAGTCCTTTGAATAGTGATTCCACCTGGCAGTGATCCATTCTGTAATATCTTATAACTAGTTATAATATATTGTAAGCTAATCCTCACCATGGTTTTTCCCTTTTTGGGGTTTCCATGTAAAATATTGTGTTCTTGTGTTCTTTGATGTGATGCATGCTTTCTATGTTCCTTTCTATCACTAAAATTTTAATGTGATGCATTGAATGGATGTTTAAGGTTAATTAAGATAATGAATTTCAGTAAATACTGACTCATCACCCCCTCTTTGTATTCGATGTGTTCAATAGATCTTAATTACTAGAAAGGTTGCATTTGGTTTCACTGTATAAATTAAAATTTAATTTTAATTTAAAAGTTTCAAAAATTAAAAAAAAGAGTTAAAAATAGTAAATGACACTTACCATGATATTAATTGTTGTTTGGGAAGGATTTCTCTCTACAAAAATCCTCTCTCAAGGAATTTTTGATTCTTGAAGTGTGAATGCATTGTGAATAGAATTGAGTGTTGTTTGAAATGGGTTGGATAGGAAAGGGTGGTGTTTGTGTGTTGTTAATTCTTCTCCTCCTTGGGTGTGTTACAAGCATTCTTTGATCTTCAATTTTAGAAAACTAAAGGTATGTTGCTCATTTCTTCTCATTTGTTCATTTTTTAATTTTTAATGACATGTTTACCATTAGGGGAGCATCAAACACTCTAAATGAGATATGAATTTTTTAATTTGAATAGGAATTAAAAATTGAAATGTATTTTTTTCAAATATGTAAATTTTTCCCTCATAATGGAAAAAAAATTAAAAATTCTAGAAAAATGAATTTGACAATTGGAAATAGTTTTGTGCATATTTAGAGTCAAAGGACACTTTTTATTTTTTGAAAACATTAAATTTTAGAAAACAATAAATTTAAAGGTATTTTAGTGGAGTTTTATGAAATTTTTTAGTTTTGGTGTTAAGAAAATTCTGATGAAAATTTAATTTTCAAATTTATTTATGGCATTTTGTAATGGAGGAAATAATTTATTTATGATTTTTCAAAACAAATCTATTGGAATCATGTTGGAAATCTTCATTGAGTTAATTGTTTGTATTTATTTCTATGCCATCTGTTAGAAACCAAGATCAGATTTGCAAACCGAAAAAACCTTCCACAAAAGAGAAAAATCAGAAAAGGCAGAGATATTGCAAAAAGATGTGCAACATTATTATTCGAGAATTCAATAATTACATGATAATGATTTTCTTTATAAAAGCAAAGATGCATAAACCTAATCTTATTTTGAGCAACAAGATAGCTCAACAAGATAAAGATAAGATCCTATAACTTAGGAATTAAATAATTACTTAAGTAAACTTATGCAAAGTGTAATTAAATATTAATTACACCAACACCCCCCATAAGTGCAACTTAGGGAGAAGCAAATAAAACATGAACCTAAAACTAAGATGAATGCAAGAAAGCATGAATGGGTCTCGACAACAAGGCCTGATCAGGTACCCAAGTTCAAATGCAATATGAGGTAGAGAAGGAAAACCCAGTGGGACAAAACCCCCCTACAATGAGATGACTGCTGCAAAGAAGCACTAGAAGAACACTGTGGAGTAACACTGGAACTATAATCTGACAAGCAAGGAAAGATACTTCTATCTATAACAGAAACCAAAACTGGAATCATGATAATGTGATAGCAGACTTGATGCCTCAGAGCACTAGAAAACTCACAATCTGGAACAACCCTAGAATCTGTGAAGCAACAATAGATGAGATGATGACAGAATCTAGAAGTTGTGTATCTTGATGTCAATGCTAAACTGAGACTAAAACTATTCCATGGGAAGGAGTACCAAAAATAGACTTTGGAACATTAACCATAAAAACATGGCCCTCAAACTGAGAAGAATCTAAACCAATGAGGATCAAGAAACATAATCTCCCAACTGAAGTGTGAACCAATGAATCTGATATGTGTCAAGCTAAAGCAAGAAATGTGGCCAAAAGAAACAAGGAGACTAGATTACCCATACAAGTTGCCATCAAAACAAAATGGATATGAAGATCAAAGTGAAAACTACACTCTAATCAGATTTATTATGCAAGAAACCCCCCTGAATGGAACTTTATCATAGTTCATTTATTACAATAACTTGATGATTGTAGAAGGATAGCATACAAACATGCATAAATAGAAAAATAAAATAGACCTTATATCTTTGTAGAGGACTGAATCAGCTTTCCAACACCGCAAAAATGATGAAAAACGGATCACCGAGTCAAAAGATATGCCCTCCGGAGTGAAAACAACATCTGAATTCAAAGGCCTGAAAAATAAATTTGGAGAAAAATCTGGTAAAGACACCTGCACCACTGGATCAGTGTCAGAATCAGCTTTCCAACGGTATCTCATTTGTGAAAAACAGAGATCGTATGCAAAAAATACACTCGATTTAGTGAAAACTGCTCCAGAAGGGGAAAAACCAGTGTGGCATTAAATTTAACGGCCAAACACCCATCGCGAAAAAAAATGCGAGTCTAAAATTGACGACCAAACACCCATCGGTGCTTTTTCCCAATATACCTTATTTTTGAAAAAATGTTTTTTTTTAAAATACATAGAAATTTTTTGTTTTAAAAATAAATTTAAAACATAACTGTGGGGCATGGGGCCACCCCCCACCCCTCCATGATGGCGCAGTATTGTTGTGCAGGTCCATACCTGTGCAAGTCTGTACTTGTGCAGTACTGCTGCATAGGTCTGTACTTGTGTAGGGGTACTACCCCTTTGAAAAGCCTTTTTGTGTTTTTAAAAAAAAAACAAAAAAGCTTTACAACTTTTTTAAAAAGCTCTTAAAAAACTTTAATTTTTTTTTTTGCATGGACAAAAAACTACGAATTTTTTCTTTTTGCAGAAAATAATTTATTTTTTTTTATGAAATTTTTATTTTACCTCAGAAAGCATGCTGGAGAGGTCGTACAGCTTCTCTAGGAAATTTTTTTCCTCCCAGATCAACTATTCAGAAATCGACGAAATGAAGGGTGTTCTTAGGGTTTTTGGCCACTGTGAATGCAATGGTGACCTCTATTTGTGCTCAAACTACTCCAAAAAATTGGCTATCTCCAGAGCTTGCAAAAATTCTCTGAGCTTGAAACCCTCATAGATCTGGCAAATGATGGCAAAAATTTGCAAAAAAAAAGCCAATCCTGACTTTTTCCAGCGCTCTGAATCCAATGGTGAAGCCTGATCTAATCCAAAATGCCTCATGAATGAACTCAAGGCATGATACCCTTGAGGAATCCCGAATGAACCCTATGATGGTTTTCTCAAAAATCTGAGAAAGGGCTGCAAATCAAGGCTTTGATACCATGTTAGAAACCAAGATCAGATTTGCAAACCAAAAAAACCTTCCACAGAAGAGAAAAATCAGAAAAGGAAGAGATATTGCAAAAAGATGTGCAACATTATTATTCAAGAATTCAATAATTACATGATAGTGATTTGCTTTATAAAAGAAAAGATGCATAAACCTAATCTTATCTTGAGTAACAAGATAGCTCAACAAGATAAAGATAAGATCCTATAACTTAGAAATTAAATAATTACCTAAGTAAACTTATACAAAGTGTAATTAAATATTAATTACACCAACAACATCTTCATTTGAGAAGCTAGAGAGACTGGGAAATAGGTGTTAGAGAGTCATACATGAGTGGATTCCAAAATTTTCCTACCTCAAAGTGGCTCAATAGATATCTCATTAGGAAGTATCTTAAACAAGTGAGCAGTAATGAAACACCTTGACAAACCTTGGAGTGCTTGTAAAGGCTCAGTATGGTTCTAAAAGACATTCTTGATTGTGGAGTATTGCACTTGTATGATCAAGTAGCCTTATCTCTTGTCAAAGATGTACTTAGTTCCATGTATCCAATATATTAGGATATAGCAGTGGAATTCCCTATTAACTCCCTAAGATCTAGTCCTTGTGTAGATTTAGTAGTACCCAAAATAAATTATACTTCATTTTGATTAGTTTATTGATTCTAATTAAATGTTTTGATTTTCATGTGTATTCTCCATGTATGATGTGAGTGAAAACTTTCACCTCCTTTGTATTGTGTGAGTGTGATTGGCACTTTTCAATCCTCTTGTATAAAGTTGGGGTGAACCTAAGGTTTTCACATGGGTGGGTGGTGTGGAAACCACTATTGGGGACCATAGTATCATGGATGTAGCTTGAATATTAGACCAAGATGGTAAATTTTTTTTTATGGTTTACTTTCCTTTTATTCACCATTATAAATTTCAAAGAAATACATTATGAGTCCTAAATGTTAATTTTTAAATTTATTTAATTGAACCTTGTATTGGATGGATTGTAGTTGTGTCACTTAAGTGGTATCTGAAATTATATCTTGTTTTCATTCCTCGACATTAGATTCAAGCACACATGATTCATGCAAGGTTTTATATTTTCATTTTGGTGGTTTTAAAATGAAGATTGCATTTAGGAAATTATTATGGATTACTATAATAGCCTTAATAGTTATATAATCAGTAAGTGATGCATTTTAAGATGTTAGATCATTTTAATACCATTTAGGGGTCCCTTGTGTGCTCTTACTAGGGACAAGAAGTGGAATAGACCTCCCCTTTTTTTATGTTTCTTAGATAGGCATGGAGGAGCCATGATAAGGCCATCAAGACCTTGTAAAATTTCTCCTTCATGTATATTAGGTGTCTAATTCTAAGGGAATGAGAATCTCTACTTGTCCCAAGTTATTTTTTACATTTCAAGGACTAACCAGAATGATTAATCTCCTAGGTAGTCGCATGGGGTTTGGGATGTCTTGTGAACCAATACCTCTTGTTAAATTTATCATTGTTTAGGAAACCAACACCTAGATTGTAATACAACACCTGTGAATGAATACATCACTAGACCTAGACAATGACGCTAAAATGGGACACCAATGCTAGTTTGGGACATCTAAAACAAGGGAGCTAGTGTCCTAGCTAGAAACTAGAGTTCTTCTAGGTGATCATTATTCCTTGAGAGCATAGTAGTCCCCTATTCATTAGACATTAGGAATTTTCAAACTTTGTGAGAGTAAAAATTTAAAATGGAAGTTATTCCCCTTTGTCTTGTGAGTCTCCCAAATTTTAGAACATATTCATCGGTGTCATCACTGAAAATTTATGTTATGTTTTGTCTCAAGATACATGTATTTACTTTAAAGTGTCTCTTAGTCATATGTTGGCTTGGGATGCTCATTATTTTAGCCTTATGGAGTCTTCTAAAGGTTCAAACCCTTCATTTCTAACTATTCTCATGTCCTCTCAATTCCTATATAGGTATTGTCTATTGGATTGAGTCAATTACTCCACTTGTGTGAAAAAAATCACAATAGTGGTGTCATGGGTTGTCATATTTCACATGATGAATATTGTAAGTATAAGGAATTTGTCATTGATGCATTTTTTCGCAACATGAACATGTGAAATGATCACAAGTGCACAATTATAAATTACAATGTTGTCATTGATGTCAACATTATATTCTCGTATGAAGACCTATGTGCAGATTAGTTTGGATAGCTCAAGAATTTTTATGGATGATTTCGAAAGGAAATTTTGGAAGAAGGTTTGATTTAGTGAAAGTGGTTGATATGAAAATTGGCTAAGTGTCGAATATAGGTATTTTATTCTATATGACATTTAGTTTTTGGGACCGCATTCGTCCGCTGATTAAGATGTTGCTCTATGCTTCTAATATAATTTTATTGGATGTTAAAGGAACCTAAATACAAAATTTCATCTCGGTTTGACTCCTGGTGTGTACGTTATGAGTAACAGAATTTTGGACTGTTAATTATAGGTGTTTTTCCAATCCAGAGCATATGTTTTAATGAATCCACACTTCTCTACAGATTGGGGTCCAAATTTATGGAGTTGTGGAGATGTTGGCAAGTGTCAGTTGAGTGTTTATTCCATCTAGCATAGAGTTTGGAGGTTTGCATGTTTGAATGTGGGTGTACATTTGGAAAATTTTGGTACTGGGTTATTACTAAATCTAACCTACTGAGTTTTGTGCATTACAGAATTAAAATATTTATTGATCCATTATGTAGGTACTATTTTAGGTTCATTGCAACCTATTTCAAATTTTTATGATTTTTGAATTTGGGCACAAAGAATGTATGTATGGATCTTGAGACAAAAAGTTATATTTGCTTATTACATCCAATTAGACTGACCTAATTGATGTTTTGGGTGAAGCAGATATAGAAGAAGGATCTTTTTTGATGTTTTGAGTAGTGTGAAATGTCATAACATTTTGTGGATGTGAATTGTGTGAATATAGAGTGAATGCAGATCAGAGTAGAGTGTTAAGTCAAATCAATATGAAGTGTGTAAAGTCTATTTTCTGAGCTTCATTGGAACTTTATTTCTTGCATGTATAAAATGCAATTGGAATAGTTTAAAACATAGTTGTGTTCCACAATCTCTTCTATCTATTTCTTCTTTTAGTGGGTAGTGAGTTCACCTGCATTGAGCACTTCTGTAATATACTATAACCAATTATAATATATTGTGAGCTAATCCTCATATTACTTTTTCCTATTTTTGGTTTTCCACATAAAAATATGGTAATCATGTGTTATGTGATGTTTTTGGATTTTTACATGCTTTAATTCATTACTGCAAGTTGAATGTCTTATGAGTATTGGATGTTTAAATGGTTTGATAGAATACTAATTCACCCCCCTCTCACCATTCTAGGTGTTCAATAATTGGTATCAGAGCTTGTTTCATTGGAAGAAGCTTAATTTATTTGTGAAGATCTTGGAGGTTGAATACATGGTTGTTAGAAGACTACCTATTCCTCTAGAAGAGATTCCTGTTGTTGTATCTATAGAAGAAAATTGCATATTCAAAATGAATGGAGAACTCAAATTTTCTCTTAATTACCTTGAAATAAGTGAAGGTAAAAATAGAAATATAAAAGAAAATGTTAAGTAGATGAATGCATCAAAAATTTGAGAAAGAAAATCAAGAAATTCAAAGAAAGGAATAAGGAAGTCAATGAGAAATTGAAGCAATAAAATGAAACAATTTTTGGTCTAAAGGTGCAAGTTAAAGAGAGAAAAATAATTGAAGAATGTTTGAATGCAATGATGAAAATAAAATATGAGGAATGTTCAAAACTTGAAGAAGTTGTGACCTTAATATTAGATCTTGAGAAAGCAAGGAGTCATGATGAAATGATTGCAAATCAGAAAGGATTTGAAGACAAAGGTGGATTAGGATTTTAGAAAGGATAAAGCTCAAAGATAGATCAAACTCCAAATCAGGCTAAAGAGAAGATTGAAAACAAAAAGAGAAGTAGGAAGCACATTTAGAATCAAAAGAATCAATTTAGAAAACTACCTATCAGACAACCAAATGCACAAAGGTACCTATCTTTTAATGGTTGTTGTTATTATTGAAATATATTTTGACATAAGGCTATGGAATGTAGAAGCACAATGTATCTGAATGTTCCATCCTTTATCATTTAATGTTTTACATATAAGAGATTTGGTTATACAGCTAGTGAATTCAAACATAAATTGATGAATGGTTATAACAATGGTAGAATGGTTCAATCATTCAATGGCTACTATTATACATGTAATAGATTTGGGCATAGCTAATCAATGTAGATCTAGAATGAATGGATGTAATATTGGTCAAAATAATGGGATATTCTATAATTTCAATAGACCTAGACACATCTTTAAGATTTATAGAAAAATAAATATGAATAAGTACAATCTAGTAAAGAAGAATGATTCATTACAAAATATTGTTTCAATAGAAGAAAAGAAGGAAATGAATAAGATTTGGAGAAATAAGGATGAATCAAAGGTTATGAATGAGTCTGTACTAGCATCTGGTGTAGATGTTTCCTCTAGAAACTAAGAAGAGAGCTTTGGATTAGAGGAGATTTAATGGAAAATATCTCATCCCAGCCAAGAAATAGTGTTGATGCTTCAACACATGCATATGAGATGTAAATCAACATGTTTTGGTAAAAATATCAAAAGAAAATAGATCATGTTGTGGAATTTTGTAGAGCATTTGAAAGTGAATGTGCATATAGTCAAGTGTTTGACTACTTTAACACATGAAACATTTATGACGATTTAGGTCATAGAAAAAAGTTTATAAGTTATTAAAATTAATTAAATTTCATTTGCAATCGAGTTCATCATATAGGTTGTAGAGCCTAGAATAATGTAGATCTTGGAAATGGGATATGAAATTACTGAGCAAGATATTGTAGGGTCTTTAGAATATAGGTTGAGCAAACCAAGAGACACCTCCAAAGAGAGTTATGGACCTTATGAAGAGAAATCCGTGGAAGTCCACTTTGACCAAAGGTAAAAAATAGATCAACAAGATAGTGGAGAAAATGACTACTACAGTTATGGAGGCTATGGTCCACTCCAAAGAACAAGTGGAACAAGCTAAGGCTATCTTTGGTGCTCTGGGAGAATAATCAAGTGAAAAAGAACTGGTAGAAAAACTACCAATCCTTTGGTTGCTTAAAGGTCCTTCAGGACTATGCCCTCATCTAGTGGAACAAAGAGGAAGGAGACAAGTACTCCTATAAAACAAACAAGTGCTCCAATAAAGGAGAAAACCCCTTCAATAAAGGGTGATCCCACAATAGTGGTTAAATTTTTTAGCCAAGCTGGACATTTAAATTATTATTTTTAACTAAATATTCACATTTGGGCACCTATAGCGGCTAAACCATGTGGAATTTGAAGATGATGCAAACTAGAGTCTTATCACATTTTGTCTATTGATTCTAAAAATATTCTTTTCAAAATTTTGGAATCAGATTGCACTTCTTTTTCCATCTCCCACAAAAAATGGTTTTTTTTAGAAAACAACATCTTTAAAAAGTGATGCACACTGTATAATGCATAAATATTTTCCATTAAGGATAAAATTCTAATTCTATCGAATTTAGATTTGTAACTCTAATATCTAGTGCTTCCACTTGGTTAGATATTTTTTTATTGAATATTTTTTCTTTAATCAAGTTTCAAAGTCAAACCAATTACAATTCAAATATAGTGCGGCCATATAACAAGTAACTTTTTTTGTATATATCAAAATTCTTTTTTTTTTGATAATCTTCTATTTTTCCACATGTGTAGAACAAAGAATTTCATTTTTTATGAAAAACATATTTTTAATAAAACTAAAAAAATAAATACATAATAAAACCAAAACATATTAAAATCATATTCGTTGGATAGCTTATTTCGAGGACTACTTGATTCTAGTTGGGTTTGTGAATACTCCTCCATTTTCATCCCCAACCCGAGCTTCGAAGAGTAAAAATTTAGGTTTTCAAAGTGCCTGAGGGGGAGAATGAGAGAAAAGGGGGGTTTGGTCAAACCCCTAGGGGTTCACTTGAACCTAGGTTTGGTCGAACCTAGGTTCAGCTGAACCCCCTTCCCAAAAGGGGTTTTCCAAATTTTTTTGTCCGTGTATGTATTAATTTGGTTTAGTCGAACCCTAGTTTGACCGAACATTTTTTTGGTTCATTCGAACCTACAAGTTCGTTCAAACCCCAAAAATAATTTTTTTTTCCATAGGCTCATTTTTTGTGAGTTTTCCTTCCTCCATCAAATTGTAAACCACTATTGTGGCTTCACCCTAAAACAATAATAGAGGCTTGAGAAGAAAAGGCTAATCCGATAGCACAACCAACTAGCTCAGTGAAAGAAGAGTGAAAACCAAAGCTACCAAAGAGAAGTACTTAGGTGTGAATGTAGATGATGAAGAGGAAGAAGAATAAGGGCCACAAATTGTCCAAAATAGAAAAGGTGATGCTTCACAAGGTGAAGCTAGGGAAAAGAAACAAATTTTGGCATTGATGATACAAAAAATGAGGCCGAGGTAGAAAAATAAAAGAAAGGCTTCAAAATGGAGGTGAGAAAAGAAAAAAAATATTGAAAAGGAGAAGAAGACTCTAGAAGTCCAAAAGTAACAAAAGAAGAAACCTCTTGTAAGAACCCATAGTATAATGAAAATTGATACCTTATTCAATGGGATTGTGCAAAATGAAATGTTAGAGGAAATCTATATAATGAGGCTAATGTGGTAGAAAAGTCCACCATAGAAGAAGCCATTATAAAATATATTGTTGTTCTAGAAGTAGATATGTGGAACATAGAGAAAAAATCAATTTCAGAATTGTGGAATATTTTGATATAAAGAAGACAAAAAGCCATAGAGAAAGAGGCTAAATTGAAACATTATGCATTGGAAAAGATTAGTGCTCCTCTCTCTAAGGAGAACAAAGCCAAATTGGCTACATTGTTCAATAAGGAACTCAAAATAAAGCAAAGGCTGACAACCATTATGAGTTGAGATCAAAATGATCTCAAGAAGCTCTAGAAGGACATAGTAGACAAAGGTTCAGATCTTGCTCATCGACTAGGAATGAATCCGAAAAGAAAATAAGAAGTGAATATGGAGATGCCTACCCCAAAAAAGAATGTTGAAGAAGATGAATAGGATGATGGTTCTCAAAATGAGCATGAGACAGATGTAGGAGATGCACAAGACAATGTTCTAGATGTGGAAGAGACAACAAAAGAGAATGTAGAAGTTGAGAAGAATGTTGAAGGAAATAAAGCTACCAAAGAAGACACTACAAAGGAGGATACCTCTACTCCTCTTGCAATAACTAAAACACATGTTGAGAATGTACAAGACCAACCAGAGATGATCATCCCTCTAGTTAATACCGAACAAACTATTAGTGAAGGAGATATAGAAAAATAAGATGAGAAAAAGAGGGAAGATGCCTCTTGTGATTCGAGAGGAAAGACAAAAGTAGAGACACTAGCTAACACTAGTGATAAGGAAAAGGATAAGGAATTGAAAGAGAATACTATGTAGAGGAATATGTAAAGGCCACTGGTGAATCTTTTGGAACCTCCAGAGATTCTTTAAAGAATTTTCTAAGCATGCAATTGTAGTTCCAACCTATTATGCCTACTCAAATACTACAATTACCCATGCAACAAGGAAATGTGGACTTTGAAAAAATCTTGCACCTACACAATCTTCAATTGAGATGTCTTTCACACATCTACCCAAAAGAAAATAATTGAGACATGTAAAAAGAGTGGAGAACTAATTAAGGAGGCTACGAAGACTCTATAGGAGGCCATACCCAAAGCATCCATTGAAATTTCATTATATGGCATGGAGAACCTGAAATTTTTTATTAACCCTTTCAAAGAATATGCCTCCAGATTAAAAGAAAAAATAGAAAAAGAGTTAGATAAGAAATGGATGAGAAGAGGCTAATGGAGATAATGGAGAAGTGTGCCCATGAACACAATAAATTTCAAGAAAGTATCAAAGGTGCATAGGCTTATGTGTCTGAGGCCAAATCCTTATTTCAATTTTTAATGACATGGCCCAGAGCCACAAATAGTATAAAGGATGAAATTGACTCAATTGAGTCCTAGATTAGTAAAGCTCCTAGTGCCTATGATCCAACACATGATTTGAATGGAAGCAAAAGGTCTACTATAAAATATTTTCATCAGTAGTTCTTCCAACTATATGAACAAAAGGAGAAGAGAATTATGTAGTTTGGAGATGTCAGCGATCTAGTGAACTCAAAGTTCATATATGTTTTTAATTCCCTGGTGAGTACTGACAAGGATACAAAGCTTAATATGGTATCCAACACTCTAGAAGAAGGTGAGGAATGCTTAATGGAATTGGAATCCTGGTGCAGAATGCTTGACATTTCCAAGAAGGTTTGGGATGATGGAAAACATGAATGGAAAGCTCATCTTGCAAAGCTGTAAGATTCAAGTTCCTCCTCTAGGTGATAGTATTTCTTTTTCTTTATACATTTTAGTTTCATGTTTTAGAATCTTTTTTACATATGAAAATGGTATAAGTTAGATTTTCAATTCAATTTTTTGTTGGATAAGCTCTGCTAGGGGGAGTTAGTTTAGTTTTTCAATTTCCATACATGTATATATTTGTTAGGGGGAAATCCGATATGTAAGAAAGACTATTGTATGTTCCCTTTTCCCTTGATTTAAAAGTGGGAGAATAATTTTGGAAATGTTTAAGGCATGTTGACATCAATGAAAAATTGGGAGATTTTTTGAAGTATAAGGTGTTTGTCATTCATACATTTTTTGGCAACATGAGCACGTGGAATGAGCACAAGCGGGTAGTTATGCATTATATTGTTTTCATTGATGTAAACATTATATTTTAGTATGAAGGCCTTGGTTCAGATTAGTTTGGATAGATCAAGCATGTTTAAGGATGATTATTTAAGAAAATTGTGCAAGAAGGTTCGATCTAGTGAAAGTGGTTTATATGAAAATTGACTATGTCAAATATAGGCATTCTAGTGTATAGGACATCTAATTCTTGGGTCTGCATTGGTCCCTTGATTAATATCTTTCTATGTGCTTCTAATAATTATTTTTGGATATTAGAGGAACCTAAATCCAAAATTTCATCTTGGTTTAACTCTTGGTGTGTAATTTATGTGTAACAAAAGTTCAGTCTAGCAGTTATAGGCATTTTTCCAATTAGTACATATGCTTTGATGAATCCACACTTCTCAGTGGATTGAAATATAACTTTGTGGAGTTTTTGAGATGTTGATAGGTATTAGTTGAGTGTGTATTCTATATGGCATTGAGTTTGGAGGTCCACATGTCTGAATGTTGGTGTACAGTTAGAAAATATTACTACTACGTTATTACTAGTGTTGACCTAATGATTTTTGTGTGTTGTGGAATTTAAATATGTATTGATATGTTATTTAGGTAATATTTTAGGTTCATTCCAACCTATTTCAAGTTATTATTTTTGAATCTTGGCACAAAGCATGTATGTATGGATCTTGAGCTGACAAGTTATGTTTTTCTTATTACGTCTAATTAGGCTGACCTAATTGATGTTTTGGGTGAAGCAGGTCTATAAGAAGGATATTTCTCTATTTTTTTAGTAGTGTGACATGTGGTAAGAGTTTTTGGATGTGAATTGTGCAAATATAGAGTGAACGTAGAGCATATCAGAGTGTTAAGCCAGATCAATATGAAGTGTGTAAAGTCAGTTTTCTAAGCTTCATTGAAACTATATTTTATGCATGTGCCAAATGTAATTGTAACAGTTCAAAACTTGATTGTGTCACAATCTCTTCTATCTATTTCTTCTTTTAGTGCAAAATGAGTCCACTTGGATAGTGATTTCACTTGCAATGAGCACTTCTATAATATACTATATTATGTTATAATATGTTGTGAGCTAATCCTCACCATGGTTTTTCCCATATTGGTTTTTCCACGTAAAACTCAAGTGTTCATGTGTTATGTGATATTGTTGGATGTTTACATGCTTTCATTCACTACTAAAAGTTGAGTGTGCTATGATTATTGGATGTTTAAATGTTTAAATATTTTAATAGAATATTGATTCAACCCCCTCAATATTTTGGGTTTCAATAGATGAAATCATTGCATTAGAAATATTCTTATTTGTTTCAAACAATATTTTGTGTTATTTTTAGTCAATGTTTCATGTGTCTTTTGGTAGGGAATTAAAAATATCAAATGATAGATGATGAGAAATAAGATGAGGCTATTTAATCTATTCAATTGTTTCATGAATAAAACTATATGTGTGTTCATTGAATATGAAGAGTTTTTTTGAAATCCTAGGGTACTTGACAACATTGGTGGAGGGCTTGACATGTGTAGATGAATGATCCCACCATATTCAAGGTAGATTCAAGAAAATATGTAGAAATAATGGCATGTCGTTTTAACACTAACTGAGGATAGGAAGTAGGTAATAATGAGGTAATATATATCTATGTGGTAAAAGATGGGTTGTGCAAATCTACAAAGGAGCTAATTAATTTTTTTTAGAGTTTTAGGTTGGATACAAAAAGAGATTTCAAAATCTAGAGAACTTGCAAAATAATGAGACGAGGAAGGAGGATATTTTTATATAAGAATAAGGTTAAAAAGTAGAGGAAGAGGAGAAAGGGAATTTTCATTCAAATATTATCTACATGATGTAAATATATTGTAACATTTGAAGGAATAATACAAATTATCCATAATCAATCAAACACATTAAAATTTGACAAGCTCGATAGGATGTGTAATTAAGGATTCTAACAAAAATAATTCTTTATCTCTCATATTAGTTGGTTCCTCTTCTATGTCACATGTAAATTCAATTAAATTTGTGGTCTATGGTGAATAATACAAATATCTTAACATGCATGATGTTCTCCCATAAATTAGATGTGTATAGTGTGAGATTAGAGTTATGCATTACCTCAAAGGTAAAATAATAAGATTATTTTTCAATATTTTTTATAATAAAATGTGTAGAGGTTCTTAAAATTTAGTTAATTGTATTAAATAATTTAGTTGAGAAATTATATTATATAATAATCATGTATATTGTCACTCAATCAAGATGAGACAAAATTTTAAATTATTAGAAATTTAAAATTGTAAAGTGAACCTTGAATAAAATAAAATGTTACTTTTTTTACAATTGAATATTATACCTATAGTTTGCAAAAAATTCTATTATTGTACCCATTCAATCAAATGAACCATGAAAATTTACTCTACTCTTTATAGTATCAAATACTACTTTGTAGTCATGCTCAAAAACTTTCTACAAGCTCTTATTCAAGATTCTACACCTAATTTTTGATGAATTTAATTTTTTATGTAATAAGGTTAGAATAATGGATAATTTTCCTATGTGTGTCAAATCCTCCAAATAACTACATATAAAAATTCTTCATTGATACCCTTCTAAGGCATGTTCTAGTAATAAAAAATGATCCTATAGAATACTCAATGTGTTCTCTATATACAATATATTCTACTTGTTAGAAGTTTTGGGGAAATTGTTGGAAGTTGACAACATGAGCATGAGGAACAAACAAAGGTATATAACGATGTGTTGCAGTGTTGTCATTGATGTCTACATTGTAACTTATGTGAAATTTTTTAGTTGTAGACCATTCTTATTAGTTTTAACAATTTTTTGAGTTGTTGAGGAAGACATCTTTACAAGATGGTTTGATCAATAAAAATAAGTTGTGTGGGAAATTGAATAAGTGTCAATTTAGGTAGTTCAGTGTAATAATGCATCTATGTTTAGATCTACACCACTCCATAAATGAAGGTTTCACTCTGTACTTCTAAAATTATTTTATTGGATGTTAGATGCATCTAATTCCAAATTTTCATCATGTTTTGAGAAGTGGATTGAAAGATATGAGTAATAGAGTTCGGCCCAAAAACCTACAATTATTTCCTATATAGTCTAGTTGTGTGGGAGATTCTGCACTGCTCCACATATGAGTTTTTAACTTTTCACTTTTGAGTATAATTTTTAAGATGGTAGTAGAGTATAAATTGAAGTTGACATTAAGTTTTGAGGTCGACATGTCAAGATTTTGATACACAATTGAAGGATTTTTCTGTTAAGTCTTATGCCATTTCGACCCAGCAAGTTTAAGGGTATGTGAATGTTAAATAACTATTGTATTCTTATGTGGGATCTAATATAGGTCCCTGCCAACCTACTTTAAGTTATTTTGAGGATTGAATTTTTGTGTGAGATATGTGTAAAAGTTTGGGAACTAACAAGTTATATTTTAGGTGTTAGATCTAAATTAGGCCAACATAATTGATGTTAAAATTGGTGTGGATATATATGTTGGATCCTTTTGGTGCTTTTAGGTGTGACATGAACATATGATGTGTGTTATGAAGACTCTACATGTGAATAGTATTAGAGCAATGAAAATTTAAGTTGTGAATGTTGAGTACAAGATTGAAGTGATGCAAATATAGAGGAAAGAAAAATGTTAGATCTAATTCAGATGAAGTGTGTAAAATCAATTTATTGAACTTCATTGGAACTGTATTTCATGCATATGAAAGATGCAATTATAACAATTCAAAATAGGTTGTGATCCACCATCTCTCTTCTATGTTTTTCTCTATGGATAGTGAGTCTACTTGGATAGTGAGTCCACCTATAATGAGAAGTTTTGTAAATATACTATAACTGATTAAAATATATTGTGATCTAATCCTCACTGTGGTTTTTCCCATTTTGGGTTTTCCATGTAAAATTTCTAGTGTTCATGTGTTATGTGATGTTGAGAATGTTTCATGCTTTATTTATTTATTACAATTGAATATGCTTTGGTGATTGGATGCTTAATGTTTGGTTGGTTTAAGAGAATATTTATTCACCCTCCTCTTAGTATTTTGGGTGTTCAACACTACCAATTTCCTTTATTTCTCAACAAAACCACACAAACAATAATGTATTCCCTTTTTGTTTTCTTTATTTATAATAGATACATAAACAATGCCTACATTGAATTATGTGTTTAATAGGATTTAATTTATAAATTGTATCAAAAAACTATATAATAAGATAAAATATTGATTGTATTAAATAATGCACATATAATACATACTTGAACTAGGTGTTAAATATGACCATATTCAATTTATGATTCCATCTTTTTGAGTTTTAGTGCTCTTGTAAATTCATGTCTTGAGTGGACTTTAATTTATAACACATAATTCATCAATTCCCTTATTTGAATCACACACTACAAGTAAAATTTATGCATGGAGAGAAAATTAGCACCATCCACCTAATATGAATATGTTTTAACCTTCAAGTGAGCTTTTAAAAAGAGTGGAATTAAAATTTCATCCTCTCATTATATAAAAATGTTAATATTTTTTAGTATTATATTCATCAACCAACTCAATAAATCTATGAACTATAGAGTCATCTTCACTACCTAGACCTATTGAAATAATGGATTGCACAGCCCCTGAAGCTCTGAAATCTTCAATGATGGACTTTAGCCATGAAAGATAATCAACCACATGAAGAAGTGTTGCAACAATGGAATGCAGAATAAAGATTTTATATTAATGAAAAAAGATATCCTACAAATGAGCAAGATGCCTGAATATATAGGCAAAAGAAAACCCTATCTAGATGATTTTTAAAAGATGAGATAAGATCAAGAAGGGATCTTGTCCTACAAACTAGGAAGGAAATATTATCCTATATCTTAAATGATTTATTAAATGTTTTTTTTCTAATAATGCAACCTAGGACTTAATTAGTTAAATGCAAGACCTAAGTTAACTTATGCTAGTGTAATAATTAATTAATTACACTAACACCCCCCCCCCATAAGTTCAACTTAGGGAGGAAAATGTAATGATTATGCAAGAAGATGATGGGTGCCAGCTATGAGGCCATGTTAGGTACCCATGTACATGAAGATGCAAAAAATCTCCCACAACTAGAGAAAAGGGGAAAACCCAGTGGGAAGAAAACCCCTCCCCTAAAAGGAGATAAAAAGCAAGAAAGATGTAAGAGTGAAGTTTGGAGGACTCAACATTATCCCCCTAAGGACTAAAACCATCACATATATCCAAAAATTGTGGGCTAGATAGCCCCCCATTAAAGGAGAGTAGTCCCCTCTAGAATGTCTTCAAGACTAGTCTGAAACTAAGCAGCCAAGTCAGATAGACCTGAAGAGAACCCATCCATGTACCAAAAGTCTGAAGAAGTAAAGGTATCCATCCCTATTGAAACAAAACTCAACTAAGAGGTGTCAAAGTAAGAAGATGGTGCCATGCAAAGAGCCAAGTCAATCCAACCTCCACAACCCTGGTGAGGAGGGGATTATGATGTGCTTCCTACCCTTGAGTTTGGAGAGTCAATAACAGGTTGAGCTCTATCCCAATATTTGGTGAACTTGTATACCTTGGAATGATGATCAACTTACCATAGGTAACAAGGACATAAAAACTATCTCTGATGATAGCAAGATCAGAAGTGAACTCAATTTTCAATCCCTTCTTTGCAAGTTGTTAAATAGACAACAAATTATGAGCAATCTGAGGAATGTAGACATCTTCCAGCATCCTTCCATCAAGAGCAACATCACAGATACCAGCAACATAGACAATATCTGCATTTGCTATGAACATTCGATCAAAGGTGGCAGGCCTTAGAGTATCCCACAAAATATGTTGTTGAGAAGAAGTGATATGTCGGGAAGCACCAGAGTCAAGTACCCATCCTTCTCTATTATCAACCAAGGTAGTTATCAAAGCATTCCCCTTTCCAAGATTGTCAATAGTAGCAATGCCAACAATACCTGATGATGACTCTTTATGAGAGGGGGAGTGAGGAGATTTGACTATAGTTGATGGGAGAGAGATATTGTGATCTCTAAGTATTTGTCGAAGCTCATGCATCTCTCTCTTGAAATAGGTATCCTCAATGTGACCAAGCCCATTGTAGAAGTTGCACTTGGGCCTCTCCCTCTTTGGCTTGTCTTCCTTATGTTGAGATGATGATTCAAAAGAAGCTCTTGACTGTGATTTTCCCTTATGCTTATTCTTTCCTTTTGATGGTCTTGCCACCAAAGCATGTGACTTTGTGGACGTATCAGCTTGATTGAGCTTGGAATTCTCTCTAGTTATCCTTTCACAAAAAGTCTCAAATGATGGCATGACAAAGCTAGTACCAAGACCATCCATGGTGGAATAGAAAGATATAGAAAAATAGGAAAAGGAACCTCTTAACTTAGATAAAATCATGAATATGCACTCTTTGTCAGACTTATCTTTGCCACATCCTAAAAGCTAAGTCCTTAAATACTTGAACCTTATTAGGTAGTTTTCAATGGAAGGAAATTGATCAACATCAAATGAAGCAAGTTCAGCCTCCAATTGCAAAGCTTGAACATCACTAACAAAACCAAAAATATACTTGAGCTTGTCCCAAACCTCCTTGGGAGTCTGGCACCCCTAAATATGGAAGAATAAAGAGGTAGAGACATGTAGAGCAATGAGCCCCATTGCCTCTTCACACTTGATCTGATGCTGGAATTTTTCATATTCTCTAGTGATATTAGGCTGAGTCTCATTCAAGGTAGACCAAAGTCCCTTAGACCAAAGAAGTCTTTGCATACATACCTTCCATGTATGATAGTTGTGAGGAGTAAGAATCTCAAATCCTGTGTTAGCCATTGGAGAAGAACAACAATCCAGGACAAATATTTCTGAGAAAAAAAATCTGAATGCAGATATTTGATGAACTACCAACTGAAGTGATGCTTCTGAAACAAATTTAAAAGCTAGAAAGCACCTCTAAACCCAAAAATTAGGGTTTCCACTTCAACTAAGAATAAAATATTATAGGAGTAGAATCTGGAAAAATAGAGCACACCACTGGAAAGTAGATAGAAATACCTTTCCAATGATATATCGTTTGTGAATTTTTGATATAGTATGCAGAAGATACGACCTCTAGAAGATTTTTGCTTGATTGATGATGCACTGGCTAATAAGGTGCAAAAAAGAAGCACATGTGGCTTAAAAAATCAGGGCCCTTGGTTGCTGATATGACCTCGGGTGGCACTAACCGTTTAAAAAAGTCACCACCAGGCTGGTGGCATCGGAGCAGAGGGCCAGTGGTAGAAGGTGGTGGCTCGTCGGTGGCGCGGCTGAGAGGATGCTCGGCTATGTGGATCAGTGAAGCCCCTGGTTGGTGATGGAATCGTGGCGGGGGCTAGGTTGTCGGCTATCAGAGACAGCGATCGGCGGTCAAAGATCAGTGGCCGATGGTGAACGGAAATTTCCTGGGAGTCAATGGCCGGTGAGGTGGGCGATGTCGACGGTCGGTGAAGCCCAATGACGTCAGTCGATGGGACAGGGCCGACATAATTTTTTTGAATATTGCAAAATTTGCAATTCAAAATTAATTAAAAAATCAAATGCTGATGGAAAAATCAAACCCCAACTATATATCCGCCAAAAAATAAGGATGTCGACCATGTAATATAATTGTAGGTCGCTCTGTATATTTTGATTTTTGCCAATACTTTAGAAAAAATCTACCCAAAAATAGCCAAATATTTTTTTTATTTTTCTAAAAAAAAAATTCCTTGATCGAGGACTGAGAGGGAAGATTTTTCTGCAAATATGTACGGATTTGTACAAAAAAATGCAAAACCCAAAATATACCTCAAAGGCTCCCAGTTGAAATTACTCTGATTTTGACAAATGAACAGGCGATCTATGGGTTTTGAGGCCTTTTGGACACAATGGAGAGGTCAGAGAGAGCCTGATCTGCACCAAAAATCAGATTGGCTCCCAGGTAGAGCCAACTAGCCTACAACATAAAACTCCAAGCCTACAAGAATCTTGCACTCCAACTTCCTGGATCAAGGGTTGATGTTTCAATGGACTAGCTCTGATACCATGTTGAAATAATGGATTGCACAGCCCTTGAAGCTCTAGAATCTTCAATGATGGACTTTAGCCATGAAAGATAATCAACCACATGAAGAAGTGTTGCAACAATGGAATGCAGAATAAAGATTATATATTGATGAAAAAAGATATCTTACGAATGAGCAAGATGCCTGAATATATAGGCAAAAGAAAACCCTATCTAGATGATTTTTAAAAGATGAGATAAGATCAAGAAGGGATCTTGTCCTACAAACTAGGAAGGAAATATTATCCTATATCTTAAATGATTTATTAAATTATTTTTTCTAATAATGCAACCTAGGACTTAATTAATTAAATGCAAGACCTAAGTTAACTTATGCTAGTGTAATAATTAATTAATTACACTAACAAGACCCATTGTAGAGTTACACAATTTAATGATGAATTATATATCTATCATATTTTACTATCTTTATACTTCAACTATTCTCATGCTAAGGCTCTTTTCATAAAGTATATTGCACAATAATTCTCACCTTATCCTTGCTCAACCCTAAATAAATTCTATATATATTGAGCAAAACTCATCTTATGTCTCCTACTAAACTAATAAAACATCCAAAATCTCCTAAATTATGATATGAAATTATCTAAGAATATGATATATTGAACAACATGATGTTTTAATACTACTCAAATTTTCATAGAATAATTAAATGTATCCTTTCATAGAATTTGCAAAATTTTTGCAATCATATCAAATATAAAAGTAATACTCCAACAGGATCTTCCTATCTTCCTCTATATTATCAAATGCATTAAAGAAGGCTATATGGATGAGTATAGAAACTTGATGGATTCGTAGTAGTATGATTGAACCTCATTTTATGGCTATAATGTATAAATATTTACAAATTTAATAATTGAAATAATGATCTATTAAGAGGAAACACGTCCTTTCGTAAATTCAATTGCAAGCCCAAGCATAAATCTCTATGAGTATATCATGCATACTCATACACTATATTGTCCCAAAAATTGGACACAATTTGATATATTGGTACATTTTCTAACTCATTAATTCATACTTTTTTTCCTCTTTAGCGTATTTTAGAGTGTATACAAGTAACTTATACCATCCAAAACTTACTAGTTATTTTCAAATTGCATCTGTATTCTCAACATGTACACAAGTTCTTAAACATTACAATCCACGACAACTATCACATGTTCCATCCAAACATGATTTCTTGTAAAATAATCATCTATCGAAACTTTCAATTAAAATTATTACAATAAAATCACTTGGTAAATGAAATGGATCTTCTATCATACCCTCTTATAAAATTGCATTAATATTCAAACCTATAGATATATGCCAAAAATATCACATGATTAGAAAATTTAATGTGTACTCCGAAACAACAAGATACATATGGGTGATTTATTTTAGCATAAGATTTATTTTCCATTTACATGTATCTTCAACTAATTTTTATTTGAGGATACATATCTACAAATTTAAAGATTTTTTTTGTTTAATTCATATGCAAAAAATTCTTTGGATGTGGCTCATAGTTTGACAACAAATTCTCCTCTTTATAATATCTATTCAATATTTTGAAACCCTTTTATCTTTCTAAAACTCTACAATTAGGGATTTTAAGGCTTCAACTATTAATTTATATTATTTGTGGTAGTGTTACAAATAATTCTTAGTTTATTGTTATCCGAGTCCTCAAATCTTTTAGATTTCTTTACAAATTTTCTACTTATTTTTAGTTATTATATTTTATTCCTTATTAGTCCATATTTATTTATTTGATTACTTAGTATAATTTATGTACTACACATTCTATAACATTAATATCATTTTTTTATAAGTTCAAATCCACTCTTTCATATGTATTGTTTAATATTTTACATTACATTTTCACTATTAGTATTTGATATTCTTAGGCCAAAAATATTTGTAATGGGTCTAAACTTCAATTTATAATCATTTAAACAAAAAATTGACATATTTCTATTTAACTTAATTCTTCCAAAATTTATTATAAATTTTCATAAATTGACATTTGTGAATCTTATCAAAAATTATCTTTTCAAATGTTCTCATAAATTTTAATACAAAACTAATAGCTTTCGCACGAAATTGTATAAATTTTCCTCAATGGTAAAATCTCTTCATTACAAAAATTTATCTCATTAGAAAAATATTTTTTATCTTAAATTTTTTGTATATTTATTATTTTTTGAAGAATTTAATTAATTGGTGTAACACCATCATTTATTGTTTCATTAATTTATTGATTATTTCTTTCCTTTTATTTCCTTTTTTTCTCAATTTAACAATTATTTTTCATGGCTTGATTGTATGTTGCATATGATCTAATTGAATTAGAATAGTGTTGGAAGCTTGAGTTGTTTGTGAGTTGTATGGGTGTTGTCATTAATGTCAAACCCCTATATGAAGAGAGTGTTGGAATGTTGTTGGTGTTGATAATGTCAACCCCTAGTACTAGAGTTGTTAGAAGTATGGAGTTGTTGGTATTGATGTCAACATAATGTGTTGGCATTGTAATTGATTTCTTACATCAATATAGTTGTAGAGACTCTTGGAAGCCTGAGTTGTGTATGTTTGAGGAGATTGCTTGGACATACTATAGTTGACAAGAAATGTTGTAGATACTAAAGATATCTTGTAGAAGTTTTAGTAGTGTTGCTGATGAAGTTGGTTCACTTGGTTTCCAAGTGATTTTGAGAAAATTTGAATAAAATAGATTTCAATGTGACAGAGGTGTGTTTAGTGGTTTGATTCACATTTATTCATTGGTAAAAATATTCTCATATAGTTTGGATCTGATTATAAGAGGTTGTTAGAGGTTCTATATCTAGAGTTTCAAGTTTTGGATTGTACTGAAGTGAAAGATGTATTTGACAATATGTATTTCTGGTAAAATAAGGTGCCTAGGATAAATGAGATTGCTTCACAATTCTTTGTAGTGAAATTTCTAGTGTTGTTGATCTTGGAACATGCTTATACTTCTTGTATCTACCTTTCATTGAAGTTTTAGATGTTGTGATGTCTTGTAAGGTTGTTTGTTATGTTGGATGTCTATACCAATATGTCTAGTTGCACATAATGAAGGTTTTCTTGAGTTTCAGGTGGTTGCAGTAGTTGTGTCAAATATTTTGATAATGTGGAATATTGTAAGATGTTGTGAAGTGTTTTTGTGTGGTTTACGAGATGTCTTTAGACCTGGAGATGTGTTTTTATACTTGATTGCTAGTGTTAGTGCAAGTTTAGCTGACCTAGCATACTAGTAGTAATTGTAGAAGATGATTGTTATTTCTAGAAGTGTTGAGAAGCATGTCATTGTAGATTTGGGTCCTAGTTAAGTAATGGCATGATCTATCTTAGCTTCTTTACACTATAAAAGTGTCTGGTTCTTACCTATTTGATGTTGTGCATTTGAAGTGTACATAAGTTTCCTTATGGCCAACCTAATTGAGATTGTTTTAGGTCATAGAGGGTATAAATGCAAGGTGAGTTTATTTTGGAAGATGAATGAAGGGTGTGATGTGAAAAATGTGAATGTGATCAAGTCTGAAGATCTAATTTTGACCTTTAATTCCTATGAATTTGGATGTAGTGAGTAGAAGATGTTTACATTTTAGTCTATTGAATGAGTTGTTTGTGCTTCAATGGAACCGTACCTTGGAATAAGATAGATGCATTACTACCAGTTAAAAGTTGCTAGTGAGTCACCCCTTTGTTCTTCTTCTTTCTTCTAGATAGTGATTACTTAGGTAGTGAGCAATTAGCAGTGAGAGGGTATGTGCAAGATCATCATGGAAAAAATAGGCCCTTAAGTGGCAAAAAATTTAGAAAAATCAGAGTTAGGAAACTTGACATAAATTTTTTAATAAGTTATCTATGTTATTTCAAAAATATGTTAGAATAGAATCTGTAGTAAATTGAATGTAGTTTCTATACTACTAGGTTTATTTAAAAAATAATTAAATCTATTATGTGAAAATTTGAAATTTTAATGTAGTAGTACTTAAATTTCAAGGAAAAAATAAGTAGGTGTCTATCTGACCACCCTAACCACAATAAAATGATAATATTTTTAATACAATTTTAGATATAAGTAGAGGACTCATGTCTCGATGTGATGCATATTTTTGTGTAATTTTTACCCAAGTAAATAATTAATTATGAATTTTTTATCACAACTTTTAGAAAATATAAAAACTCATATGTTTGACAACCTTAACTTGGTCAAAACTTCATGAAATTCATTTTTTTTTTAATCCTATAGTATGTGAAGCATAGAATGTGACACATGTTTTGGATTCAAAAAATGTGATACTATTTGAAAGCTATAGATTCTTTTCAATCAACCTATTAATCAGGACTTTAGTCATAATTCAAATAGAAAATGAATAATAATTATTTGTTAAATTCAAAGTAAAGAATAATTTATATTGGTAGAAAGCTGAGAATCTCCTTTAAAAACCCTTTTGTTTCATCATTTTTTTTTGTTTCATCAATTTTGGGTAAAAAAAAAGTCGCCAACCACATACCCCTACACATACCTAGCATATCACCACTTTTTGGCCCATCATGATCCTACACATACCCGAGCCTTTCTACTTTTTCTGGGTAGTGAGCCTTATTGTATTCAATGTGCAATTCATATATTAGTGAGCTAATCCTCATTGTGGTTTTTCCCTTCATAGGTTTTCCACATAAATCCAATGTTCTTTTGTGTTTTGATATCTTTTCATCACTTCTTTATATGTTTACATTTTTCTAATGCATGCTAAGGGCATAATGGTTAATAGTGATTTGAAAAATAGTGAGAGAATAAATGTTTTAAAGTATACAACTAATTCACTCCCTCTCATTTTTCTTGTGCATCTAATAATTGGTATCAAATTTGTGGTTCCCAAGAAGAAGCTTAACTACTTGAGGTAGATCTGGATGGTACACATGAAGGGTTTCAAAGATCATATGTTTTATGGAACAAATTATGCCTATTGGAAAGCTAGAATTGAATCCATATTAGTCTCTCTTGGATTTGGTGTTTGGAAGTCTATTGAAAAATGCTAAACTATGCCATCAAGTGGTCTAACAAATGATGATGAGATCAAGGATTATGAAAAAAATAGCAAAGATAGCAATGCAATCCTTAGTAGTTTTTTTATTGTGAACTTGCAAAGGTGATAAGTTAGAAATATAATAAAGAGATTTGGACAAAGTTGGAAGGTATCTATGAAGGAGATGAAAAGGTTAGATAAGCAAAGATGAAGAACTAAAAATAAAAAATTGAAACCCTAAGGATGTCTAAAGATGAAGATATTTCTACCAACATGCTTAGTGTTGAAGTTGTCAATGCCATCAATGGTCTTGGTGGAAAGCTAGATGAAAGAGAGGTTGTGGAAAAGGTATTGAGAACTCTACCTAAAGCTTATAGTTCTAAATTTTTTTCAATTGAAGAAGCTCAAAATTTGGACAATTATTCTAGAGATCAGATGTTTGGTGCATTGACATCTTTTGAAATAAGAGAGTTTTGTCAAGATGCTACAAATAAAAGAAACTAATTTTAATGTCTGTAAAGTAGAAAAATATGATAGATCAAATCCAAATAATCTTGATGAGGTGGAAGAAAATTTTGTGAGTAGATTGAAAAAGGGAACTGGAAAATATAGAGGTAAGATACCTCTCAAATGTTTCAATTGTGGAAAGATAGGTCATGATGCTTCTAAATGTCCAATCAAAGTTACTAATGACAAACAAAAGGATCATAAGCGTAAATTTGTCATGAAGAGTTATTATGTTGAAAAGAACAAGGGTGTATTTGATGATGAAGAATATGACTATCCTAGTGAAGAAAGTGATGAATGCTTATTCATGGCTCTAAATTTTAGAACTAATTGTACTAATCTTGAAAAATGTGTGAAGGAAAGTACTCAGGAAACTTGTCATAACACTGAAGGAACTATGTTGTTTGCTTTTCATGCTAGAGAGGTGAAGAACTACTAGATCATTGAATGGATGCTCAAATCATATGATAGGTGATAAGAGTAAGTTTATCAAGCTTGAAAAGTATGAAAGTTGTCTTGTTAAGTTTGTTAATGATACATCTACTAAAATTTGTGGCAAAGGATCAATTAGTTTTCATGGCGAGCATAAAACAGATGATCTTTATTTCAAGGGTCTCTAGGATAATCTTATGTTTCAAAATGTTGTTTGTGAAATCATAAAAGGAAGCTCAGGTACTCTAATTATTGTAGGAACAATGATAGAAGGTAATGTTTATCATCTCAAAGGTAGTGGTGTAAAATGTTTTATCCCTCAAATTAGTAATTGGTGTAAGGGCACCATTTAGAGATCTTGGTCAATTTATGGTTTTGAGGTCTAGGCTTTAGAAATTTGGATTTTTTTTCATTAAATAAGATCAATAAGACCAATTTACTATTGTAATTAGTCATTTTAGATGAATATTAGGTGTTTATAAGGTCAAGTATTCAAAATATGCAAAAATGTTGAAAATTTGTAAAGTTGTTAGTAGAATTGCAAAATTGCACAATCTAAGGAATGCTAATTGTCAAGAAGTCTAAAAATTAGTTTTTGGTGGGTATGGTGGTTGATTTTGGTTGTAAAGGGCCTATAAAGCTAGGAAACATCAATGTACACACTCTCTTGATGATTTGAATAGGAAAAATCAATTGCAAACTAGTATTTCTCATATTTTTTTGTTTTCTTTATTTTTCCAACACTTATACGGTACCGTACAGAGGTGCCTTGCTTGGAATTTTTTTGAAAACCTTTAAAGATATGTATTATCACTCAATTATAGTTGGTTTGAGGGTTTCATCTTGAATTTGTTGTGTTTAATCTCATATTTTCTCAAACTGCTCTGTTAACCCTATTTTTGGGGTTTCGAAGGTCATTAAAATGTGAAATACATCCATTCCACCCCCTGTGACTATTGTAATTGGTGGAATGGGTCTGATGGGTTAGAAAATAGATGTGTGTGTTTGTTTGTGAGAGTAGGGGAGGCCAAAGTGTGTGTTGGGCAAGAAGCCTAAGTTGAAAATTTATGTTTTTCAAAGGAATTTGAATGATTTTGATTTGCAAATGAGTGAATTATGTTGGGGAAGCAATGTGTGATGTTGGATTGAGTAGGTGTAGAGGTATTTGGTCTTGTTTAAGGTGATTGCAAGCTTTGGAAAGGTTCAGTAATGTGGTTTTTAGTAAAACCCTAGTTTCTTGGCTAAAATAAGGGTTTTCTAATTTGGCACATGGGTGATTGACTTTCTGAGAATAGGTTTTTGTTTCCTTGGTTTGAGCATATGTGAATTGCTTCCCTCAAGGTTTCAGGGAATTTGGAAAGGTTTAGAGGCAAGTCTCTTCGTAAAAGAGGCCTAATTTGAGGCCTAGTTGGCATTAGTTGTCAGATTTGAGTGAGTTGTGACAAAGTAACCTGTTGTATGCTTTAGATATGTTGAATAGTTCCATAATGGGTCTATGAAAAGATACAACACTTGGTTTGAAATAATATTAATGAGGAGTTATACCCGATTGAGTGGCTTTGCAATGCTACAAGGAGTTAGGTTGATTTGGTGAAAGTGAAGAATTTGTGAGAATTGTGACCTTTGAATTGTTGTTGTTGATTGATTTTGTGTTTGAGTGTGTTGTACAAGCCTCCCCTAGTTACATCAAGTGGTATCAAATGAAGGAAAGGTTGATGTGTTTTTTAGGCACGTCTCAACACAGGCAGTGCATAGGTGCACTGCCTCTCTTAAAAGGCAATCTCCAACAACAATTTATTGAAAATTACCCCAAGGACTCTTAGGTGTCAGGTCATGACTTGCTTGGAATGTCTCAGTAGTTTTGATGTGATTTTTTTGGTAATCACAGGGTAGAATTATAGAGTTAAGTTGAAGGAGAATCAGCTCTTCCAATAGAGTTCTTAAGATGGGAAAGTGATACACGATTGTTGTAGGTTCAAATAGTAGTCTAGAACTCCTATTTCAGCTTTAGATTTGGCTTTACAATGTGCAATGAACCTTGTTCAAAATCACTATTAAAAAAAAGGAAAAAGGGGTTAGGGAAGAGAGGAAGTTTCGAGACCTGAAACTAGCAATGAACAGTGACAATGGAGGACCCTACTATGGACAACCTTCCTAGAACTAAGTTCCACTTAAACAGATTACTTCACAGTATCATGAAACTAGTGCAAGCTTCTAAGGACTATAGATATTCAACAATTCATTCACCATAAGCATGAATAAAAGATAGAAATTTAGTATAGCTTTTGATTTATGCCTAGACTAACTTTTCACAACCATTTACCATTAATAAACAACAAAAATAATGGACAAGGAAGGTTTCCAACACACAAAAAATTCTTCAATATCAATTAACAACATTAACTAATCTACTAAAGCAAGCCAAAACATATAAAACAACAAAATTAATCTACTCAAATTCACTAACTAAGAGAAGAAGAATCATGAAACATGCAAAGGAACTCAAGAATCCACAAAATCCAATGAATTGGTATTAAAATTCCAGCAGCATGTCATTACAACAACTCAATTCTCTCTTGAAAATAAGAGGAGATCCCCTATTTATAGTGTCCAAAAAGAAAAATGAATGGCGAAGGTTCAATCTCATTATGTGCCCAAGATTCACTACAAACTAGGGTTTCACCTACCCCCAAATATATTACAATTTAAAATTACATCTTTGTCATTTAGCTTATTTTGTCCTCTAATGAGCAACATTGTAGCTCTTTTGTCTTGTAGTTGATTTCCTTCTGCTATGGCTATTTGGTGAGGAACTCATCATCAATTATAGGATTTCCCTCACTTTTCTTCACAGTGGTGTATTCCACAAACTTTATAATCAACACTCGGAGCTTGTTCTGTTCTAATATATCTGATTGAATCACTTGGAAATTCAATCTCCTAGATTTTCTTGTAATCTCATCCTAGTCTTTGTCACATTTTTGCATATTCTTTACTACTTGCTTAGATTAAGTGAAGACTTGTGCAAAAAATCCCATAAAATCAGGCGTAAGTGCATCCACGGTCCCATTCTCTATTTTCTTGTGGAAGTATGCTTCAATTTCTCTAGGTCCAACTCACTAGTGGGCACCTCAAGATTTGTCATCAATCTCTGATATTCTCCACAGTCTATCCAAATTTCCTTGACCCATTCAATATCCAGCACCACTTCATGGAGCACTCATTCCAACATTTCCTTTCTATGATCCAAGCCTAGCTTCCATGTCTCTACAAGCCAATGGTCACCCCTTACCAAACAAAACTTATTTTTCCTAGGATTTATCAGGTATCTTGAGAATGGCCTCAAGCTTGGGATACGTAATTGTATATAGCTCTGGGAAGTTGGTGCAAAATTTCCTTATTCCTTTGAGTATCTTTTGCACCTCTAGGAACTTGTTTTTTGTCCTAGTACTATGACCTATGCCCATATTGAGGACCTTCCAAAACCAATCCTCTGTGGCCTTCGTCTAATTCTTTCTTTTCTCCAACTAGTCAATGTGGTCCTTGGACAACAGTAGACGCAACATCGAGGACGTGGTAGGGAGATCTTCGATTGATGGCCATTGTTAGATGTATGTTGTTAAGCTAGAAACTTGTGCCTTCAACTCCTCCTTGGAAATCATATCTTTGTGCATTTGGTACACAATGGTAGCAATAGATCCTTCTAGATGTTCAATCTTTTGTTCCCTTATCATGGTTCCCAAATTGAGGGTAGAGACATTGTATCTTACCCCTTCTTCTCCCACAACTAGAGTGGCTATCTGTACAGTTCTAGATCTGGATACATCCATTGTCAGCTAAGATTTGACCTTTGGCTTCTTCTCTTTCTTCATGCTAATTTGAGATCGAGCGAAGATTTCCTCTAGCCTTTCCCTCGAATCTTTTGGGGTTGGGGTTTTCTTATCCAATTATTTCTCTAGCCATTCTGGCATTTCAGATTCTCCTTTTGGCAATTCATGATCACCTTCTTCTTCTCAAACATATTGGATTTCAATTTCTTTGTTGCTCAAATCCTCCTATTCCATCCTTTCTCCTTCTTCCTCATCAGAATCTTGGATGAATACATTTTCATTTCCCAAGGACTGAGTAGCTGCATGTTCCTTGGGGCTATCCTCCCATTCAGTGGCTTTCTCTTCTTCTTCTTGGTCATGCCTGTTTTCTTCATGATGTTTTGCTTTTGGGATCTCCTGGGCTTCAGTCTTTTCCCCAGGTTTAACTTCTTCTTTCTTTTCTTCTTCTTCATGCTAAGGCAACACCTCTTCATCATTCTTGAGGATCTCTTCTTGCTCTTTTGACAAAGGCATCTCCTTATCATGCTCAGGACTCTTATTTTGTTCCCCAGTTGGAGGCCCAGTGTCTTCCTCCATTTCTTCTTTAGCATTATTCTCTTCATCAAAAGGTTTCCTCTCTACTTCCTCTCCAAGGTTCTTGATCTATTGAGCCAACTCCTCCTTGAGGTCTAGGTCAAAATATTCCACAATAAATTATGTACTCGGCTCATCAATGTCTTCCTTAAATGATTGTGTTTCTTGCTCATCTCCTTCATGCACCACTTTATCAATTACTAGGTGTTGGTACTTGGGTTGCTCCTGCTAGTCATATTCTTCTTCTTCCATTTATTTTTTTTCTTCTCTTTCTTGCCACTCCAACTCTTCTGATATTTGCATTGTTTCTTTCATTTCTAGTGGCTTGGTTGGAGGAGGAGTGGGGAGATTTGCAACAAACTGTTCCAAGGAAGCTTGTATGACCAGGTTCATTAATACCCCAAACAACTTCATTGGGATATTCTACATGTGGTGAGTGAAGGACTTCAAGATTGATAGAGCGAGCATTGGCATTTTTGTTGTAGCTAGTGGAAGAGATGTTGGTGCAGGAGCACTTGGCAAAGTTCAAGCTTTACTGAAGTTTTTGGTTGCAAAACAATTTTGTTATTTTGTGTAAGGTCTTGTGGACCATCTTGGTTGTGGTAAAGGTTCTTTGTTTCTTAGGTTACAAGTGGTGAAGTTGAATAAGTCTTGGAAGCCTATCTTTGGTTGTTTTCTAAACAATAGACCAAGGTTGCTAAACACACTGTGTTTTACAACACCAATATTTTGGTCATTCTTAGGCTCAAAAAAGGAAACCTAACTATTCCAATATTTTAAAAAGGGAGCTCTTGACCTATTTGAAGGGTTGGAAGATTTTGGACGGTTGTAGTTTCATGAGAATAACAAGAAAATAGTGATTTTGGTGTGATTTTTCTAGTTTTTCTATTCTTGTTCCTGGAACAGCAGTTAGATGAGTTGAACAAGGCACTTTGTTGGTTTGATTAGCATGTAGAGAAGTCTTTTGAAGCATTATTTTGGTACATTATATAGTTAGTTCATCGCTTCCTTCCATTTTTTGTAAATTCTTTGTTTTTCTTTATTTGTTGTCTTGATTGCTAAACTGAATAAAATGGGGTTTTAGACAACACTCCCACCATACCAAGAAGTATGGGAACATTGGGAATGTGGCTAAACTCCATCATTGTACATATGTTAGCAGTAGGAGTCTGTAGGGGACAAAGCAGCATGCTAAAAGTCTTTTCCTAAGTGAGACTGTTAGTGCCCGGCTTGGAAAAGATAGTAAAAGACAAATCCTAACGTGGCATGGGTGTCAACTCCTTAACAAACTAAGGTGTATGATGAATGAAGGAATCCTTGAGAAGGTTTGGGGAAGAATAAAAATTCTTCATCAGTGCATTTGAGGTTGGAAGAAACAAATAGTCCAACAAATGTTCAAGAAAAGCCCTAATTCTTGCAAGAATAGGGTTACGCCTGTGTACAAATAGTGAAAGGTCCAAAACCCTAAAAATCTTCAAGATCTTGGAAAATGAGCCAGGGTGTCAAAAGAGAGTTTGGCATAATCTATTGAAAGAGAGGAGTGTTAACCAGTTTTCTTGGCTGAGGAGGCCTAAAAGGGGCTCAAGGCTAGTAGCCCTTCCTAAACCCTAGACTAGGGTTTTGTGATAGCGATGGAGAACTGATGAATGGAGGTTGATCAGGAACCTTTGTAAGATGGTTTATGTAGCCATGGAAGCTTTACACACCCTTGCATCAAGTTGGGAAGCATTTGGAGGATCAACTAGTCTTTAGGAAGAATAAGGGCAGTGAGTGAATGAGAGGAAGAGCTCCAAGATTTGTTTGGTCGAGGCATTGTAAATGATAATAGGGTTGGCCAGAAGAACTAGGGGTGCCTATATAGCATAGGACCTATAGGTTGAGTGGTGGAGAGTGACACCAAAGGGTCTCATCAAGGTGAGACCTGGAGCATTGAGACAGTGATTTTCTTGATCCAACCCTATCCCTATCAGATTGGTATCAGAGCCAGCAAAAGATTTGGGGAAGTAGCTTATATGTCAGAATTTTAGTCAAGTGAAACTCCCACCATGGTGACAAATGCACAATTAGCCAAGATGGTTGAAGGACAAGAGGAGGACAACAAGTTGTTAAAAGAAAGAATAGAGCAACTTGAGAAAGAATTGAACGATGCAAGGTTGGAAGGAAAGGTAACAAAGGAAGAATAGGTTGCAGAGGAGGACAAGGTCCCTGCACCTAACCCTGTTTTGGAGGAGGAGCCTTTCTTGAAGGCATTGAAAGCCTTGAGTGGAAAAGGACTTGAGGGCATACCACTATTTAGTGGAAAAATGGATCCTAATTTGGTCATGGATTGGATAGAAGGCATGGAGAATCACTTTGAGTGTGATGGAGTCACTGAAGCACAAAAGGTGAAGGTTGCTAAATCAAGGTTAATAGGACCAGCCTTGACATGGTGGAAGTTTGTTCAGACTAAAAGGGAAAAAGAAGGCAAACAACCCATATCAACTTGGAAAGGAATGGTTGCTAAGGTAAAGGAATCCTACATGCTGGATGACTATGAGATTCAATTGCACAAGAAGAGGCAAAGTCTAAGGAAAAAAGACCAGGATGTAAACACCTATACTTAAGAGTTTTAAAAGCTTTGCTTGAGATCTAATGTGACTAAGGATGAGAGCCTAAAAGTGGCTAGATACCTAAATGGTTTGAAGTGGAACATCCAAGAAGAGATGGCTCTTTTGAGTCCTAAAATGGTGCACCAATGTTACCAGTTGGCTATTAAGATTGAGGAAAGCAATAAGAGGAAGCAAGATCAATCCTCTAAGGGTAGAGGCAAAGGTAGAGATTAAAGAGGATAGCGTGGTGGTTACCAAGGTAGAGGTAATGATCAAAGGAACCAAGGAGAATCTAAGCTCACTAAGCATGAAGGTGAAACATCTTCAAGGGGAGGATATAACAAAGGAAGAGGACCTCAAGGAGGTTCAAATAGAGGAAGAGGAGCAAGTAGGAGTAGTTCTTATTTTGTAAACATGAAGTGTTATCACTATAGTCAACTAGGTCACCCTGCTTATAGGTGCCTGGAGAAAGCATCCTCTTCTAGCAATGAAAAGAGAGTGGCTTATGCACAAGAGGACACTATGAGTCCTAAGGAATCTGAAATCAGTCATATAGAGTCTGAGGTAGGAGAGAATCTGATGTTTAATAGAGTTTTGATCAGGAAGCCAGTCAAAGAGGAAACTAAGCAAAGAAGAGCTCTTTTCAGAGTAAGGTTCAAGATACTTGGTAAAGTGTGCAAGGTTATAGTGGACTCAGGCTCAACAGACAATATAATCTTAGAGGAGGAAGTAGCAAAGCTAAAATTGGATAAGCTACCCCACAATAACCCCTAGAAGGTCACATGGCTGAATAAAGGGCAGAGTGTTTTAGTTAATGAGCAAGTAACAGTGGAATTTTCAATTGGAAGCTATAAAGACAAGCTGGTTTGTGATGTATTACCCATGGATGCATGCCATCTACTATTGGGTAGACCATGGCAATATGACAGAAGTGCCATTTGTGATGGGAAAGAGAACACCATCTCATTCAAGAAGGATGGAAGAACCTTCAAGCTGCAGTCATTGACAGAGGAAGATGAAGGATAGTCAAAGGTACCTAACATCATGTTGAGTAGTGGCAAGGAGTTCCTTAAGGACCTATACCAAGGGAATGAAGAATATGTGATCATGATGTAGTCTAAAGAGGAAGAAAAGGCTGAAAAGACAGTCATACCAGAAGCAGTCCAAAGGTTGCTTGATAAGTACAAGAGCATAGTGAGTGATGGAACACCTACAACTCTACCACCAATGAGAGCAATAAGTCATCAAATTGACCTCATACCTAGAGCCTCATTGCCCAACAAAGCAGCATACAAGCTCACACTTGAGTAGAACCTAGAGGTGGCTAGGCAAGTGCAAGAATTATTGGATCAAGGATTGATTCAAAAGAGTATGAGTCCATGTGCAGTCCTAGTGGTCTTAGCAACAAAGAAAGGAGGTAAGTAGAGACTTTGTATTGATTCTAAAGTAATCAATAGGATTTCAATCAAATATAGATTTCCTATCCCTAGAATAGAAGATTTAATGGATTGCCTTGGAGGAGCAAAGTATTTCACTAAGTTGGACCTCAAGAGTGGCTACCATCAAATCAAGATTAAGGATGGAGATGAGTGGAAGATAGCTTTTAAGACAAATGATAGCTTATATGAGTGGAAAGTGATGCCATTTGGCCTCTCAAATGCCCCTATCATGTTCATGAGACTAATGAATGAGGTGCTTAAGTATTTCACAGGGATCTTTGTAGTGGTCTATCTTGATGACATACTAATTTTTAGTAAGACAGCAGAAGAACACCTCAAACATGTGGAGATGGTTCTTACAAGGTTGCAAGAAGAGAATTTGGCAATCAATCTTGAGAAGTGTGAGTTCTTCAAGCAAGAACTTGTGTATCTAGGCTTTGTAGTATCCCAAGGAACCTTGAAGATGGATCCAAGCAAGGTGGAAGCCATCCTAAACTGGCCTACACCAACCACAGCAACAAAGGTAAGTAGTTTTCATGGTTTAGCTCAATTCTACAGAAAATTCATAAGGAATTTTAGTGGCATATGTGCACCAGTCCTAGATACTATCAAAGGTGATCTGAAAAAAAGGTTTAAGTGGACTCAAGAGGCTGATAAAGGGTTTGAAAAACTAAAACAAGAAGTGGCAACTCAACCTATTCTATTATTGCCTAGTTTTGACAAGTTGTTCACAGTTGAGTGTGATGCAAGTGGAGTAGCAATAGGAGGAGTACTTAGTCAAGAAGGTAGGCCTGTGGCCTTCTTTAGTGAAAATATTAATGAAGCCAAGCAAAAATACTCCACCTATGATCTAGAATTATATGTTTTAGTGCAGTCCCTTAGGAAGTGGAGGCGTTATTTATTACCCAAAGAGTTTGTGGTCTTCACTAATAACCAGGCACTTAGATACATCAACACCCAAGAGAAGTTAAGTAATAGGCATTTGAAATGGATGGAATACATCCAAGCCTTCACATTCACTATCAAGCACAAGAAAGGACAAATGAATAAAGTTGCAGATTCATTAAGCAGAAGAATGCTAACAGTGCAAGAAATACAGCTAAAGAGCATTGGAAGACCTCTATGGTGAAGATGAAGACTTCTCTGAAGCTTACAAGGTATGATTTGATTTTGAGAATCATTTTCATAGTCAATATGCTGAGTATATACTGCAAAATGGACTGTTATTTAAGGGTAATTAGTTATGTGTTCCAAGAGGGTCAATGAGGGAAAATTTGATTCAAGAAAAGCATAATGGCAGTCTTAGTGGGAATTTTGGTATTAATAAAAATTTAGAGCTAGTTCAAAGGTTCTATTACTGGCCTAAGTTAGCTAGAGATGTCAAAAAATATGTGGAATAGTGTGTTGTATGCATGAAAGCTAAGGGAGGAGCTAGCAATGCTGGTTTATATCAACCCCTGCCCATTCCTAACAGACCATGGGAGTGTGTGAGCATGGATTTTGTGGTAGGTCTTCCTAAGACTAAGACTGGTTTTGACAATGTTTATGTAGTAGTGGATAGATTTAGCAAGATGAGTCACTTCATTCCTTGCAAAACTACTCATGATGCAAGCTACATAGCTCATCTTTTCTTCAAGGAGGTTGTAAGGATCCATGGCTTGCCTCTAAGAATTGTTTCAGATAGGGATGTGAAGTTCATGAGTCACTTTTGAAGACTCTCTGGAGCAGATTGGGTACAAATATGTCATTTGGATCAGCTTACCATCCTCAGACCTATGGACAAATAGAGGTGGTTAACAGAGTGTTGGGTAATCTTTTAAGGTCTCTAACCAAGGAATATGGATAGACATGGGATATGGTGATTTCCCAAGCTGAATATGCCTATAATGACAGTGTCAATAGAACTACAGGGAAAAGTCCATTTGAAGTGGTGTATGGGATGCACCCAAGAGGAATTTGTGAGCTCAGAGATTTGGGATCCATGGAAAATAGGAGTGGACATGTAGAAGACTTCACTCAGACCATGAAGGAGATTCATGAGCAGGTCAAGCAAACAGTCACAGCAGCAACCCAAAAGTTGAAGGAGAATGGTGATTTGTCAATGAAGGATGTACAATTTGTAGTTGGGGACTATGTTATGGTCCACCTCAACAAATCTAGATTGTAGAAGGGCATGGAAATCAAGTTACAGATGAAAAGAGTGGGTCCATGCAAGGTGTTGGCCAAATATGGTAAGAATGCATATAAGGTGGAATTATCATCAGACTTGGGCATCTCTCCAGTTTTCAATGTTGCTGATTTGATCAAGTACAAGGGATTAGTCAATGATGAGGATCAGAACAGTAAGGAAATCTTCAAGGACATCAGTAATGTGACCCTTCCTCAACAAGACAAGCTTCAGGTAGAGAAGATCTTGCAGTCAAGTGTGTAGAAAGCTACAAGACATAAGGTGTAAATGGAGCACCTTATCAAGTGGAAGAACAAGCCAGAATCAGAAGCCACTTGGATATAGGAAGATCATTTGAAGAAAATTGGCATTAACCTGACATTGGTCTCTCATTTCTCTCAGTTTTTTGGGCTGAGAGGGAGAGAATGGTGCAGGAGCACCTGGCAAAGTTCAAGCTTTACTAATGTTTTTGGTTGCAAAAAAAATTTGTTATGTTGTCTAAGGTCTTGGGGACCATCTTGGTTGTGGTCGAGGATATTTGTTTCTTAGGTTAGAAGTGGTGAAGTTGAATAAGTTTTGGAAGCCTATCTTTGGTTGTTTTCTAAACAATAGACCAAGGTTGCTAAACACACTGTGTTTTACAACACCAATCTTTTCGTCATTCTTAGGCTCGAAAAAGGAAACCTAACTGTTTCCAATATTTTTAAAAGGGAGCTCTCAACCTATTTGAAGGGTTGGAAGATTTTGGATGGTTGTAGTTTCAAGAGAATAACAAGAAAACAGTGATTTTGGTGTGATTTTTTTGGTTTTTCTATTCTTGTTCCTAGAAGAGCAGTTAGATGAGTTGAACAAGGCACTTTGTTGGTTTGGTTAGCATGTAAAGAAGTATTTTGAAGCATTATTTTCACACATTAGATAGTTAGTTCATCACTTCCTTCCATTTTTTGTAAATTCTGTGTTTTTCTTTATTTGTTGTCTTGACTGGTAAATTGAATAAAATGGGGTTTTAGACTACACTCCCACCATACCAAGAAGTATGGGAAAATTGGGAATGTGGCTAAACTCTATCATTGTACATATGTTAGCAGTAGGAGTCTGTAGGGGACAAAGAAGCATGCTAAAAGTCTTTTCCTAGGCGAGACTATTAGTGCCCGACTTGGAAAAGATAGTAAAAGACAAATCCTAACATGGCAGGGGTGTCAACTCCTTAAAAATCTAAGGTGTATGATGAATGCAAGAAGCCTTGAGAAGGTTTAGGGAAGAATACAAATTCTTCATCAGTTCATTTGAGGTTGGAAGAAACAAACAGTCCAACAAATGTTCAAGAAAATCCCTAATTCTTGCAATAACAAGGTTACACCTGTGTACGGATAGTGAAAGGTCCAAAACCCTAAAAATCTTCAAGAGCTTGGAAAATGAGCCAGGGTGTCAAAAGAGAGTTTGGCATAATCTATTGAAAGAGAGGAGTGTTAAACGGTTTTGTTGGCTGAGGAGGCCTAAAAGGGGCTCAAGGCTAGTAGCCCTTCCTAAACCCTAGACTAGGGTTTTGTGATAGCGATGGAGAACTGATGAATGGAGGTTGATCAAGAACCTTTGTAAGATGGTTTATGTAGCCATGGAATTTTTACACACCCCTACATCAAGTTGGGAAGCATTTGGAGGATCAACTAGTCTTTAGGAAGAATAAGGGCTAGTGAGTGAAAGAGAGGAAGAGCTCCAAGATTTGTTTGGTTGAGGCATTGTAAATGATAATAGGGTTGGCTAGAAGAACCACGAGTACCTATATAGCATAGTACCTATAGGTTGAGTGGTGGAGAGTGACACCAAAGGGGCTCATCAACGTGAGACCTAGAGCATTGAGACAATGATTGTTTTGATCCAACCCTGTCCCTATCAGATGTTGACAGAGACATGGAGGAAGAGGAGAGTAGAGAGGTAGTGGTAGAGGAGGAGTCTATAACCATGACTTGTGCAGTGGATGGGGTGGAAGGAAGGTGGACTAAGATATCCACTATGGGTGGAGAAGTAGCAACTACTGCATGAGAAGCGGGCAGTGGGGCAGCAATGGTGACTGCGAGAGCAGAGGCAACAGGTGGTGACTTTGGTTGTTCTGCCTCTACTTCCTCTCCTTCATGGAGCGAGTCCTCCTGGATGGTGGGAATCTCTATGAAACTGCCCATTGTTTTTGGCTTCTTGGAGGGTTCGCCCTCTGAGGATTTCTTTGAATACACCCTAGGTTTAGGCTTTCATTCAATCATCTCTTTTCTCTTTCTCAACCTTTTGGAAAGAGGAGATTTTGAAGTTTCTCCAGATGGGGAAGCAGCTATCCCAATGTTAGTCTCACTTCTCAGTTCCTCTTCAAGTTCACCATATGTTAGGGTGACTTCCTATAGCTTCAATTGGGCGATCTACCCATCAATCCATGTTTTTGTTCTTGCCTCGATTGGCTTTATCAAAATATCAAGGTCATTGACATCTTCTTCATTCTAGTCAATTAGCAGCAGTGGGAGATTAGCAACTGCGCTATATCAAGGATCAATCATTGTATTTTCATCCTCCACCACTTGATCTAGCATAGAGAACAAGTTGACCCTCTTGACAAAGTACATTGTCATGCATATGTAGTGCCTCATTCACACCTCTTTTTCATCCTTACAGTTGGAAAAAAATTACTCAACATCATGCACATGGGTGTGTTCAACCATGACCATCATTCTAAGTTTTATGTAGGGGCCCATCCACAATTGGGCACACTGCAGCTACCAAGAGAGCTCTAGCAGTATTATTCGGTCATTTGGGTATAGGGGCAGCTTGTATGGTTTCTCTGAGAAACATTTGGCTTAGATGTACATGAATTTATGGAACTGTATAAACAAGAAGCTGAACTAGTGGATCCAAGCATTGGCACTATCGGAGAATCTTCATTCGAAGTCACCTCCAAGCAGTTTGATAACATGGCCTATGAAGGTGTCATTGACTCTGCAGTAGTCCATGAAATTCTTGTATTGAAGTTGAGGGTACCTATTATAGACCTTTAATTCCCTACCTAGAGCCTCATTGAGAGCCTAAAACAAGCCTCTATATTGCATCTAGTTAGCCAATAAATAGACCAAGTATGAAGTCATGTAGAATCGTGAAGTCTTCTTCACAACCACAAATTGCTTGTGCAAGTAATTACTAATTATTCCTGCCAAATAGAACTTGGGTTTTCCTTAGATTATCTCTTTCATGAAGTATAACATCCATTCCTAGAAGTAGGAAACGTTTGGAAGGCCCATAACTCTGCTCAATAGGGTTACCAAGTCATGGTAATCCTCATAGAAGTCACTGTGAAAGAGCTCTTGGGGAACTTTAGCTGCACTACCCTTCTTTTCTTTTAACCAATACTGATTGATGATCTTTCTGTACTTGAGGAGTTCTGCATCCCACATCTCCTTGGCATCTTCTTTGGATGCTTCCTCCATTTATTTGAAGGTCAAGATATGAAAAGCATTTCCTACTAACTTCGAAGACAAGTGAGCCAAAACATTTCCATCTCTATCCACTATTGTTCTAGACTCCTTGATATGCCTCCCTGTAGTCCATTACAAGATTAGAGCAATGAGGACAAGTGGAAAGCTGACAGCCTTGGCCAACACACTACTTCTAATGTTTCTTAGATTTTCTAATGTGGGGTTGATCTAGACTCTTTTCTTGAATCCATCAATGTCTATGTGTCTCAAGTTTGTATCTAAGATCTCCTTCCAAGCTATGGTGACCTTGGAGTTTAAGGCTTCCCCTTGGAACTTGTACTTCATTTGATCTTTATCCTCTTTTCCCTAGGGTGCTTTGGCTGATTCTTTCCCTTGTCTTTCTCCACAGCCACCTCTGAAGATCCTATGCCTAGTTCCATATATCCTGCAAGCGAGAGAGAGTAGAAAACATTTTCAATTATAAAACAATGGGAAAGTTAGCCAAAATCTTGCAAAACAATGTTAGATCAGATAATTCATCACTTAAAGATCCTAACATCTCTTTCAGATTGACATTAAGATTTCATAGGAGGGAGTTACAACAATTCAGGCCCAGAGGTGAGAACTTCCTTGGGCTGGTGGTTGTTTTGCATGAGGGATGACATATAGGGCATGATAGCCTGAATGTCTTGACCCATTTTAGGATTTGATCATTGTGTGGGGTCCTCTAAGGAGGAGGAACCATTTTGGTGCATGGGTCGAGTTTAATTTGAACATTTCAAGGCACTAAGTTCATGATTTGGTCACACAGAATCAGAGGGCAGCTTTGGTTGTTTGAGGCATGGTCGTCAAAACGATGCTAGCAAGGCAACGTTCCACTATGCAGGACCCACAACCTTGAAAGGTGGTAGCATAGTTCATTTGGAGCTCAGGCCTTTTTGGGTCAAATGATGTGGGGGGACGTTGGTTCATGGCCATTTGAAATGGTGAAGGTCAGATGGCAGTCTAATAGGAGAAACCTACAGCATTGAGTCTGCAAGGACTCAAGGCATCATACTTTTATCATCAGATAGTCCAAAGGAGATGGGGAGGTCGGGTCCCATGTAGCAAGATGATGGAAATCATTTTCCATTTGAGAATAGCGGGACCAGGAAGGAGTTCCACTAGTGGCTACCCATGGGGGATGACTCGCAAATAGGTTTAGCATTTAATTGATTTCATCCCCACATACAAGTGGACATGGCGAGCTCGGGACCTGAAGGATGGAAGGACAATCATCAGGGATCTTTCAGGATAGTGAACTCACCATAGCAGCCTATAGACAAAAGTCTATGAGTTTCCCGCAAAAGGTTTACACTTGGTTGTTTAAAAATGTAGAGGAACTGACAATAATGTAGAGGTTGGTACTAGACCATCGAGCAGTTGCTAAAGTTTTGTTGTCTAGAGTAACCGCTCATGCATCAATGAAATGTCATCGTAGGTCCACACATTCTTATATTTTTTCTCTTTGACTTGGACAACGAAGACGAGAGTAGATTCTAACAAGTAGGGAAATATGCCATAAAATCCATTTAAGATGGTGAAACCTAGATGAAATTCCGCTAGTAGAAGTCCACAGGGAAGAACTCATATCAAGCCTAAACTTAATCATTTTGTTGAGTTTGAATCTAATGGGTAGTCAATAGGGTGGGGTCCACGCACCAGAGGGTTGTGATCAGATAGCCATTTAAAATGACAAATTTTAAAAGGAATTTTATAGGTGGAAATCCACAGATGTGGACTAGAGAGGGTTGATGGGTTCCCACTTGAGTTCATGAATTTTAACCAAATTTAAGACAGGCAAGTGGAGGGAGCCTCTCAAGAGGGCAGATCCAATGGGGGAATTCATTGTTTCAAGTTTAAACATGTTTTGAAGGATGGAAATGATGATGAATATGGTACAAATCTGCAAAGCATGGATGCTCTGATTAATGAATGGCTATAGAGACCTCAATTTTTGCATGTGGCCGATGAGATGATTTTCACCAAGTTCTAAAATTCTAAGAGGTGGGTTTTGTGTGCCTTGGTTTACTCTAGTTATTCGTCAAGTTTTCTTCCCTCAAATTTAGCAATTTTATATATAAATCAATGAAAACATGAAATAAGGCATGCGGCAAAAAATTTTCCTTTAAGACCTGATGAAGGTGATCGAGCGAATAGCTAGCAAATTTCCCGAATTAGAAAATGTACTTAGTGGGTGCGACGATGGCATTTGCAAAGGGCTCTGACTCACTTCTAAACAACTAAGAAGTGAAAATGATAGCTCAAGAGGGACTATTTATAGAAAATAGTGTATTTAATACACCTCATGAATGCTCATACAACAGTGCTAAGGGTTGGTGGTTAGTCATTTTGAAAATGGTTGCAGGTGGGGCAAAATCCGCTAGGTGAATGGTAACTTGAAGCATTGGACATTCAGAAGGTGGGCAGCAAAAATGGCAACTGAGGCTGCGGGTCCTGAATAGTAGAAGGTTGTTGGACAAAGGTCGTTTGGAAAGGCCACTAAGTGAAGGAAACCCACATGGGGCGGACTAGTTGGGCAGACTTGCATTGCTCCAAGGATGCCAATTATAAGGAGTGAAGGAAAATGACTAAGGGAACTCCACAAAGGCCTAAAGCCTTGAAAAGTTGAGCATGGAGAAACATGGTCACTGTTATCAATCAAATATGCACCCTATGTTAAATTTGTAGAAACTTAACTATTTATTGACACATGGAAACCTTCTTCAGATGTGGGTGATCTAAACAAAGAAGGAATCTCCAAAGTGAGATGGTTCTCCGAATGATAATCCTATTCTAAATGATTCTCTGAGGTAAAAGGAACAAAGATAACTAAAAGTAAAACATTAAGACTAATAGATGATTCACTAGAACTTATGAAAATTTAGACTTAATACATAGCCCTCACAATCTCATTGGCACATGTTTTCATCAGTGATTTGCATGAAGATTTGAAAGAACTAAATACAACATGCAACCTGAAACCATGTAATTTTGGACAAATATTCATAACAACAATACATATAAGGATTCAAATTCAAAAACACAAAGACACTAGATTGTCATTACAAAACTGAGACTAGAAATGGGAAGAACTCTGTTGCTTTATTAAAACTAAAAGAGTGTATCTATCTGAATTGAGTACAAAATGTTTACAAGCTCTTTGAATGTGTATCAAAGCAAGAAACAATAGTCTATACTTAGAAAAACTCTATGTTTTTCTTAAAAATATATCTCCGAAACACTAATCCGACCTCAATAGAAAAGCTCAGGAGAAGGCCTCCAAAATTGACCCATAATGTATAACAAAAGTGGAAAACTCACACTTTTGCATGTCCATCCTAAAAAGCACCTAAACATAGGTCTATTCTACTTTAAAAGAAAAAAGAACAGCTTATCCTTATCCCCCAATTCTCAAATTCACCCAAGAGGAAAAACAATCACCCATCTATTAAAAATAGAAAAAAGAATAAAATAATTAATAAGATATTGTTTTATCTTTTGCTTTATAGTGATTTGCAGCTTTTTGATCTTCTTAATTTGACCTATTTTTGGCAATTAAGATTTTGGAAATCTTTGCAAAAATACAAACTTCAATATCCCCATTACAATTTGATTTTTCTTCTAAAAAATCATAAAAATATGAGAGACAACCCCTATCATTGAATATTGATTGATTTCTAGAAAATTAATGAAAATAATAACCTAAGTCTTTATGTGAGTTTCATCTAAGGCAAGGCATACTTGAAATATATCAAAATTCCTAACCCTAAAATACTTAGACAAAAAAAATGTCAAATGAAATCTGAAAGGGGATCAACCTAAAGCATTAGTCACCATGGTATTTTTTAAAAACACTTGCAAAATACCCCTAAATTCGAATTAGGGTTAGGGAACCTCCAACAAAACAAAAGAAAACCATAAAATTTTGGCCTCTTTTCATTTTCCTTTGGAGAGAATTCTCTACAAGAAAGGAATGTGCCACCACCATGAAGATAGGGTTTGAGCTTGGAGCTTGGAAACTTGGGTTGCCGACCTCTCTGTGGATTGATCTCCCTTCAAAATTCATGGTAATTGTTTCCTTAAGCCATTTCATGGCTTCTTTTGCACCATTTTGAAATATTTTTTGCTTAAAGGCTATGGCCTTTGGCTATATCTGAAGGTTTTTCGCTTGTGTTTATTTCCTGTTCTCCTCTTTCTCTATGAGGTACCATGAGGGACTCGACCACAGACATTTGTGAAAGCTTCATCAAGGCTCAGTCGTGACTTACTTGTTTCTTCCTCGGGCATATAATGGTGAGTTTGATTTCTTTATTCACTTCTCCCTTAAAATGAAAGCTTATGAAAGCTTTTCTGTAGAAAGATGATTTCCATTTAAAAAATTGTAGGCCATTGTACAAGTCGCGAGCTTACTCATTTTTTCTCATTATTTTGAAGAGCTTTAAAGCTCATAACTGTATATTTAGATATTCCTCATATCTAATAACAAACCCCATGTGGGTACTCTATATTATAGAAGAATAATTTTTATCTTTCACCTCTCCAAAACTCGAGCTCGACCCACCATGGTATTTCGTTTTCATTCTGATTTTTTGTCAAAACCATTACATGGGTAAATGGTAACATGAAGAAATCTGCATTTTGAGTCAAAATTGTCATATGGGAATTCAATATTTTGGGAGAAAACTACCCATTCCTGTATTTTATACAAAAACCCCATGTGGGTCAGCTGTAACAAGAGGAAATTTGTATTTTAATCAAAACCCCCATGTGGGTATTTGTGAAAATGAAAGAAAACCTTTTGTATTTTGAAATGAAATCCACATCTTGATTGTATTCTACATTTAAAATTTAAAACATGTGACCATTCTATGCTCTAAAAAAAAAACTATATTTTGTGTTGAACCATAACACTGTAACTCATTTACTTTTAGGTTATTAATTATTTCATAACTTTTTTCCATTCCTCTATTTGCAGCAAACAACATCTTTTCTTTTACTTTATACTTCCTGTAGCAACATGAATCATCTTTGTAAGTTGCTTTGATGTCATTTTCCACAATTCTATCCTATAAATGTAGCTCCTTGATCATACCCAAAATTTCTTTAAATCTGTAGCACAACCTTGCCATGTACTTACTTTTCATTTTTCTTCCACTAGAGTAAAGAAACAACACCTCTTTCCATTATCTATAACTCCTATAGATTTCTTTTCATCACTCATTCCATATTTTAAATACCTCAGAAAAGAGTGCATTCTTGGCTCAAACACTTCATAAAAATGAAGCTTTTCTATGTGATTTTATCATTTATTAGAAGCTTTGTTCATAAGGCATTATGTATGCCTATTCACTATCACTAATATGAACATGAAAACTTGTTGTACTAGAACAGAATATTATGAAACACCATGAATAAACATGAACAAAACCCATGGCAGAAAAATGTAATTAATATGGTAATATTTAAAACTTTCAAGTATGAAATTGATGCTTTTCAGTTGAATTGAATCCATTAAGTTCATTGTCCATCTATAGCCTTCACTTCATT
>VDFB02271358.1:382885279-382922084 GCA_007258455.2 Sequoia sempervirens | reverse complement strand
ATGAAGGGATCTTCCTAGGTTACTCTACTAAGAGTAAGGTATACATGTGTTATAATAACAGATTGAGAAGAATAGTTGAAAGTGCAAATGTCAGAGTTGATGAGGACTCTATCAAATCATCCAGACATTGCAGTTATGATTTAGATGAAGACAACACAAGTCAAGTAAAAAGCACTCAGACACTGAATCTACTTCAAATTATTCCATATGTTCTAGTGAAGCAGCCTCAATCTATTTCAGCAAATCAAATCAATCAAGAAGCTTGGACAAGTGCAGAAGCACAAAAAAGTGAAAGTGTAGAAGAAAGATCTAAGGAATTAGAAGTCCAAGAAAGTCCCCAAACTCCAAGGTATGTAAAGTTGAATCATTCTAAAAATCAAATCATAGGAGATAAGAGTAAAGGAGTGCAAACTAGAAGAATATTGTTTATTATCCAAGTTTAAACCTAATAGTGTCACTGAATCCTATCAAGATGTACATTGGTTGGAAGCTATCAAAGAAGAGCTAACAGAGATTGAAAACAATGACACATGGCTACTAGTTCCTAGGCCTAAAGATAAAAATGTGATTGGTACCAAATGGGTATTCAGAAATAAGTTGAATGAAGAAGGTGAAGTAGTCTGGAATAAAGCAAGATTGGTATGTAAAGGCTATTCTCAAATGGAAGGTGTAGATTTTGAAGAAACCTTTTCCCTTGTAGCTAGAATTGAAGTTGTGAGATTATTGCTTGTTTATGTTGCATATAAAGACTATAAAGTCTATCAGATGGATGTACAATCAAAATTTCTAAATGGATAACCAAAAGAAGAAGTGTACATTGAGTAGTCAGATGCATTCCAGCTAACAGATAAGGGAGATATGGTTTTTAGATTGAAGAAAGCTCTGTATGGACTTAACCAAGCCCCCAGAGCATGGTACACTAGATTGGACAAATATCTGTTGAAGCTTGGATTCACAAAAGGTACTACTAATAGCAACTTATATTTCAAATTAGATCATGATAAGGAGTTGATTATAGAAGTTTTTATTGATGATATCATTTTTGGAGATGATGATGATTGGTGAGATGAAGTTCTTTCTAGGATTGCAAATTACACAATTGGACAAAGGAATTTTCATATCTTAGTCCAAATATGTGAAAGAACTATTGAAGAATTTTGGAATGGATGACTCCAAACCTATTGGTACTCCCATGGTGACTAGATGTAAGTTGGAAAAAGATGATGATTCTCCTAAAGAAAATCAAACCTGGTACAAGTCAATGATTGGTGGATTACTCTATCTTACTCAGACTAGACTAGACATTATGGATGTTGTATGTATGGTGGCTAGATATCAAGTTGATCCAAAGGAATCACATGTGACTATTGTGAAGAGAATTTTCAAATATCTGAAAGGAGCAACTGAATTTGGACTTTGGTATCCAAAGGTTGATGATCTCACTTTGTGTGCATACATTGATGCGGATTGGGATAGTGATGTAGATGACATGAAAAGTACTAGTGGTGGTGATTTCTTCCTAGGAAAGAATTTGGTATCTTGGTTAAGAAAAAAGCATAATTCAATTTCTCTATCTATTGTTGAAGCAGAGTACATTGTTGTTGCAAATAACTGTACTCAAGTGATATGAATGAAACAAATGTTGAAAGATATAAGGGTGATATATAATGAATCTATTGCCATATACTGTGACAATTCAAGTGCAATAAATATCTCAAAGAATCTGGTACTACATTCCAAGACCAAACATATATCAATAAAGTTTCACTTCTTGAGAGAGAAAGTAAATGAGAAAGAAGTTAGATTGGAGTATGTGCCTACCAAAGAACAAATTGTAGATATATTTACTAAGCCATTGTTGAAAGATACTTTTGAGTATCTCAGAGGAATGCTATGGGTAATCATCCCTCCTCATAAGAACTAATGATGCATATATTTGCATCAATATAAGAGCTTCATTGCTATATTCTGATCCAAATTGATGTTTTTGTGGTTGCTACTCAAGGGGACTAGTCAAATGTGTGAATATGTGGTTTAGAGTACGTGTTTATGGAAATTTCATGGTTACCTTTGCCATTGATGTCAAAGGGGGAGAAGTGTAGTGTGAAAAATCTTTCTAAGAAGAGAAGTCTTGCAGAGAAGTACAAAAGAAGTGAGTGTGTTGGGTTGATGGTGTATTTTTCACATCATGTGTTTCCATCAATGCCAAAGGGGGAGATTTTTGGATGTTGTGGATATGGTTGCTGATATGTGGTTGTCATTGATGTCAACACTATTAGCATTTGGTGTATTGAAGTCTATATATGTCAAGGATATTGTGAAAATTGTAAAAGAAAGTATTTTGTGTTCCCAGTAGAACTATATAGGTCAAGAAGGCATTGTGTTTTGTACATTGAAGATTAGCTTATGTGGATTAAAGGGTTTATTGTTGAATTTTTCTAGATCATATACCAAAATTTTTAGAGGTCAGCATGAAGTTTTGAGTATGTTGTGGTCTGATAGTGAGTTGTTGGTCTCTATCAGTGTTTCTGAATTATTTTTTTATAATTCTTGTTATTTCAATTGTTGTGGATGCTTCTCTATTGTTTCTTGGTGTTATATGGTGTCTCTAGATCATTCTCTATATTTTTATTGTGTCCACATTATTCAGAGAGTTCATGGTTGAAGATGTTTGTGCACATGTTCAGTTTTTCTTGTTCCTGGCCGATAGGTTGGTGATAGCGTGTTGTGGATCTTTGAGGTATAATTAATGTGAGTCTCTTTATGTTGGAGATGTTATTTTTGGTTTGCACTATGTTGTGGCCGACCTTGGTGGATTCGCATTGAAAATTTATTTGTTTAATTAGGCTGACATTGAAAATATGTTTTATTTCCTTGGCCGACGAAGTGGTGATGAAATCCCATGTAGTGGATATATAAGGGTGATTAGTTCATTGTTGAAGATAGTGCTTTATATGCTCCTATGTTTATATGTGTGAATATCATTTGATTGTAGAGCAGAGAGTGAAGAAGATTGTGCAAAGTGTGAGGAAGTGTTGATCTTAATTGGAACTGTAACTAGGCTTAGAGAAGAAGCTATTTTCTCAATTGAAAAATCTTGGATGGTTTTAATCCAAACCCTATTGTTGTACAGTGAGTCCTCTTTTGTAATTGAGCAATGAGCTCTAGGCAGTGTGCCTAAATGCATGTGCATTCCCTTTATTATTTCTCTTATACTTCTAGCAGACTATAATCTTGTGGACTAACATCCACTGTGGTTTTTCCCCAAAAGGGTTTCCACACAAAAAAATTTTGTGTTCTTTGTCTCTCTGATGTGTTGATTGTTTATGGTTAATTTCTTATTCATCAAATCTAAGATTAAGGTAAGTTTAAGTGAAAAACTTTAGTTTTTGTTACAACTGATTCACCGCCCCTCTCAGTTGTGTGTCCTTGTTTTTCCAACAACAAGATCAGTGGCTTGTTTGGTATTGGCAACATGAGCACTAGAGGTGTTAGTAAATAATCTTTGATCTACTAGAAAGCTTTGTCACATTTTTCATCCCACTTGTAGGTTATCCCTTTATGGAGAAGATGTGAAAAGAGGTGAATTTTATCTAATAGTTGTGCTCTAAACCTTCTAATGGACTAAAGTCTTGCTTGTAATCTTCCAATCTATTTCAATGTTTGTGGTAGTTCCATGTCTAAGATGGCATTTACCTTTGCTGGATCAATTTCTATTCCTCTTTGTGAAACAATGAAGCCAACAAGTTTCCTTGATATGACCCTAAACACACACTATTTTGGATTCATTCGTACCTTGTGTTCTTCAAGCCTGTCAAATGTATGTGCCCACTTTTCTTTTTTGATTTTTCCAAAATTTCATCCACATAATCTTCAAATGTTTTGTGGATCATGACATGAAGGATGAGTCATTTCTCTTTGATAGGTTTTTGATGCATTCTTTAACTCGAATGGCATCACATTCCAACAATAGGTTCTCGATGGGCAAGTGAAAGCAGTTTTGTGTTGATCTTGGTTGGTGATTATGATTTGATTATATTGTGAGAAACAGTCCATGAGTGACAACATTTCATGCCAAGTTGTTAAGTCCACAATGAGATTGATGTTGGGAAGACGGAAATCATCCTTCAAACATGCCTTGTTCAAATATCTGAAATCAATGCATATTTTTATGCCCCCAATGGGTTTTGAGACTGGTACCAAGTTTGAAACCTACTCAGGATAATCTATTGATCAGATGAATCCTATGTCAAGAATATTTTTTAATTCTAGTTTAACCAAGAGTGCTATTTTTGGATGCATCTTCCTTAAATTTTGCTTAACTAGTTTAGCTCCAGGATAGACTGCTAAGTGATCCACAACCACTTCTGGATCAAGGCCTGGCATTAATGTGTATGACCATGAAATATAACTCTTCTTTCTTTGAGGAATGTTGCTAGGTTCTTCCATTCTTTGGCTATCAATGATTCAACATAGAAAGTGATCTTAGGTGCTTCCTTTATTCCCACATTTATTGGAGTGGATTTTTCTACTAGTACTATTGACTTTTCTTGATGTATTGCACTAAGCAGGATATTGAATCCCTCATCCTTGGGTGCCTTAGAAAGGTTTTCACTGTTGGATGTGTCCTTTACTTTTACTATTTTAGGATCAAAGAGTGCCACTAGGTGGTTTTCACTCAAGGATCTACATGTTAGTTATTTCATTTATTTTGTGACTAAAGGATTCAATTCTCTCCCCATAGCATGCCCTTGTATTGAGCTCTATGTTGAAGCTTTATTTGTGATCTACCCATGATAAGTTGTCATGGAGTCCCATGAATTCAAAGATTGGTTCATCATTTTTGAATAAATCTAGAATCGGTTGTCTTTGTTGGTCCATGTCAATGAGTTGTGAGCATACTAGATGGATTTTAGTTTGTTGGCTGCTTGAAACAAAGGATGTTATGGAAATCATAAAGAGGGTTTTGTTCTCAAATAGATTAGAAACATCAAGGGGAAAGTCATCTAAGGTTGCATCATGTGATGTAGGTGACCAAGAGGAAGCCTCAGCTCATTTAGCAGAAATACTTTTTTCAATAATTGTGACCTTTCTAGTATTACAACCCAAGCAAAGATTCTTTATTTTTTTCTCAGGAACAATCGGTTCCACTAAAACATTGTCATTTTGTCCTAGCTTCTCATTCTTGTTATATCCCTTTCTCTTCATTAGCTATAGGCCTTTTTTTTCATCTTCCATGGGAAGAACAGGAATAGATCGGTCATCTTGATAGAGAAGTTTAGAGATGTCTTCTTCATTGATATCTTCTTGATTCATATCCCCCCACTTGGTGAAAGTAGTAGCTGACATCTTGATTATTTTAGGTTCTTTGGTGCTAGATGTAGGTTTCCCATGAGATTGAGGAGAAATAGGTAACTCTCCTAAGGAAAAGGTTTCTTTCAATAGTTTATATTTTCCACAACCATCATCACGGATTACTGCTTTGACGTCAGCTATACTTTGCACAATGGGAATTCTTGTTGTTGAAATAGAGGCTAGGGATGATGGGTCAAAAAATGAGCTTGATGTTGAAGGTCCTTCATCATTTTTGGGTATTTTGGGGATCTTATAGAACTTGGCCTCAAGAATTTTGCAATAGGAGAAAGGCTCAGGATCTCCATGCATAGTGATTTCTCTGCCTTCAAAGGAAACTTCACACATTGATGATAGGGTGAGGCTAAAACTTTTAGAGCATGGATCCAAGGTCAAAAAAGTAGTATGCTATAGGGAAGATCAAGATAAAGCACTTGGCATGTAGTTTCTGGAATAAGAGGTCCCACTTGGATTGGAAGTGCAATGATTCCTTATGATACTCATTCTTGGTCATCATATACTCTGATGGTGGTACTCTTTGTCATCACAATAGAATGTTCTGAATAGCCTAGATTTTTAATCAACTATAAGGTACAAATGTTCAAACTAGTACCTCCATCTACTAAGACTCTTTTGACCTTGTTTTTTTGAACGACAACCTCAAGCTGTAAAGCATGGTTATGAGATGTTTGTGATGGCAGGTGTTACTCAAAGAAGGTGAGAAGATGGGTTTCTATATTCCCTACCATAGCTTGAAACTGATCAGTATCAATGTTCTCAGGAACAAATGACTTAGACAAGGATTTTTCCATTATTTCCATGTATGCAAGGGATAACCTTTAGAGTTCTAAGATTCATATCTATGCAGGGGTCTGCTTAAGCTAATCTAGAAGATTGTACTTGTTAGGATTAGATGTAGGAAAAGTAGTTTGTTTCCTACATTGATATGGGACTCCTTTAATTATTTTTCCACATCGTGTGGTGAATACACATTTTGTACTAGCTCCTTTGATGATGACAACAATGATAATACTATTGTAAGAAGCAACAATATTTGAATAGGTATGCTGCATATTGGTGTAATCATTAGCTTTTCTATTGTTATTTTCTTTGTTATGATCTTGCATAGGGTTCTCGTATATCTTAAGATCCTGATTCCCAGCTAGCACATCAATAGATATGGTATCATTTTCTATGAGATCTTGGATGATGTTCTTGAGTTTCATGTAGTTTATTTTTTTGTGCCCTTTGATTTTATGAAAGTCACATAGATCATGCTCATTTTCCCATGATGGCTTCTCTTGTGGTTCTTAGTAGTTTTCAAAGTTGTGAAGTGTTATCAAATTTGACTCTACCAACTTCTTCATGATTTTCTCGATGGGTTCTGATAACTATGTGTACTTGCATTTGTGATAGTTATTCATGTTACTGGTTTTCCTCTATTGTATGTTGGTGTTACTGATTTGATTGTTTTGAGGTGGTGTTTTTTATTGCATAGTCAACTAGATATTAGCAAATTGATTGTTATTGTTAAAAACCAAGATCAAATTTGCAAACCATAATAACCTTCCACATAAGAGAAAAATTAGAAAAGGTAGAGATATTGCAAAAAGATGTGCAACATTATTATTCAAGAATTCAATAAATTACAAGATATTATTTTCTTTATAAAAGCAAAGATGCATAACCTTAATCTTATCTTGAGCAACAAGATAGCTCAAAAGATAAAGATAAGATACTATAACTTGGGAATTAAATAAAGCCTAAGTAAACTTATGCTAATGTGTAATTAAATATTAATTACACCAACACCCCCTCATAAGTGCAACTTAGGGAGAAGCAAATAAAGCATGCACCTAAAACTAAGATGAATGCAAGAAAGCATGAATGGGTCCCGACAACAAGGCCTGATCAGGTACCCAAGTACAAATGTAATATGAGGTAGAGAAGGAAAACCCAGTGAGACAAAACCCCTCTACAATGAGATGACTACTACAAAGAATCACTAGAAGATCACTGTGGAGTAACACTGGAACCACAATCTGAAAAGCAAGGAAAGATACCTCTATCTACAACTGAAACCAAAACTAGAATCATGATAATGTGATAGCAAACCCGATTCCATGGAACACTCAAAAAATCACAAATTGGAACAACCCTGCAATCTATGAGGCAACAGTAGATGAGATGATGACATAATCTGGAAGCCGTGTAACTCAATGCCGATGCCAAACTAAGACTAAAACTCTTCCATGGGAAGGAGTACCATAAAAACATGGCCCTCAAACTAAGATGGATCCATTGCGGATCATTAACCGTAGGCTCTCAATCTAAAGTGTGAACCGGTGTGAATCAATGATGTGTCTAGCTAAGCAAAGATAGTGGCCAAAAGAAACAAGGAAACTAGATAACCCATACGAGTTTCCAACAAATCAAAATGGATATGGAGATGCAAAAAACCCCCTGAATGGAACTTTATCATAGTTCATTTATTACAATAACCCACTGATTGTAAAAAGAGAGCATACAAACATGCATAAATATAAAATATAAATTTATGTCAGATCTGTGTAGAGGATAGAATCATCTTTCCGATGCTGTAAGAATGATGAAAAAAGGATCACCAAGTCAAAATATATGCCCTCCAAAGCGAAATATAAACATCTGACTTCAACTGGAAAAATATCCCATCAAATAGAAAAATTTCTAAAAACAAACTGCACCATCAAAAAATTGGGCTTGCCAGCTTTCTGATGATATCTCGTTTCAAAAAATTTGCCTCTGGGATCAAAAGTTATCAAAAAATGAAAAAAATAGCTATAGAAGGGCACTTCAAGGTATGAGAAGACTAAATAGGAGCAAAAAATAAGCTCCTTCAGCACGGGCCCTTGGTCTGCCATATGACTAGGGGGAAAAAATTTTGAAAAAAGAAACCTACCACCAGGTGGGTGGCGGGCAAGCGGAGTGTTGGTGGCACCGCCTGAGGGGACCACTAGCAGTAGAGCCCCACCACGGAAGGAGCTGCAGAGGCCAGGAAAAGTAGCCAGTGGGACTAGAAGGAGGAAATCCGGTAGGTGCAGAGTGGACCGGTGGGTGGGGAAATAAGCCAGCGGAGATCCTAGTTAGTGATGGAAGCTATTCCGGCCGGCAGGGAATGCAAGTGGGGTTGAAATGTTTTTTTTAAAAAAACAGCCCCACAATTTTAATAAAAAACTACTGTTTATGTAAAAAGCCAAAATGTTTTTACAAAGCCCAAATTATTTACATAGTGATGCAAAAAAAAATTTGAAATTTATTATTCTACAAAATAAATATAGTACCCTATACCTGGCAGGCCATATGACCTGCTCAGTAAAAAAAAATTTCCTCACAAATAGCTGACGCCGAAATAGGGCATATTATATGTCATTTTTCATCTCTCAGACACTTTGGATTTGATGGTGAGGTCCAATCTACCTGAAAATGCACCAGAAGCTTTGCAACTCCCAGATCTAGCAAATCTTCAAACCCTCATAACTCTAGCATAAAATGTCAGATTCAGGAAAAACAAAAGTTGATCTTGACTTTTTTGACAGCCCTAAACTCGAATATGAGTTCAGATTTCCTCCAACATGTGTCGAAAGCAACCATGCAAGAGCACCCAAATAGAGAGACAAACTCGAGTTATGAAACCCTCGAGGAATCCCGAACAAACTCTACAATGAATCTCTCTAGAAATATGAGAAGGGGCTACAAATCAAGGCTCTGATACCATGTTAAAAACCAAGATCAGATTTGCAAACCAGAATAACCTTCCATAGAAGAGAAAAATCAGAAAAGGTAGAGATATTGCAAAAAGATGTGCAACATTATTATTCAAGAATTCAATAAATTACAAGATATGATTTGCTTTATAAAAGCAAAGATGCATAACCCTAATCTTATCTTGAGCAACAAGATAGCTCAAAAGATAAAGATAAGATCCTATAACTTAGGAATCAAATAAAGCCTAAGTAAACTTATGCTAATGTGTAATTAAATGTTAATTACACCAACAGTTATTAAGTCTAGTATCACTTAGGACTACCTTACCATCTACTGCACTATCATTTTTTATGTTTTTATTCTTATACCAAACACAAGGTTTCTCATTTGAACTAGTTGAAGGATTGTTGTCTTTGTAAGCTTGAGTATTTCCTTGTGAGATCAAGTCTCTTTTGATGTTAATGGCTCTAGGGACAAGCTCATCGTACGACGTAATGCACTACATTTTCAAGTGGAATGATAGATTTGGATCCAGATTGGCTATGATGATCAATGAATTTATCAGTGATTTCTTAAAAAAAATTGATACCAAGAGGAAAATGAGAAAACCAATCCATAGCATGACCTATTAAACTTCAATGGAAGAGGTGCATTAGATATGAATCGTTGTAAGCCACTTCCATGCACATGCCTTTAACTTCTTTGATATGGTCCACAAGACTTCCTCTCCCTTTATATTTTTCAAATTTAGGGATTTCAAAAATAGGAGGGAATGGTATCATTGCTATGTTTCAGTCAAATGGGAAAGGACACAATTTCTAGGTGTTAGGTTTCTTTATCTTTCCCATGCAAAGATCTTGCATTTCCTGTGAAAGTATTTTGAATTGTGATGCTAGATCTTCTTGTTGGTTAGGTGGAGGAATATATGGTGGGAAGATAGATGAGTTATATGGGGGGGATGATGGTGTGATATTTTGTGAAGATGATGGGGGTATTGATGCATATGTTCCTAAAGTGTTTGGATTGACGATGTTCAAATAAGGATAATAAGAACCTTATTGCTATTGGTGGGCATACTATTGAGCTAGTAGGGCTTGTTGTTGTTGCTATGCCACTAGGGCTTGTTTTTGGGGCTATTGTTGCTGGTGTGATAATATAGTGGCTTGTTGTGCTGCTAGGGCTACTTGTTTTTCTTGATGTTGGTATTGTGCTAAGGTTGCTTATTGTGCTTGATGTTGTTGTTGTGATAAGGCTTCTTGTTGTTGTTATTTTTGTTGTGCTAAACCTACTTGTTGATCCGCTAAGGCTGCTTGTTGTGCTTTTTGTAAAGATAATGCATGTGCTTGCAATGTGGGATCAGCTGGTTGTTGGGAAATCTGTGGAAGATTATGGAGACTGATGTTTTGAGTGGGTAGTGAATTTTTGGTGAAAGGTGGAGGGTTCCTATGATTTAACATTCCTTGTAAGATGGTAGACTGAGGTGGAGGAATGTGTGTTTGATGTCCAGATTTATTTGGCACTGTAAAGGGAACTGTGGGAAAAGATAAGGATGATGTCATTAAAAACTTTAATGGAATTGAAACACTAGGACCTTGAGTCCATTGATTGAAAAGATTCCATTGTCCTATATTTTGAGGATTACCTTGTGCAAAAGATGTAAACAAGGGATTTGTGATCAAGGTACTTCTAGGGTTGATAGAAGTTGTAATTAAGGAATTGTTTTGAGATGGATTGATGGTTGATTTTGTGGATGTGGTACATGGGATGGATGAGCCCACTAGAGGGTTGGATATATCATATGGTATTGACATTACCTTGTAATTTATTTTGAGATACTTGGTCTATACCACTTTTCATGATGGTGGGCACACTTGTGGTACTCATAGGTGTGGATGAAGAAGGGTGTCCCCAAAATGTTGAAGTGGTTGTGGAATAATGAAGCTCAAGAAGTGTGTGTAGCTATTTTGGAGCTTCGGGAATAGGAGGAGCACAAAAATTAGGTGTCCAGGTAGTTGTTGGAGGTGGAGGATTAGTGTCAAGGGTACCCACAAGTGTACTACTTTGAAATGGTAAGGTGTGACCATGGTGTAGAAGAACCTACACATCTTTTTGGTTTGTTTGTAATTTTCTAGGAGTCTAGGCTTAAATCAAGTAATTTCATATTGTAATAAGGTCTATGTGACCAAGATTTGATTTAATTTGGGTCATTAGGTGGGTTTAGGTGTTTGGCGTCTAAGTTGGCAATAAATGTTGTGTTTTTGCAAGGTTGTTCAACACATTTCTATGCTAATTAGGATGGTAGTTGAAAGTAAAAAAGTTAGATTTTTGTAATACTATTGGTGGCCATTGGAAAGGGGTGAAAACAAGTTCAAAAAGCATCTCAAAAATTCAAGGCAGGTTGGCTCTCAAATATTTTGAACATTCAATATAAGATTGCTCTATTTTTGTGGTGTTTTCTATTAAATTTGGAAATTTTTGAATCTATATGATCCCGTACAATTTGAATTTGATTTAAAGGCTATGTGAATTGTTGGAGAGTAGTGTAAGCTTTTAGTTGAATCTATTTGCAAAGGTTTTCATCGAGTTTGGTTCAAGATCAGTCATATTTTCTATCGTGTGCTTGGTTGTAAGGGTTTTCTAGGGTTTGATAAAGAAAATGGAGATTTAAGGCCATTCCACCATAGGCTAACTTTGTAAACTAGTGGAATGGGCCTAGTAGGAGTTAGTTTTAGTATTTTTGTGGTAGTGAGGCAAGGTGATGTTATTGGAGGATTTTTTGCACATGCTTTTGTTTGACAAGTATAAGTGTCAAGGATGTATTTACTAGATTTTGTATTGGACAACAAGAAATTGATGGAATATGTGGAATCTAATTATGTAATTAGAATTTTGGTGATTGGCTGGTCATGTTTGTGAAGGTTTTCAATTTTTTTGAGAAGAACATCATAGACATCCTTTGGAAAAGAGGCCTAATTGGGCCTAGAAGCAACGTTGTTGATCATATTTTGGTGCGTTGGTCCAAAATGACCCTAATCAAGGGTTTGATATGTTGTGTAGTAACATAAATGGTTCCTAAAAGTGTGTTCATCAAGAGTTGGAAGGATTATCAGAGGGAGATATAGTTGTATAAGTGTGTCTCAATGGCTACAAGCTAATAGGTGGTTTTTCAAAGGAAGTTATCCTAGAAGGTGTTTGTGACCTTGCAAACCTTGTGTAATTAGTTTTTGTGAGCCTAATATCACCATTTCTTGCATTAGGTTGTATTAGAGCTTAGGCTCAGATCTATTGGAGAAATTATTTTGAGATTTTAGAAAGAAGATTGAAGTTAGAGGATCTAATATGCCTCTTAAAGATGGATCAATGGTTTCTATGGAACTTAGATCCCTAAGAGAGAGCCATAAAGCCATGATGGAAAGAATGGAAGCATTGGAGTAAAGAGAGAGAAGAGGTAATGGGATGGCACAAGATAGTGAGCTAGAAGAAGAAGAGGAGGAACAAGGAGAGAATCCTCCTGCAAGACAACAAGGAGAGTTGGATCCTGAAGAGAGAAAGTTTCTTCAAGTGCTCAAGGCTACTAGGGGTGAATCTCAAGAGGTAAATATGGAGTTTCCAATGTTTTCTGGAAAGATTCATGGAGAAGAGGTTATTGAGTGGATTAATTCTCTTGATAGTTACTTTGATTACAAAGAGATTCCAGAAGACAAGAAGTTCAAATTTGCAAAAAAAAATTGAAGGGACTAGCACTAAATTGGGGGAATTACACCTAGGAGGAGAGGTCAAAGAAAGGAAATCCCAAGATCAATTCTTGGAACAAAATGGTGGCAAAGGTAAAAGGTCAATTCCTTCATGTTGATTATGAAATACAAGTATTTAGAATATTGAAAAATTTGAAACAAAAAGAAATGGATATGGCTACCTATATTGAAGATTTTCATAAGATTACTATCAAATTAGGTCATATAGAGAATGAAAAAGAAAAGGTGGCTAGGTACTTAAATTGATTGAGGTCAACAATCCAAGATGAAATCATCTTAACTACTCATATATTAGTGGAAGAATGCTTTCCAATAGATACTAAGGCTAAAGAGAAGATCAAGAGATGGTTGGAAAAGCAATCTAAGGGAAAAGGAAAGAGTTTTAGGGGTAGACATAACCCTGTAGGAAGAGGTTCTCAAAGAGGACCAAATGAACAAATCAATTCTCAAGAATCAAGTGGATAAACTAGGGGAACTTTCAGAGGTAGAAGACTAGGAGGTAGGGGCATATTTAGTGGAAAAGGAAGGGGTTATAATGCCTTCTTAGGAAGGTGTTACAACTGCAATCAGTATGGACATCCTACTTAGAAGTTCCTAGAAAAATAGGGTACAAGTTCTCAAGGTGGAGAAATAAGAACTCAACTTGTTCATTAAGAGGGTGAAGAAGAAAGTGTGGGCTCATGTGTAGGCTCATCATCTCTCCATGCAAAACCAAAAGTAGGAGAGGCTTTGATGATTAGAAGGACACTAATCAAGGTACCAACTACAAAGGAACCCCCCCAAAAGGAAGGCTCTATTAGAACAACATGCAAGACTCAAGGTAAGGTATGTAAATTCATCATTGACTCTGGTTCTACAACCAACATTGTAGCTTTGGAAATGGTAGAGAAACTTAAGATGAAAAAGATACCTCATCCTAATCCATTTAAGATTTCGTGGCTTAATAAGAGGAAATAGGTCTTGTGAATGAGAAAAATTGGGTGGAGTTTTCAATAGGTCCTTACAAAGATAAAATACTATGTGACATTGTGCCCATGGATGTCTGCCACCTACTTCTTGGTAGGCCTTGGCAATATGATTGGAAGGCACAACATGATGGATTCAAGAATGAATATCATATTGAAAAACATGGTGAGGAATCACTTTAGAACCTCTACAAGAAGATGATAAGACAATGCATGAAGGTCTAGTGTGATGCTTGTGAAGGAGAAGGTGTTCTTGAGGGACTTGGAGAATGGAGAGGTTGGTTTTTCCATTGTAGGGAAGCCTATTACTTATGTAGTAGTAGATAAAATAGAGGTTCCTAGTGAAGTGTAGACCTTTCTTGACAAGTATGAGCATATAGGGACAAAGGAGATGCCTAATGCTTTACCACAAATTAGAGAGTTTAGTCACCACATTGATTTGATACCAAGTGCAAGTCTACCTAACAAGGAAGCATACAAGATGACCCCTCAACATAATGAGGAAATCAAAAAGCAAGTTCAAGAGCTACTAGAAAAAGGTTTGATAAGAGAAAGCCTAAGTCCCTATGTTGTACCAACAGTATTGGATCCAAAGAAGGATGGAGTTTGGAGGTTATCTACTGATTCAAGAGCTATAAACAAAATCACCATAAGGTATAAATTTCCTATCTCTAATATGGAGGACTTAATGGATAGCTTAGCTAGTGCTAGATACTTTTCTAAGATAGACTTAAAGAGTGGTTATCATCATATAAAAATTAGGGAAGGTGATGAGTGGAAGACAACTTTTAAAACTAATGAAGGCTTGTATGAATGTCTTGCGATGCCATTTGGATTGTCCAACGCTCCTAGTACCTTCATGAGATTAATGAATGAGGTGTTGAAGATCTTCATAGGTAGATTTATGGTAGTCTATCTAGATGATATACTTGTCTACAACAAAACAAAAGAATATCACTTAGATCATCTTGACAAAGTCTTGAATAAGCTCAATAAAGAGAAGCTTATGATCAACCTAAGAAAATGTGATTTTGTGAAGAGGGATTTAATCTATCTTGGTATTGTGATATCTAAGGATACTTTGATAATGGATCTAGAAAAATTTGAGGCCATCCTTAATTGGCCTACACCTACCACAATGGGAGAAGTTGAAATTTTTCATGGACTAGCCAACTTTTAAAGGAATTTTATCAAGAATTTTAGCCACATAATTGCACCAATGATTGATACAATCAAGGGGGTGAAAATGAATAAGTTTGTTTGGAATGTAGATGTAGATAGAAACTTTGAATATTTGAAATCAAGAGTGGCTCAAATTCCAATTTTTACTCTTCCTAACTTTGATAAGGTTTTTACAGTGGAGTGTGATGCAAGTGGAGCAGCAATAGGTGCATTTTTGAGCCAGGATGGAAAACCAATGGCCTTTTTTAGTGAAAAACTAAATGATGCCAAGAGGAGGTACTCTTCTTATGACCTTGAACTCTATGCTATGGTTTAGTCTCTCAAAAAATGGAGACATAACTTAATTCCAAAGGATTTTGTGGTTTTTATTGACAACCATGCATTGAATTATTTGAATAGCCAAGAGAAGTTAAGTCATAGGCATATGAAATTGATGGAGTACTTGCAGGCATGTACCTTCTCTATTAAGCACAAAAAGGGTCAAGAAAAAAACGTTGTTGATGCTCTTAGTAGAAGAACAATGTTGGTGCACGAGGTGCAACTACAAAGCATTGGTATTGATTCACTAAAACATGTGTATGCATATGATGATGACTTCAAGGAGGCCTTTTAATTTTGTAATCAGTTTTAGGGTAGATTTCATAGTGATTATGCATATTATGTTTTGAAAAATGGGTTGTTGTTTAAGGGAGATTAATTGTGTGTACCTAAGTGCTCCATGAGAGGAAATTTGTTGAAGGAGAAACATAGTGGGAGTTTGAGTGATCACTTTGGAATTGATAAGACATTGGAGCATGTCAAAAGGTTCTATTATTGGCCTAAGATGGATCCAGATGTAAAAAGGTTTGTTGAAGGTTGTGGAATCTGCCAAAGGGAAAAGGGAACTAGTTCAAATGCTGGTCTATATCAACCTTTACCAATACCTAACCATCCATGGGAGTCTATTAGTATGGACTTTGTTTTAGGATTGCCTAAGACTCAAAGTGGGAATGATAGTATTTTTTTAGTGGCAGAGAGATTCAACAAAATGGAACATTTCATTTCATGTAGAAGCACCAATGATGCAACACATATTGCTTGGTTGTTTTTTAAAGAGGTTGTTAGGATTCATGGTCTGCCTTTAACCATTGTTTTTGATAGAGATTCTAAGTTTATAGGTCATTTCTAGAGGACCTTGTGGAAAAATTTGGGCACAAAGTTACAATTCAGTTCAACATACCATCCACAAAAGGATGGCCAAAATGAGGTTGTCAATAGATCTCTTAGTAACTTGTTAAGATGTCTAACCAAGGAGCATGGAGAAGGATGGGATGTTGTTCTTCCTCAAGCAGAGTATGCTTACAATGACTCAATAAACATAAGCATAGGGAAAATCCCTTTTAAGGTAGTCTATGGGATGAATCCTAGAGGTATCTATGAGCTCAGAGACCTAAGGGACATGGAAAAGAATAGTGCAACAGGTGAAGACTTTGAAATTGCAATGAAAGACATCCATGATCAAGTGAAAGAAAAATTGAAGAAGATTATGGAAAGATACAAAGAGAAGTAAAATTTTAGAAGAAGAGATGTGCAATATAAAGTTGGGGATCTAGTACTTGCTCATCTTAGAAATGAGAGACTTCCAAATGGTAGATACACAAAGTTAATGATGAAGAAGATAGGTCCCTGTAGAATAGTGCACAAATTTGGAAAAAATGAATATGAAATTGAATTAGCTCAAGGAGTTGCCATATCTCCTATTTTTAATGTAGTTGACTTGTATCCATTCAAAGGTATTGTGAATGCAAGTAATGATGTTACAGGTACTGTTGATGTTGAAGATGAAGAATGGGTGAAGGATTTTACTCCTATCCATCTAATGAAGATTGAAAGCATTGTTGACACAAGGGAGGTTAAAAGAACAAGGAAGAAGGTCTACAATGAATACTTGGTTAAATGGCAAGGTTTTCCTATTGAATATTCCCAGTGGATGAGTGAAGAGGGCATTAAGCAACATGGCACATCTTTCAAAGACCTCATTTCATTCGAAGGATGAAATTTTCTCCTCCTTGGTTGAATGGTGTAGGAGCATCTACATATCTTTTTGGTTTGTTTGGCATTTTCTAGGAGTCTAGGCTTAAATCAAGTCATTTAATATAGTAATAAGGTCCATGTGACCAAGATTTGATGTAATTCAGGTCATTAGGTGGTTTTAAGTGTTTGGTGTCTAAGTTGGCAATAAGTCTTGTGTTTTTTCAAGGTTTTTCAACATGTTTTATGCTAACTAGGATGGTAATTGAAAGTAAAATGGTCAATTTTTTGTAATTTTTTGGTGGCCATGGGAAAGTGATGCAAATTTTTTTTAAAATCCTCTCAAACATTCTAGGCAGGTTGGCTCTCAAATATTTTGAACATTCAATATAAGATTGTTCTATTTTTGTAATGTTTTTTGTTAAATTTGGCAATTCTTGAATCTATATGATCCCATACAGTCTGAATTTGATGTAAAGGCTATGTGAATTGTTGGAGAGTAGTGTAAGCTTTCATTTGAATCTATTTTCAAAGGTTTTCATTGAGTTTTGTGAAAGATCAATCATATTTTCTGTAGAGTGCTTGGTTGTTAGGGTTTTCTAGGGTTTGATAAAGAAAATGGAGTTTTAAGGTCATTCCACCGTAGGATAACTTTGTAAAATGGTGGAATGGGCCTAGTAGGAATTAGTTTTAGGATTTTAGTTGTAATGAGGCAGGGTAAAGTTATTGAAGGAGTTTTTACACATGCTTTTTCTCGACAAGTTTAAGTGTCAAGGATGTATTTACTGGTTTTTGTATTGGACAACAAGAAATTGATAAAATCTGTGAAATCTAATGGTGGAATTAGAAGTTTAGTGATTGGTTGATCATGTTTGAATTTTTCAAGTTGGTTGAGAATAAAATCATAGACCTCCTTTGGAAAAGAAGCCTAAAAGCAGCGTTGCTAATCAAATTTGGGTGAGTTGGTCCCAAATGACCCTAATCAAGGGTTTGATATGTTGTGTAGCAATATAAATGGTTCCTAACAGTGTGTTCATCAAGAGTTGGAAGGATCATTAGAGAGAGATATAGTTGGATAAGTGTGTCTCCATAGCTACAATCCAATAGGTGGTTTTTCAAAGGAAGTTACCCTAGAAGGTGTTTGTGACCTTGCAAACCTTGTCAAATCAGTTTATGTGAGCCTAATATCACCCTATCTTACATCAAACCAAAATATTTAGCAAGGCTCATTGAAAGACTAGGAATGTAGGTTTGATTTAGCCCTAGTGAAGGAGTTGTGAAGCCTTGTGTTAAATTTTATGCTACAAACATCGGGGAGATAGGAGCTACATTTTGAAATGCTTGATGTTCCATGATTTCTTCCTTAGTAAGATCAAAGGGGTTATTTGTGACGTCTTCAATCTCATATGGTCCTAAAGAAGATGATGGTTGTTGTGATAGGGTAACATGACTTCTAGGATCAAATTCTGAAGGATTTGGATCACTTGAGGTAAATGTAACTTTGGTTTTCTCCATGATTCTCCTGTGTTGTGATCTTGTCTTTACCATAAATTTTGTGTCATATATGGTAGAGTTTTGTTGAGTTTTGTAATGTTTGAACTCTCTAGTTGACTCAAATCTAGGTAAAAGGGACACTCTAAGTCTTTTGGGATCAATTTTGATAATGTGGGATGAAAATATGAGTGATGTGGGAAATGATCCTTGTAAATTTTTTGGGACAACACTTTTGACTTGAGTTTGATGCTTTGATGTTGTGATAAAGGATGTTTATGAACATAGAAATCTTTAGGATAGACTCATGACCTTCAATATGAACTAGTTCAAGGACGATGATTACCTTAACTTAATGCATGGAAAAGGATGCATTTCACATACAATGTAGCTAAGGTAGCAGTTGGTTTTATTTTGATGTTTAAGTCCCAAATTGTTGGTGCACTCAAAATTTTGCAAAGTTGGATGAAGTGAAGGATGAAATTTGATGAAGGGGTGAGTGAAATATTTTGACCCAATGTTGACCTAAAATGAACCTTATTTTTCCAAGACTAAGGTAGTGAGAATGAATCTAGACCTCTAAAAATGGTCAAATCCTAAAGACTCAGTGTTTGATTTAAATGAGAGAACAGATGGAAATGTTCAAACCTGTTTGGGCTCTCCTAGCTAGAGAATAAAAATTTCTCAACAAGATGTAACAATTGTGATAAAATATTGAAGCCAACTTTTTAAAAAACCATGTTCTACAATTCCTATATCTAAAATGAAGGGCTAGAGATTTTCCCCTATAGATTTTGATTGTTCGATGAATCATTTATAGGACTTTGGTATCATGTATTAAAAAGATCAACATTTTGACTCCAAAAGAATGCATATAATTTGGGACTGTACCTTGAAGTGTATATAAAAATTTGCTACCAACCTATCTCTATTTCTGTGAATTGCTAAAAGGTGTTTCTTGAGGGCTTTTGGAGTGAGATGCCTAAGTGTAAAATGATGACATGTAGACCTTACATTATGGATCCTAATTTTATGTGAGATCATTTACAAATAGTTCAAGCTTATTCAAGAAAGGGAGATATTTATTGCCACGTGAGAGGTGGTAATGTGGGCCTTCTAGCCTCAATATTAGATTGTTTCTCTTCTTTGTCTAAAATGGTTGTTGCATTTCTCCACTATGTATTTGTTTCCTTGGTTTCAAAAGTTAAGCTTCTCAAACTGCTAATAAGATTGGTTTGTTCACCATTAATGAGTTCAATGTTTGGCTGAATTATAGAACCTGGAAGATTAGGTTGTTCAACAGGAGTCATCAGACTCCAAATAGTCACATGGGGTTCATTTTTCAATTTATCTTTTCTTAAGTGAATTGAAATTACCACAAACACTTGTCTTGATCATATTTCCAAACTATATGTTTATGTCAAAAACATCATAAGTTTCACAATGTCTATTTTATGAAAATTATGAGATTAAAGCTATAATTTTGTATGTTTTCTTTGGGAAAATATGGGTTTGATATTAATGTCAAGATATTTAGAAATCGCTAAGGATAAATCCTTAGGACAAGTAGTAATATCAAGGCTAACTCAAGAAGTCCTTATTTGAGCCAAAGTGTTTGAAATTTTGAGGATAATAGTGAATGCTTATTTTTGTATCATTTTGAAACCAAGAAAAGTGTTAAAATGACTCACAATCATTTACAATTCTAGGATAGAAATGTTTAGTCACCACTAGGATTTCTCCAAACACTAGACAATGTGAACAGTTAGAGATTTGGTGACACTGGCTCCCCTCCATGGCACACACCTCTTGAGACCACCAAATCTCAAAATCCTTAAAATCTAGAGATTAAAAGGAATTTTACTATTTATACAATTGAATAATACAAATGTGGGGTAGATTCAAAATGATCATTCTTACACCAACAAATATTTTAGGATTTTGGCTTGCTAAACAAATGGGTTGTAGTGAGGGTAATTGGGGACATGGCACCTTGTAAATGTCCAACAAGCCACTAAAGGCTTTAAGAAATCCTACCAGGGGCTCTTATACTTTTTATAGTGGTACCCCATTCTGAAATACATTGTATGGCTAAGGCCTACATACCATGAGGACTTGAAAATTTAGTCTTATCCATTTATATACCAACCCGAGTGAAAAATCAGTTGGAGTCACCTTTGAGTTGTTCTTAGGAAAGCCCCTCTAAAGATAAAAAAAAGTGAGGGAGTACACTTGTGGTTCGACTGCCCAATTCGTGTAAAGCGCGAGGGAACACACCTAATGTCTCTTTCTCACACTAGCATGATTGTTCAATTTTAAACCCAATTGAAAGATGTAGGTGATCTTTGAAAAGTGTTAGAGAATTTTTCTATTTCTCAAGGTCACCAAATGGAATGAGATAATTGCATATGCATCCACTAACAACATTGAAAATCACAAAACATAGCAAATAGTTGTAAATTTTAACTCTTCAAAGTAGTGATGAGTTTTTTATAAGCACCTATTGAAAAATGAAGTTGCCTTGTTCAATTTTAAGCCCAAAATAAAATGATGATGTGAAGGTTCAATTTTATCCAACTTTGAGCATTCATTTTAAACCCAATTAAAATTTAGTGTGTTTCCTAAAGCATAAAATTAGGTTATAATTGCCCCAAAGCATCAAACACTTGTTACAATTATAGAATTTTTGAGATAGAAAAGATTTCTTCACTTATGCTTCATATCTTTAAACTTGCAAAGCCTTGTTAGCATAACAACCAAAAAATAGTGAGACATGCATCAATGGTTAGATAAATCCAAGAAATTAAATCACATGTCAAAAAAATAGGCATAAAATTCTAACCCTGGCTAAGCGTTGCTGAACATGGTAATGCCATAGTTTGAAGTATGGGCATCACTCTAGTGAAAATGAGCATCACTTTGTAGTAGGGACAATGAGCATGATAGCATCGAGATTTTTCTCAATGTCACTTCTTGTGTTGGCATCACAGTTTGAAGTTTGTTAGTGTTGCTCTAGTGAAGTTTGGGCATCATCATTTCCAATTTTTGATAACTCTAGATTAAATATGCATTGCCAGATTTAAATCAGCATTGGTGCATTAATTTGGCATCAGTATTTCAAATTGAAATGATGTTTCTATATAGCCTGATGCTCTTCAAAGGGCATCACTACAACCTCCAAAATAGCAACCAAATGAAATTCAAGCTAAAAATTGTTAAGTTAATGGTTTTCCCTCCTTCTAGCACTAGAATGTGAGATGAGTAAATGTTGGTGAGGATCGATTATGCTTTACTCATGAGGAATCGAAGCATAACTTTTCCAAAGAAACCTACATCTCCAAACAAGATCATTCAAATTGGAAATCTAAACTAAGCATTTTACTGAAATTGAAAGCTACAAACTAAGAAAATAGATACATTCCTAATCTAACCCATTTAAAACTTATCATGTTGTGGAATTGGTGTCATGTTGATGTGAAACAAAGACCCTTTCCCAATCTCATGATCAATGATCCTATTTTAGTCGATTCTATGGAAGAAAATTGATGAAACCATTTTGATTGATGTATGAAAACCTAGTTTATGCTAAAAATGAACATGGTACAAGTGAAGTTACCATGATTTTATGCTAAAAATGCAATGATTATGCTATTGCTAAGCTAATCTAAGCTAAAACTATGCTAAAAAATGAAAAAACCTAATTTATAAACAAGCCAAGATGGATGCATGGAAGTCATTAATGGATGCTCTAAGCTATGATGCAATTAAAAATGAACTAAAACAAGCTAAAAGTGAGTGAATATGTGTGTATGGATGCAAGTGAATTCAACAACATGATGTTAGAATTAAAAGATGGATGCATCTGTCTCCAAATAGTGATCTATTTATAGGAGAACAAATGAGGAATGAAGACTTGAGATAAAAAAATATTAATCAACAGTCCAAGATGAAGAAGATGAAAGGCGTGGATCATGGATTCTCATTAACAAATGAGAATGCATGATGGGATTTTAATCAAGGGTTCTCGCTTGCCTCAAACAAACACATGTTTGTCCGAATCACATAGGTCAAAGGTGACTTGTTCAAAAGGTTGAAGGTTAAAACTTTCTTAAGAAGCCAACTGAAAATATCCCATTTTCAAATGATGAAGGACTAAGAATATTCCTTTGGGTGAGAAAAAAGACAATTTTCAAATTAAAACAAAGTTTTAATTGTGCAAAAAAAGGGGATAAGGAAAATTCCATGGGAATAACCCCTTTGCTTAGAGGAAAGTTAGTTTAATTGCTAATTAAACAAGATTTAATCATGCAATTAGGGGATTAGAAGAATTAAAGTTCCTATTCATTAAATTAAGTGATTTAATGAATGGGGGAGAGATGGAATGATATTTAATTAAATAACTTAGGGTTATTTAATTAAATAAGATGACTTAGGGAATTAAATTAAACATTTTGATATATTTAATTTCATGAGTTGAAATGTTAGCACGAAAAGGGATGAATTAACCCAATTTAATTAATTAGTTCAATAGATGAAAATGATGCAATTAATTAAATAGCTAGGCTAATTTAATCAATTAAGTGAAAAGAGGATGGGTTAAAGAGGAAATGATGTTAGTAAATTTGTTTTAAGTGTATGATATTGATTAGGAAAATTTTTAGTGTCTACACCATCAAAAAAACACAACACTAGATTTATGTGGAACACCCAATGAGGGAAAAACCATGGTGATGATTAACTCACACTATAGAGAATATAAAAATTGATTACAGAGGCTTGGTGCCTACAAGAAAAAGGATCACTTCCAAAATGAGGACTCACTATCCAGCAGGGTTAACCACCCAAAGGGCTCACTACCATAGAGATACAAAGAAGATAGAAGAGATATTTTATAGAGAGAACAGGATCTGAATGCAACAGTGGTTTCCAGCACAATTTACTCAATCACTTGCAAACATGCATGAAAGATAGAGTACACCTTTAGCTCACTACATCTAGAAACTCAACATTTATAATTCACACTAATCTTCCACACTCGCATCACACACACACTTTGATTCACATCTATTTTGCATCTATCTACTCTATTTATTTTCACTTATCTCTTGTTCATCTTTCACCACTAACTCATCCTATATTTATACCATCTTCAACTTTGAAACATATCCAACATTGGCCACCCATCCTTAAATTCAAATTAGGTTGATTCCAAAACTTCCTAGGGTGGAATTAGAATGAGAGAAACCCAAATAAATTATTGATGAGGACCCAAATAGGTCCCAACATGCTTCATCAACTTTCAAGGTAGTGTTTAACACAAGGTCGGCCAAACTAGTATAAAACACATAAAACAATTAAGCACACACAACCCTTAGCATGATCAAATCCTTCCAGAGACTAGAATTATCTTCAACACAATAATAACAACTTAATTCTAGAACTACAAGTCATAAGACTTAACCAAAGAGAAATCTGAACCAACAACATTTCTCCCAGACCTCAACTGGATACATAGAAAACCACTATTCATAACTAGTGAACATAACTTGCACTATAGAATGAATTAGAAGCCAAAAATATAGATATAGCAGCTTCCAACAACTATGAACAACATATCTAAATGAAAAAACCATAGGAGAATATCCTGAAGCAAAACTGGGGAAACCATTGAACACTTGCATTCTTCATTACAATATTCTCAATATCCTCGACATAAACAACCAATAACCTACATTCATGACATTAATGACAACAACTAGGAAAAACCATCAAAGACAACATACTAGCTCTGAACACACTTCTCATGATTTTTCTTTCTTTTCTCCCCCTTAGTAGATAATCTTTTTCACATGATACTCTTCTCTTTTTCACGTTCTTTCTCCCCCCTTTTGTTAAAAAGGCACAAGACAACTAATAGGGGGAGTGAATCAGTTGTCACACAAATTCAAATTCAAAACTTTAACACTTATCAATTCCACAACCACATTATTTTGTTATTAAGTATGAGCATGAAACACAAATAATAGAAAGTAAATCAACAAAATGAACACCATATTTTTTATGTGGAAAACCCAATAAGGGTAAAACCGCGATGAGGATTAACTCACAATATAAAGTAGTTTCAAAACTGAATATATAAGACTCACTGCCCTGAAATGAGTCACTATCTAGATACAAAATCTCACTGCCTACAAAATTATTCACAAAACAAAATTGGGCTTCACAAACAAAGTGAACTGAAAATAGTACACCTAACAAGTGTTGATGCAGTTCTAGTGATTCTCAATAGACTAAATTGATACACTTCATCATTTTTTCTCTTCATCACTTTTACATTTTCTCAGACACACCACACATATATCTTATACTTCTTGTTGAACACAAATATATATATACTTGATCTATCTGCAAGCATCAATTAGATCAGCCTAATTAGATGCATCTCCTTGATTACCAAAAATACCAACCTATCAGCTTCAAGTATCCATAAAATCTTCCCAAAAAGGTAACCATGCACTCAATATGCTACATTATGTCGACATCGACCTAAGATAGGTCACACATATATCCGCATAACAAAATTAATTCACCATATTACCACTAATCGAAGAAATAGGCCAAAAATAGACTTCAATGCAAAAAGAAATCAACATAATAATTTCAATACGCTCTATGAGCACCAAAGCACACAAAATTCTGAACATACATGCCTTCAAAATCCATAAACCATTTCCCAAAACCACAAGCAATAACTGTCAATTGTATAGGATTGTAGACTAGAATACCAAAGAGTGCAACTTGAATACTAGTTCAAATACGAAACCAAAAAACTAGATCAAGCACTGACTTAGACTTGCAACCACAACATGGTGACATCAAAATTGCAAAATGATTCCAATTCTTCAAAAAAATTCAAATATTCAACAATTCAATTTTTCTTCATCTTGTTTAGATTCCCTTTGTTCAAAATAGCAAAAATTGAACATTTATAATTAAGTAAAAATTACATTCTTCATCTCAAACACCTTCTCGTATGTTTCTTTGATAACTAGATATAACTTCTTCCAGTTGAATGTAGCCTAATCCATTCTCATGTAGATGCTTTCCAATAGGGCCAACAAAGTAAAGGAAGATGACTAATATGAGTATTGTCTTTCACAATCTTCTACATCAGTATGTATTCTGGAAAGATGGTCTAACTGGACCTCAACAATCTCATTAAGGAGCCAGAAAGTCTTTACCACATCATCTCTTTATCTTTGCACAATAATTAGCTCAACTTGAAGTTCACCAACTCTTATCCTTTGTTTCCCTTCTTTTTCTTTAAATATATCAAAGTTCTTTCTGATGTTGTTCACTTCAGATTTGATTGCTACAATCCAACTTCTGAAATTTTCTACTACAACAAGTCACTAGAGACAATATTTTTAGATATATGATATTTCTTTGAAGCATTTCTTCGTTTCCAAGATAAGTTTAGATAATCTTTTCTTAGCTTTAGTACATCTCTTTTCATCCAAGGCTTCAAACTTGCATCCTTCCAGACCTTCAAGAAGCATTCTTTCTTCAAAAATCTCAACTAAGTTTTCTAGTAAGGAGTTAGAGACAATTGATACATCAATACCTTTTCGAAGTAGATACTCTACCAGAGAGTCATTGATTTTGAGTCTGTCAATAGGAGAAACTGCATTTCATAACTCACCAATCTTCTTCATCTTTCCCTTAACCAACATAGACTAAATGTCATCTAGATCAGAAGATTCATATCTAGGCAAAGATTATTTTTCCTTTTCTTCTAAACAAATAGTGATATCCTCGGTTATAGCTTTTCTTTTCTTCGATTCTAGAGGGGAATCACTAATGTCAGCTTCCAATTTTCTTTTACTAGAGGATGAAGCCACTTCAAAATGACTTGGTGTAGACATACCAAAGCATAGAGTTGTTCTTAAGGATGTGAAAAATGATTTTCACACACTTACATTATCTACCAATGAGTCCAAGTAATTGTAGACTTGTTTCCCAATAGGAATATCAAATTCCCACACAAGATTTTCTCTTCCCAGTAGGGAGCTCAACAAGTAAAAGACCAAGCACACAAGAAAAGATCCAAACCAAAAGGGATAACCCTCAGCCATTGACATTCAAACATTTTCAAATACATTTTCAAGTAATAGGCTACACAAATCAAACTGCCTATTTTCCTTAACCATCGTATGTGCAATGTATATAGTGATAGCCGATGTCAAGCCTTCATGATTTCTAAAATAAATTTTATAAGAAACAATGTACCCAACATACCTTACGACTGAATCTGTAGGAGTGTTTATCAATAAAGCTTGAGGGTATTTGTTAATGCCAGTAAGTTCTTCCACATCTTTATATTTAACGGTTTTCTTTCCAAGAAGATCCCCAATACTTCATAAGCCAGTAATTGCTTCAATTGCTTCCTTTGTGATTAGGTAGGGTTTTTCCAATACAATGTTTTCATTCTTGAAATTATTCAACAAGAAAAAAATAAACTCTTTATCAACAAACCACGGAAATTCTCCCCACCGATCCATACCTAGGGTTGTTTATGCTCTGTAATTCGCTTTCGTTCAACCCTAGCTCCATTTCCTTCATGTTTTTATGATCAAATTCTTCCAATTCAACTCCTTTCAGCTTTAGTGGAATGTCACCACTCGATTCTCTATCCATTTATGTTCTTAACTTTCTTAAATTTGCTAATGATTAATCAAAACTTCTTCATTTTCCTTCTTCCCTTTTTCAAATTGAGCAATGATTTCTGATTACCCGTGATAATTTGTTTCAATTCCCTTTAGAGTCACTTCTTCAAGATCACTTTGAGATCACTCCAAGGAACCTTTCAAGTTCTTAAAATTCTCAAATAATCAAAAGACTTATAAAATTCACCTTATACACCATCAATTTTCCCTAGAAAACATTAAATGTGGAAAACATCAAAAAGTTGCTAAAAACATTCTTCCCAACACAAAAAACCCTAATTCAGTCTGCAAATTATTAAGTCAACATGTTTTTTTCTGGTCCCTTTTCCAAAACTTCTAATTCTTCATTCTTCACATTCTATCCTCGTGTCAGCCTCTGATACACAATTCATCAGGGAGTTTTTATAATTTTTTAATAATGGTCCCCCTAAGACCATGCTAGGTCTAGTTCCTAAATAAATCATCTGTACTAAATGAGGGTACAAACACATCAGTAGTTTCAGGTTCTTCTTCTTTCTTCTTCCATATCGTGTTCATCTCTTGCTTCATTTCTTCTTTGTTGATCTTCTTTACCGGATCATTCTTCTCTACTGGAGCAGATTGCTTTCCCTTCTTACTTCTACAAACCTTTGAGATATGTCCAAGTTTGTTACAATTATAGTAGGAAACATTTCTTTGATTAGTTTTACCTTCATTACTTCTCTATCTACATTGATATGCTTTGTGTCCAAATTTGTTACAGGTATAGCAATATCCATTAAAGGATTGACTCATTCTACCTCCATTAAACATGTTCATCATCACTCGACTGATCATTCTCACCTGAGATCTACATTCAGTACCTGCATTTCCAACCGTCTTACATCCAAAATATTGTCTGGTGAAGGGACCTAAAAACTGATTCTTCTTGCTCCTACATTATGTTTCCTTGTGACCATATTTATTACGGGAAAAACAAGTACCATTGAAAGAGGGATACCTTTGTGCATTAGGTTGTCTCCTTGCAATTTTTCTTTTCTACTTCCCTCTATCCTAAGTTATTTGATTTTCCTTAGAGCTTTCACCAACATCATTTCCCAAGAAATTATTTTCTTTACTTGGCTTTTGTCTAGCAAGTATTTCTCAAAGCTTATCAGAGCTAGATTTGAAACTATTCTCACAGAGTTTTTCCTTTTAAGTTTTTTTCTCAAGTTTACTACCTCCTATTCCAGTTTAGAGAATTCATTAGACTTATTCCATATCATTTTATTCAAACATTCTTCAATTCTCTTCTTTTCTTCTATAGTCACTTTTAGTCCAATTATCTCTTGTTTCAGCTGCTCACTTACTTCTTTGTGTCTTTCCTTGAATTTCTTCAATTTTTCTTTTAGCTTCTAGACACATTCATTTGCTTCATCAAGATTCTCTTTAAGATCTCATTTTTCTCTTTCCACTTTGTCAATATCTTCAAGAGTAGTCCAAAGCTCTCCTTTATCAACCATCTGATCAACCTTCAAGATCCTCCTTAAGTGCTTAAGCTCTTCACCAAGGAACCAAAGCTCTTATACCAATTGTTAAAAAGGTGTAAGAAAACTAAGAGAGGGGGTGAATTAGTTCACACAAATTCAAATTCAAAACATCACCACTTATCAATTCCACAACCACATTATTCTTTTATTAAGTATGAGCATGAAACAAAAATAACATAAAGTAAATCAACACAATGAACACTAGAGTTTTTATGTGGAAAACCCAATGAGGGAAAAACCACAATGAGGATTAACTCACAATATAAAGTAGTTTCAAAATTGAATATATAAGGCTCACTGCCCTGAAATGACTCACTGCTTACAAGGGAGGCTCATTTCCTACAAAAAGATTTACAAAGCAAAATTGGCCTTCATACCCAATGAGAATTGAAAATAGTGCACCTAACAAGTGATGATGCGGTTCTAGTGATACTCAATAGATTGACTTGACACACTTCATCATTTTTGCTCTTCTTCACTTTTGCATTTTCTCAGAAACACCACACATATACCTCATACTTCTTGTTCAACACATATATACTCGATCTATCTACAAGCATCAATTTGGTCAGCCCAAATAGATGCATCTCCTTGCTTACCAAAAATACCAACCTGTCAGCTTCAAGTATCCAAAAAATATTCCCAAAAAGGAAATCCACATGCTCAATATGCTACATTATGTCAAAATAGACCTATGGGGTGATCCCACAATATTGGTTTACAATTTTTGGCCAAACTGGACACTGAACTGATTTTTTCTAACTAAATCTTCACTTTCAGGAACCTATAGTGGCTAAACCATGAGGAATTTGAAGATGATGCAAACTAGTGATTTGTGACATTTTGTCTTCAGATTCTAAATATATATTTTCCAAAAAATTTGGAATCAGATTGCACTTCTTTTTCCATCTCCTTCAAAAACTATTTTTCTTCAGTAAACACCATTTTTATGGAGTAATGCTCACCGTATAGCACATAACCTTTTTCCATGAAGGATATTTTTTTTTTTTAATTCATATTTGTAACTATGATATCTAGTGCTTCCAATTGGTTTCATAGTGTATTATTGAATATTCTTTTCCATAACAATGTTTTGAATTCAAGCCAATTACAATTCAGACATAGGTGGATCGTATAACACATAACTTTTTCTGTATGTATCAACAAAAAAAATTGTTGGATCAAGGATTTCAATATCTGGTGCACTCATATTTTTCTTTCTCTTTTTTATAATCTTATATTTTTCCACCTGTGTAGAATAGAGAGCTTGATTTTTAGTGAAAAACCTACATTCACAAGAAATAAAAAATAAATATAATAATAAAATTAAATTTATTTAAAATTATACTTTTTGGGAAGCTTATAATAAGGACTACATACTTAGAAAAAATAAATTTTAAATGAATTCATTTGATCTCCCAAAAGGTAAATCAAACGTGGTTTTTTACTAGCATTTTGATAGGTGTAAAGGAGACTATGTTATAGGTATGGTTTAAAACTAGCAAGGTCCTATCCAAGGGGGTTTGATCTAGGGTAGTTTGATCAAACCATCTTCAATTGGAATACTTTAAATAGAAAATTTTAATGCTTAAATCATTATATTTTCTAAAAATATATGATTTTAGCAAAAATCAAAATCTCCTAGAAATTGTAAACTAGCTTTGTGGGATCACCCTATGATAAGTCACACATATATCTTCATAAAAAAATTAATTCACCATATTACCACTAATCCAATAAGTCGACCAGAAATAGACTTCAATGCAAAGAGCAATCAACAAAATAATGCGAATACATTGTACAAGCATAGGAGCACACAAAATTATGAACATACATGCCTTCAGCAGCCATAAACCATTTCCAAAAATCACAAGCAATAACTATCAACTATGGAGGATTGCATACTAGAATACCAAAGAGTGCAACTTGAATACCATTTTAGATAGGACCAAAATACTAGATGAAGCACTGACTTAGACTTGTGACCACAACATGGTGACATCAATGACAACACAAAAGTGTAGAGATAATCATTCTTCTTCATTCTTCCAACACATTTGACATCAATGGAAAAGGAAAAAGAAATTTTACATTGATTTCCCCTTTGACATTAAAAATAAAATACTCATATAATGAAAACACATGACACTACCTACTCCCCTTGAGAGGTAGCCACCAAAACATCATTCTAGAAGAAAGATAAATCCATATACCCATCTGAATGGTGCATATCCATATGAATCTAGTTCAAGAAAGGAGGGGAAATAACCCCTAAATTATCTCGAAGATACTAAAAAGTATCTTAGGAAGAGCCTTTGTAAATATATTAGCAATCTAATCCTTCGTAGGGACATACTTGTTGATGGTGTTTTATGTACAACAACAACTCAAAAATAATATAATATCCTATCTCACTTGAAATTTAAATCTCTATTAGCATGCCTCGAGAGATAACCCCAAGGTCTCTAATGTCAGGTCTTGACAATGCATAAACAACTCAGTGGTAATATGCGAAAATGATGATAATCACAAGGGGTCTTACAAAACAAATATTGGAAGCTTCAAACTCATCAAATCTTACAATATGTTGATGCTTTTAATCCAAAAATAACCCAGGTTTAAAAGAAATAACAAAATATAAAGGGTTGAGAGAGATTTCTAAAACTAAAATCTAAGACCAACTATGCAAACAATCCAAACATTCAAATTGGACCAATCCTTTCAAAACAAATTCCTGCTAAACCCAGATTAAGATTGTAATCTCACATAAATAGTGCAATCTTCTAAGGTAATCAATATTTTCAGATCATGGATCATTCACACAAATCAACCTTATTGTATAATTGAAATGAATAAATACCCATAATTGAACTCAACACACAATATTTAGGCTCAAACTAACTTTACACAACAACTTACAATCAACAAGCTACTAAAATTATGGACCAAGGATTGCTAAAACACTTTATATATTGAATCATCAACAAAATTGCATCACATCTAAATCTAAAATATAACATGAAACTACAATTTCAAAGCAATCTTTAAATATTTGGAAAACAAGAAACATGCAAAAGTGAATAACATAGGAAAGAACACCAAAGCACAATGTCTTTACTTGTATTAAATTCACCCAGATTTGCAACAATTCAGGTATTCACAATGTTTCAACACTTGCTCTAATAAAAATCTAACTCTTTCCCAGTTCTAACTATCTCAACTATGTCTAACCCTTGCAAATGAAGTTGAGGCCTCAATTTATAGAGAAGTCATTTTAGGTCAGCCAAGAATTAGGGTTACAAAATTAGGTCAGCCTAGAGATTTTTTATAAAATAAAATTACATTTATCATTTTAAAAGAGGCTCTAGGTCAGCCTGGACCCTTCTAGAAATATTCCCTTCTTGTCATAGAATTCTAGGTCACCCCTCCTGCCTGTAGATTCATATGACTATCACTTTTTCCTAGGTGGCTCCAAGCTAGTTGTTTTCTCTTTATTGGCTTCCAATTTGTTGGATAGTTCTTCGAATTTTTCCAATATCTCTTTCATATCTACTGGGTCTGGAGTTGGAAAAAAATTTATCCTTAATTTTTGAGTTTTTAACTCATCAATATATTTAGGCATCATTTTATTCCATTCAACTTGTAGCTCATGATATTTTTCCAACTTAGAAATATAAATGGTTGCAACCTCTAAATGATCCTTGGAAATGGGAGCACTATCAGATGGAGCATAAATTTCATGCCACCATGCATGCAATCTAGTGATGTTCAATTTTTTTTGTCCAAACTCTCTTCTCCTAGTCACGATTTCTAGAAAGGTGATGCAACTATCATATACTTCCCTCATTTTTCCTTGCAGCTTCATTATCTTCTTAAAGGCCTTGGAGAGGACCTCCTTTCTATAATTCCACACTTCCAACCATTCCATTACTTTACCAATATTATCATAAGTAAAAATATTCATTTGAGCCAATTCCTCCTTGGGAACCTAAATATTTTTTTTTCAACTCTTCAGCAATTGACTCATCAACTTTATTACAATCAACAACAAATTGAGAAGTGTCCTCCAAGAACTCAATAGCTTTGGCATGGATGTTGAAGATTTTCTCAATAGACTCATGTCCTCTACTGTTGACATCATGGATCCATTCCTGAGTGTTATGAACTGAGGACTTCAACTTTTCTATTTCTGAGACAACCTCCTTTAGCAATAATACTTCTAGAATTAAGCTCTCATTGCCACCCATTTGCATAGGTTTCGTCAAGTGTTAAACATACTTATAAACATCACTTTGTTTTTTTTGCAACATCTCCTTCTCCCCAATTTCTTTATCAAGGCTCCTCAAGATAGCCTGGGAGGATTCCTAAAATTCTTCCAAGGTCTCTTGTTCTTGAGTAGATGGACCCAAATTGATGGTTTTCACCTTGTATTTTGTGGGCCTTACTTCATCCTTGTACTTGTTCTTTGCAGGAACATCTACATGAACAACTCTATTGATAAATTCATCCCTTGAGAATTTTGAGACTATCCTGGCTCTTTTCCTTTGTTTGGGTTGTCCCCATTGCTCTAAAAGTTTGTCCCAGCTAGGATTCTCCTCTTGAAGAATAACTGGCTTCTTGATAAGCCTCTTTTCTAGCCAGTTTGGGATAGCAATTTGTTCTATTTCTATTTTAGTAGAGGGAACCTATTGTTCTTTATTGTCTTGGGTTGGACTCTTAGAAACTTCTTCTACATTCTTCTATATTTCTTGTTGATCTTCCTATTAATTTATCATTTCCTTCTCTAGAGACTTAGATGGAATTTCTTGAGTCACCTCTGATTCAACATTCTTGCTTTGGGATCCAAAGGTTGATTCCCCAATTTCCTCCATGAACTTCTGGCATTCTCCTCTTCTACGAGTAGAGATTTCTTCATCTTTTTGTCTCATGTTGCCTATGACCATTTGATATGTTACCTTCCTCATTGATTATTTCCTTTGAGATTAGTGTATTATGAAGAGGAGAATTATTTTCTGTAGCTACTCTCTTTGCATTAGTACCAATAGGTACCTCTTCTATATGCACCTCCTTTTTTAGTAGTCTTTGCTTCTGTTACTGGGAATGTCTTGTGTTTAGGATAATTTCTCCTAACATAAACCTAAGGTTTCTCCCCGAAGCTTTCTATATCCACAACCTTGGCTAAAGTGGGGGCATCAATAGTGGTGTTGTTCTTTCTAGCCTTAGCTACCTTTTGGCCCTTAGTGACCAATTTCCCCTTCTTGGCTGGCTGTGAAACTTCTCCCTCTTCATTTGTAACACTAGCCCTGGTAGCCTTCTTTTCTTTAGGAGACTGTTTCTCTACATGCCTGGTTTGTGTTTGACTCCTTGTTTTCCTCTTCAGTGTAAGAGGTATTTCTTCTTGTTGTTCATCTCCATCATGAGGCTCAGTGCTATCACCTTTTTCAACTTCTACCTCCTCTTCAAATTGGGATTCAGGATCCCCCATCAAGTCATAAATAAACTTGGTAACATCTACCTCCAGTTCCAAAACTTTATGTTTCACCCAAAGCCTTGAATATTTCTTCACTGGCTCTGTCACTTGGTTCCAGTCTTTCACTTCTTCTGACTAGTTTAATAGAGGTAGAGGTTTTTTCTTATAAGGCTCAAAATCATGATGTTGAATTAAATATGCATCCTCATCCTAAATTTGGTTCGGTACCTCTATTACCTTGTATAGCCTTATCAAATTGAGATGTAGCCTGGAAAAATTTCTCCTCATAAGTTCAAATTCATTCTAGAGTAAGAATTTGTGCCAATTGAGTGGGTACATTGCTAAACATCCTTTGTTGGAAGTCATCATAGTCCACATGTCCCATATTTATGTTTGTAATCTTGGCCCAAGTAGAAGAAATTCTAGATTCTTGCCATATACCCTTGAAATCATACTTCATTCTCTTAGTTCTCTTCCTCACCTCCTCTTGCACTGCAATAACTTTTGATTTGGGAGTCTTTTTAGGGCTTAGCTCTGCCTACATAGGTTAGAAAAAACCATAATCACTCATGTACATATAATAATATAGTTCATTAATACATGTAATTCCTTCAATAAATATTTGCTAATACATTCTCAAATGATACTATTGATTGCAATCCATAATGACAATATAAACCTAAACGGAACTACAAAATAAACTATCCACCCAATGAGATTCAACCTTTAGTTTTTCAAAAAGTATACAAATGAATCCCATATACAACATACAAATGCTCAAAACTCAAGAATTAATATCACATAACTTCATTTGGAAGCTCATTTATCATTGAAACTTGGAATTTTAAAGGTATTGAAGAAAGCTCAGAAATTCCACCTTAAGGCGGATTGCCCAGCTAGACTGGAGCTCGAGTAATCTGAGGGAGCTAAGATTTTCTAGCAGCCTACTTAGTGTGCACTTTAACATATATCAAAGGGATCCTAAGGAATTTTATGGGGCTCTTTGACATAACAAGGCTCATGCATTTATAAAATTATTGTCCAGAGATCATGCTTTAAATCAATTTCATCAAAGTGCAATCTATCTTAATCATCAGAAATTTGAAGGCTTAGAAGATTCAAAAATTTCAAGGGAGCTCAGATTCTCTGGGTGGATCAAGGCTTAGAAAATCCAAACTAGCTCAAAATTTCTAAAGGAAAGTCAAACTCAAAAATTTACTAAGTGTCAAATTTTCAAAGTTGTCATCCATTCATTTTTGTTCTTGATCTCTCAAGATTTTGAGGCTGGGAGGAAGTTGAAAAATCCAAAGGAAGCTAGATTTTTTGAGCAGATTAAGGCTCAGAAAATCCAAGCTACCTCAGAATTTCTGGCAATTTTCCCTAGTTCAAAAATTTGATAAGTGTTTAACTTCCTTGAGTGCAAAAAGATAAACGATGATCATTTCACTTGGTTGAATTTGTGCTAACTCTTTATGTTGGTTTAAATAAAACACTTTGTAACACTCTTTTAGCATTATTCAGATTGTTCACCAAATTCTCAACCTAAAACTAGGGCTTTTCAAGGAACTATGGTTTCTAGATAAAACTTCAATATCAAATGGCCACTTGAGAACACTACCTTCACTTTGGAGTTCAACAAAACACAAGATGGGAGAAAGTTCTCTCCAGTTCAAATGCTCTCAAATTTTAGAATGACAATGAATGCTTCATTGGCGTTGATTATATTCCCCACTTTGCATTTAAACAACCAACAATGTGCATAATAAATGCTTGAAAAGATGGCTAGGAAGCTCAAGGATACAAAGATACATCGGATTCAAAAAATCTGAGGGAGCTTAGAATTTCTAGGCAAACTCAAGTTCGGGTAATTCGAGCTACCTTGGATTTACGAAACTTCTCCAAAAATTAGAAAATTTTAGCTACCAAGATGAAATTTTAAACTCGGGCAGACTTCAAAGAGATAAACTGCTACAATTATGTTGCAAAGAAGTCACCTCGAGTGCAAATAAGACCTTGAATTCCTAGGTGAAACAAAACTGAGAAACCTATCCCTTAAGGGGAAAAGGTTAGATCCCTAAAGCAAACGAGCAAACAAAATCAACCAAAAGAGGGTCCCTACTTTCAATGGGGCTTGTGTGTGAAAATTGCACAACAAATGGTGACTCCTATTGGTGAAATGCTCTAGATAATTTTGATGACAAACTAGAATCAAGAACCCAAAAATCTAGTTTCAGTCCTCGCATTGGGTCAACCATAAACAAAGTTTCAAAGCTAATGGGCAAGTAGGTCTTTCTTGTGCTAGAATCCCAATGTGTACAAGTGCATTAATTTCCCTCCCTTAGCTGCTACAAGGAACCAAGGTTAGTCAAGTCAAGCTACATAAAGATTCTAACTCCAAAAGCAACCTAGGTAGAGTCTCGCTACGAGTTAGGCATCCATAGCCCTGACAAGGTTATCATTGTGATTCTCCCAAACATAGCTCTACTACCAGCCAGGTGTCCATAGCCCTGATAGAGATATTTAGATGCTCCTTATAAATTGAATTCACTTCTTCGGTAAGTGCACCAAGATGGTTCCCAAAAAGGGGGCTTAAGTGGCCACT